>JAFBJR010000879.1:0-434414 GCA_016785285.1 Brachirus orientalis | reverse complement strand
CCACACACACACACACACACACACTAGCACAGCCATAACAATAATTTGTGACTAACTGCATCACCCTGTCCAAGGTACCAAGATATTTATACACACTCTCAACAAGCCAAATTAACTGCTCCTACACAACTCTCTAACACACACAGAAAAGAGAGAGAGAGAGAGAGAGAGAGAGAGAGATCACTGCTGGATCTCTCTGTGTGTGTGATTCTACTGGTGGTGAGTTTTTGTCCAAGTCTGGCAGGGAGGATGAAGTCATTAAAAAAAAAACATAGCCATTTACAGCACACCCTTACCAGCCATTTTATAAGGTACACAGGTACCTACTGCAGACTGCACACTTTCTAGCTCATTTGCTTCAAGGTGTTCAGAAGTGGTCTTCTGCACACCTTGGCTGTAATGTATGTTTATTTGATTAAATGTTGCAAGATGCTGCTGTCTTCCTATCGTTGCAAACCAGTATGTCCATTTGCCTCAGGCCTCTGTTCTAATGCTCTTTTCTGAAACTTTCTCCGTAAACACAAGAGATCACAATATTCAATAGCAGCAGTTTCTGAAATATTCAGTCCAGCCTGTGTGGCGCCAACAACCATAAAATAATGACTAAAGGATTTGATATCTGCATTAACCTGCAGTTGTATGGTATAGGTATGCCTAATAAAGCGGCCATTAAGTGTACACATACATATATATAGCCTACATTTTTAAAGAAGCAAAGCATACTTTGCATGTATCTATCAGATTAAAATAACCATTCCTGGAGTACGTTGACTCCAAAATTTTCTACTCCCTCATTCTCCTGTTATCAAGGGAAAAGTTGTACCTCTCCTTGACTGATCATTAAATTTGGTGCCCCGACGCATTCTCTAGCATACTGTAAGTCCACCCAACTACACCTTGAACAAAAATCTAATCAATTTTCCAGTCTAATCATAATGACTGAAAGCACCTTTTTGGTGTGCAGGACCTTTTACTTTTTTTTTTGATCCAAAATAAAGAAATGAATATAATTCAAAACAAACACAAGCAAGACTGTTGATTTAAATGACTTTGGGATTTCAAAAGAACTCAGAAACAGACTTTTGACAATTAATATCAACACGGTTAGTGTTCAGATCGATTTTAAAATTCTTTTTATTTTTAAATGTCTTCTTGGTTTTGCCCCACAGTGTCTGTCAGACACAGTGCAGATCAGCCACTGTAAATCGTCCCTAAGACAAAGAGGAAGCTTAGAGGTGACCTCACATTTTCTGTCGCTGACCCAAAACTGTGGAATGAGTTGCCTTTGCACATCAGGCTGGCCGACTCATTTCCTGTTTTCAAGTCCACTCTTAAAACAAGTTTAAGATGTTGGCATTTACTGTTTTATTGTTTGTACTTTTGTATTTGTCCTCATGTCTGTGTACAGCACTTTGGTCAACTGTGTTGTTTTTATAGTGCTTTATAAATAAAGTTGGATTGGAATGGATCAGTTACCATAATTAAAAGAATCTAAAACTCAAATTACTGTGTGTCTCAGGTGATATGAACACAGTCAGTGTACACATCTGTGCATGTTCACTTAAAAGGAATTTAAAATTCAAAAAGCCAAAATATGATTTGTGAGGACACTGCAACCTTGATCGCTGACACCAGAGAATTTTTTCCTTGGCAAATGTAGCAGAACAATACACAGCTCGATTATACAAAGTGCATAAAATCCCAGAATACAAATATCACAGACTAAATCACAAATATTATACCTGCCCTAAAATTCGTTCAAATCTTTCAAATATAGAAAAGTAGTCACATTAAAACCTGAGACTCAAAACACTGAAAACCTAGAGTGAAGGGCGGCTCATACTTTAGATTAGATGCATTAGATGTCCCTGGAGAGCTACGTCACATTTCCGAATGCCAATACATGCTCATGGTACCGTTCAAACCAAAACAAGGATTGGTGTCAGTGTAGCGTGATGGAATTTAGGTGAAGCAAACCCTAGTGGACCTCTGTGCACACGCATACATGGGGAGTTTGACCCGGGCCTAAAGTGCACGACTGAAGCAACAGCGCTTTGAGATACAGTACATTTCAGCTTCACCCTGTTTTCTTGTTGAGTCCTGTGAGAGACACGGGGATAAATAAGAGCTTGAGATGGTTAAATTTAGATGAGCTTGCTGTGAGTATTTGTGCCAAATTTGAAAGAAAGCTGAACGTTAATGGGATATTTCATGCACAAGAATTCGACAGGAAGACAGACCCAACAACAATACCTCTGGGCAAGGAGGTCACCAACATAAAAATGGGTCCATTTTCTTTAGCCAGTTCACATGCCACTAGTGTGCTACAGCTGTATAACAGGCACTGTCGTTCTTTATTCCTTCTGTGGGGTTTAAGCCAAATAAATGCCTTTGGGGAACAAACCTCAGGTCAAGATGTCTCCCTGAGGCACTGGCTCAGTCTGTGCTAAGGGTAGGGATGGATTTAATGATGCCTTCAATATGTGGCAGGGGACCAGAGATCAGAAATCCAGTGTGATCCAACTCACTGGTATGTCAACACCTGTCAGCAAAAAGAGGCTCGCCTCCCCGTGGCTGGTGAGCTAGCCTGACCTTTCACACTTGTCCATGGAGAAGACAGACATATCACACAAGAATATCACTGAGAGGATAACTGCAGTATCACATTATGCCATCCACTATCCAATGGCTCATTCAAGAAATGTGAGCATAAGCCACTCTCTCCTGAAGCTTTGGAAACGGCAGAACAAGGCTATCTTTATTTTATTATGCCATCAGGACATAAATCCTCAAGCTGCGAGACAAATCCTTGAGCTGCTTCAGCGGTGATGAAATGGAGGCAGAATTTGTGGTCACAGTGGCAGCACCCAGTGTGATTTTCCGGGGATATGAGCACATTTTTCTCTTCCACACCTGTTGGCCTGACAATAGCATTAAGCTCAGTTATGCATAACAAAGAACAGGTGATGGTGGTGGTATATCGGATTTTTTCGGACCACATAGCCTGCATGTCATTTAAAGGGAGAGAGGTTTTCAAACTAGTTTATGCCTGGAAAAACAATGGTTAAGTGTCATACAGGTGTGTAACTTGACAAATATGAATAATGCTCATACATTCAGACACAAATTAGGACCAACTAATCAGTTGGTGAGTTTTGGTCAGCCTGTTTTCATGCTTATTAATGATTTGCACATAAAAGCACCTGAATGGAAACAGAAAATTTGAAAATGAATTGAAATATCACAATAACGAGTAAAAAAAAAAAAAAAAGGTAGCATATTGATCAAAAGGTAGATCCGAATGTGCACCATAGAAACAGATTTAGCAAACAAAATCATAGCTGAAACATCTACCGCACTTCTGCATTTTGCTGAACTGAAGTAATAGCTGAAGTGGCTGCTACAGTGGGTGAAATATTCCTCAACTTTCTTGATGCAAATATTACAACACTAGACGGAGGCCGCAACGAAATGCAACCACATAACAGCTGATCTTATTTATATTATTAAACTGCACCATCTGTGCCTTTGTGCCACCTACTGCTTATCTCTGTGAACTTAGTACTTGCTTCCTAGTACTTGCTTTATAGCAGTTGATGGATAAAAGGATTAAATGGATATTGACTTAAAAAAAATTGAAAACTGCTGCATGCTGTGTGTCTTTAGTTTGTGTTGTTATTTGTTATTGATAGGTTTGATCATGAGGGCATCGAAAAATTACTCTTATTCTGGGTTGATAGAAAGAAAAAAAATAGAAGAGTCTGTGCATCAGCTAAATCAGATTTGCTTTTCCATTTTTAGAGAGCACTGTGACAACTCAAAATATTGCTGTAAGAAAAGGTTCAATAATAGCAGCACACTTAATCAAGACTAATGAAACTGCACAAACAAAACTGTCATGAGAGGAAACAGGTGTGATCATCCAGTACAGATGGGTTCCCAAATATATTACTTTAGAAAGCACCAGATCAGTAATAACTGCAAGATTATTAAATGTGATCGTGATATTTTCATTAAATAATGAAACACGTTGTGCTTACAAGAATCTTTGTCAAAATCAGAACTTGAGGTGATTCATTTTATGACATGCACAATGCTGACTTCTTTTTTTCTTGAAAATGTTTCAGTGAAAGCAAGCACTAACATGAGACTGTAACATGACTAAGTTTGTTGCTTTGGCATCACTTGTGTTGGATGACACTGTCATCAAACAGGGTACCTGACGAAATCACATATGGTTACGCTCTGCTTCACACCGGGTGGTGCCGCTATAAAGCATCTGTGTCCTGCATCGGTGCACTGGCAACGTTATCAGAGCTGATTCAGGAACTTTTGTTTATGCTGTGGAGTAAAGTGCCGTGCCAGGTAAAAATGACAAAGTTCACTTCATACACTTAAAAATTAACTACTTCGTTTCATTTATTTATTTATTTTTACACTAAGTGCACAGTTCCAAAAATTAACTTGTTAAAATCTATATTCGCTAGTTTAGTTTCCCTCTTTTTAATAAATAGTCCATAGTTACACGGTTTTATATATTAGGTTGACAGTGAAGTAGTTTATTATTAATAGTGGACTTTAAAAATAAGCTGAATTGCTAACTTATCAGATATAAAGGACAGAGAAGATAGAAATGCAATATGTTTTTGACAAAACAGCAAAATGAGTAAAGTGTTGATTGTGGATGCTGTGACTGTTCTCAATGGATCAAAGAAATTGATTTTCTATGACATTAATTATTCAAAAAAAGTCATTAGTAGCTCATGACTGTAAGAGACAAAGGGGTTTAATTGGAGACGTGTAACCTGGTGGTTTTCTACAGAAACCTTACTACTATTACTACTACTATGTATGAAAAATAAAAAAAAAATAAAATAACATCAAAAAATAATAAAATAAATCAAATCTTCACACTGCATCTATTGCATCTATCCCTTTCTCATTGGGAAGCTACACTATACAGAAGTTGTGCATTTAAAAATTTGGAAAAAAAAAAAAAAACAAACTTCACAAAGCTTCACTTCCAAAATTTTACTGCACTCTTCCAATCACTGTTCTTAATTCAGTTTTAGAGTTTTCTAAATGTTTTTACTGTTTGCTCTTCATTTAGTCACTGCTTTCCCTCTATCTTTGTTCCTATTATTTGTTTCTTACTGCAAAGGTTTTCAGGTGTTTCATGGTTACAGAGTTAGAAAAGAGAAAATAAATGTAATGAAGAAAGTTGTGTGTGGAGTTGTGTTTTGGTTCCTCTGTAAGTGATGACCTTCCCCTGTTGTCTCTCAAGTCAAACTCTTTTCTATTTTAAACACTGTCCTATATAAAACTCAAATACTCTAGTGGAAATATGGATTTGTTACTTGGAAATGGAAAATATACACCAATGCCATTTGTCTCTCGCACTCTCTCAGTCATGCTTTTGCTTTTCTCCTATTCTCTACCTCATGAGTATTTGACATCAATCTCTCTTTGTATTGCGTTCAAACAGAAATGTAATTTGCGAAGATTTTATCCCTTGAATAGTAATAAAATCAAATAAGGTAGTGAAAGCAGCCAATGGCAGAAGGAAAGCGAAAAACACAAATAGGCAGACTGAAGATGTGGAGAGAACTGAAAAGGTTTAATACGGAAGATAGTTCATTTCCATAAAGCTTGTCACATGATGCCACTGTAGCTCACAGATGCACAGATAGATTGTATGGTAGTTGTCATGTCACCTGTTCTTTGTTGTCATAAATGAGTCTTTTGTGCCTCTTTTCATCTGTACCAGTTTGCCTTTGTCTCAGTGTTTTTTTCTCTGGTTTACACATCTGAGAGCATTTTGCCAGTTTCCTGAATCTTTAGTAACTGATTCCTGAGCTTTTTTCTTTTTGGTTTACCAGTTTTTACAAAAGCGAGTGAAGGGTAACTGTCATTATGAACAGCATGTTGCTACACTTTTGTGATTCTTCCTAGCATTCTCTAAAAGTAATTTTCCTTTCCAGAACATCTGGCCCCAAGGGTTTCCATACCCAGACTGGAGACCTGAGTAATTACTGAGGTAGATGTGCATGCAGCAATTTCGTGATGTAACTGAGAAGTAATACAAACAGCAGGTTGATAGACATCCTTAATGAGCACATCTTCGAAGGAACTCTCATCCAGAATGCTGCACAATTGACCATGTCTATACCTTACACAGCCTTATCAGCAAACAAAAGCACAAAGACATTTTAGCTTTTGTGCAGCTAGGAAAAAGGAGAAAGAAAGGCATTAGCCTGAGATACAGCCATTTTTCTGACAGCAGATGTGGAATCAAAACTGTTCTTACTGCACTCTTCGTCGAGAGTAGATAATGTCCGTCATTGTTTTAAACAATGCCCAATGTTTGTAAAAAGGTCTCAACAGTGGAGCTGGACCAATCTAAATCCCCTATCCATTTCTGAATATTCTGTCTCTTGGTGTGAAAAGCCCGTTCTTTGCAGATAACCATGGTGCTGTTTTCCATGCATCAAAGAAAGATTGTTGTCTGAATGCCTTGGAGCTCAGGGGTCCACTCCAGATATTGTAGGTTGCCCGCCTAAAATGCTGGTTGCTATTTTTTAAGCACGGCAGCAAGTACGACATTACAGTAGTAACTTAGTAAGTTTCTATTTTTTATGCACAGTTTGTAGCTTGACTACTGCTCTTGACCCACTATACAAGCATGAGTGTGTGAAGGATTCATTGTCTGGAGTGTGTTCGCCTCTGAAACGTCCCCCCTTACACCTTGAAAGTGTTGGTTTTTGGTTTAGCATGTGGCTAGTTGTTAGAGTGTCAAGTCTTTGTACAGAATATAAAATCAATCTCATTGCCAGTCTGAATATGTCATCTTATTCTCTGAGTACCAGCTTCCTCTAGTTGTAATCCATACATGTAATCCAACTGTGACTATTTTCATTTAATTTTAATTGGACTAACATGTTTACATGTATTTTAAAAGTCTAATGTATGGGTGAACAGGCTAAAATCAAAAGGTTGACATACTGTAAGTTGTGATGCATCTTCCCTCTGTAGCTTTATGTAACATCTGTGCATGCATTCATGCCTCAGTTACAGTTATGGGTCGGGTAAGGGATGGTTTTAGTTCTGATTAAACGATGAGCACTGCAGGTTTGTGTGCGTGCGCATGTGTGTGGAATGAGCTACAAAAATTTGAAATGGAAATTAAATGAGAGGACAGATGGAGAAAGAGAGCAAGGGAAAAGAGAGAGAGGGAGAAAAGAGTGGAGAAGTTGCTGAAAAGTTTGAATCTGATAAAAAAAAAAGAATCAACTGTATAGCAATTTTTATATAAATTATTCACCAAAAAGCGAGCCACTGAGAACAAAAACAGATAATAATAGAAGGAATAGAATAATAATAGAATAATAGACAGTACATAGATCTGCATGGATACAGTATAAGTTTTACATTGATAGACATCTATGCTTATAGACAACAAGCTTTTGTGTGATGATAAGTTAAAGAAAAAGTTCTGCTCCACAAATTCATATAATATTAATAGCTCTATACCTCTTTGTGCCTCAAACAAAAATCTGGAAAGTGTAAAAGGGAAGTTCTGGAATTACTTAAGACTCAGACATCTTAAATATGACAACTGCTTTTTGCAAGCCCAAACTTTTTGGGATGCAGTGATTTCGAATAATATCCAGTTTTTATGTAAATGTATAATCTGAAAAGACATTGGAATCTACAACTGTCAGTAGTAAGTATATAAAAGCAAAAATATAAATTATTTACCTCGGAAACAGAGTGGAAGTAGCACAGAATGAAAACACTAAACTGTAAGTTCTTAACTCAGGTCAGTGCTTGATTTAATGGGGTGCATTTTGCATTAGACCCACATTAAACACAATTTTAGATTAAAATGCATTTTATAAATGTGAAAGAAAATATGCAAACCATTGTGATAAAACTGTATTACAGATACCAGTGTAAGACAAAACAAGATGAATTACTCTTATATCAAAGGCTTAGAGGCACCAAAAACATAAGATGGACAATATGGTTAATAGGACTAAATTTAAATGCATGGAACTGAAAACATGAAGTGCTCAAAAACAGAGAAAAGTATTAAAGTGTTGAGGTCTATTCTTTTTTAAATCTTGGTGAAGGTGTGATTCAGGGTTGGAGTTTGGGAGTTCTCTCACTTCAGTTGAACATACTCTGATTGAGTAAAAATAATTCAGTATATTCAAGAGGATATATACTGGCATTTCTACAGACCCCTGACAGAAGAAATAAAAAGGACCAGATTTTAACTTCTGACACCACGAAGTTGTGAGTAGTGCTTTTACTCACAACTTTATGATGAATGATGCACATAATACACAACTTATTCAGTCCACACTTATTTAAATTTCAAAGCCTTATTCCTTTTGGATTTAACAACATTACTAAGAGCTGTGTGCTATTTCTTTCTTTGACATTTTCTACAATCGACATGTCATCCAACTATTTTTGATCAGTGTAAGGGATGTAGAGTTTCTGAAACTCAGATCAAATGTACACACATGGGTTCATGTGATAAAGTGCAGCATTAAACTCCTCCCGAAATCTTTAAAGGACAACACGAATGTCAAACGACTTCATTCAGTGTTTCATCAGCTCATTTATATGTATCAGGAAACGTATTCATCCAAGTTTAATGCAATGTGCTTTGAAAATCTAATCATTTAAACTCTATGACGTGCACACAGAAAATTATTGTTCAAACAAAAAGCAGGTTATACAACTGCATCAGAAATTATTTGTATAAAAGGAGTCATCAATCAGCCATGTGTAACATAATAAGTATTATCACTCAATTATGGCAAATGGTCATATATGAGATTACACCAAATGTCCTGGACTTACTTTCTAAAAGTCTTGCCTTCTCCATACAGATTGATAATACTGCAGTCCTTGCAGGACAATGCACAAACTTTACTCTTTAGATAAAGAAACTTTTCATACCAGGGCAATAAATAAATAGGAGCTCAGTAATATTTGGATTTGCCCTTGAAATTTGTATAATGGAGCTTTTATGACCCCATAAAATACATGGTTACATCTTTTGCAAAGCCTGGGTCAAAAATGGCCAGTTAGGTGGGACCTGTAATCCTACAAAAAGAGTTATTTATTACAGTATTACAGATAAGTATTACAGATTATAGAAACGTATAAAAAAAAAAATGATTGTTTAATATGTCCTTCAAGACAAAATACTGTACTTTCATCAGATTCATTGAATATTGGTCTGTCATACAGCATAACTTAAATAAAACCCTGCCCCATAGATGATCCAAAATGCCCCTAAATGTATTTCATGGGGGCAAAAAATCCCTGTTAAAAATAGTTGATTTCATCTGCTGGTAAACAGTATATTCCTAAATCCCTGTAGCACTCAGTGATATGTCCCATTCAGTCTGCTGTGAGCTGGACATTGTTCATGACCACATAGCAGTGATTACAGATGCGGAGAGATGAATCAAATGCATCAATCCAATGTAGCTAATTCATTCTTTCATTATTTTGTCAGCAGGAAACAATAAAGAGTTTGATCATCACAGAAAAAAAACCCTGAATATGGGATCCAAAGAGTCAGACCTACAGTAATTCAAATACACTGAATGACTTTATTAGTATGCACTGTCAAGTCATGCCGTCATGTACTGCACCTTTTTAAGAAAACAAACATGCTGTTGGATTCCGGGTTTGTTCTCTATAAATACACCGAATACATGTAATCTCGCTTAATGGACAGAGAGTAAATTTTAATCATGCTGTAAAGACGACAAACTGACAAACACGGGCTTTGCCTTAAGTGATCGGCTCAAGGCCAGCACATCCTGACATCAATAACACAGTTTGTGGCTTTGTTGATTAGGTTTTCTGTAGGAGCTATCAACAGGTGGCAGGATGAACGTTTGAATAAACTTCCACACGTGTAGTCACGCTGAACAACTTTAAAATCCGACTCCTGTCTCCGTCGAACCCAGAGGAGCTGGTGGCCGCAGCTCAGCATCTAAATTAAGTCTTATTATTCTGTGGCCTATGACACACACTTGTACAGCTGACCACTGACAGTCTGCAGAGCCCAGACTGAGAGCAGAAAAGAAACAAGTGGTAATGAGTCACAGTGTGTGTGTGTGTGTGTGTGCGTATGCGTGTGTGTGTTAGAGTCATATTTTTTTAAATCAGGCAGTGATGTGAATACGACATGACAGCTGAATGCACAAAAGGAAACAATGAAAGTAGTAAAAATATTAAATTTGAGTGAACTCTGTTGCAGCAGAGAGCACAGGAGTTTAGTTTTTTCGTACAGCACACTCTCAAACACACCACTGCTGTTCTGTTCACCTTTCATTGCTCTGTGCCCTTTGCGTGGTGCTGTGACAATTCCTTCCCGGGAAATGTGCAGTCCGTGGGCGTGTATATGAACCTTTTTTTTGCAAGAGAAATATTTTATCTGTGCGCGTTTTATCCTTTTGTGCAATATGGGTTGTTTCGCAATTCATCTACATTAGCAGAGATTAACCTGCTCACCCAATGCATCCATCACTTGTGGGCACTCGCACCTACGCCCACACACACGCGCGCACACACGCGCTGCCTTAGGCAAGGGCAGTGCAGAAACACACCCACACCTGCATGAAAATATGTAAGCAGTGGTGCAGTGCTGTTACGACCATGTGCTCCACATTCAAACCAACTCATATACAGCAAGTACAACATATGACACATTCAGAGATTCCGAGTTAGCTCAGTTACCAGAGACATTCATCCCTTAAGCTTTACTTTGAGTGAATTTTCTTATAGACTGAACCTTTCCCCACATTTTTGTTGCAGATAGGAACCACGACGGAATCATAATCTTGTTTGATGTTAATCCACAAAAACAACATCAAAAATGCTTCCATGCACATGCCGTTCATTTATACTACTTTTCCTGTCCCAGTATACAAGTTCTAGTGGGGAATTAATTAATTGAAGGAAGTGTTTCTGCATCCGCTCCGCTAGGTTGGGATCCACCCCTTTCAGCTTATTAGTATGAGACAGTTTCCGGTTCAACTTGAAGCTATTTGTGATTCCTCCTCCTAACATTTATTGACATTAAAATATTCAAATTCTTTTTTAAGAAGGTCCAAACATAAGTCCAGTTTTAGTTGGACTAAAAAAATTGTTTTCTTAAGCTTGCTGAGCTGAAACTTTACTTTTTGCAAATCATGTTTTCCTATAATGCCAACATACAAATACTGTAATCATTTAGAGCAACATTATATATAGAATGTGTGGCATGTGGAAGCTATACCTGTTTATGCATGAAACTGCAAGTTTTTTTGTTTGAGTTTAAAAATGTCTTTAAAGAGCAATGATCAATGATGCATCCCACCCTCATTTATGTATATTATTATAAATAGAAGATGCAGAATTTGTAGATTTGCTCTGATTTTGTTTTTCCTTCAACCAAAGTCTTTTCATTAAAACACACATTTTCAGAATTAACAAACAAATGTGTCCCTCAGCAACATCAAAATAAACAAAAAAAAAGGTGATTCGGGGTAGATTCCTTTTAAGTTAAATTGAGTTTTTACAGTCGAGTAAATAAGATTAAAAAAAATGTAAACACAAACAGGTGCAAAAGTCAACAAAACATGCCTCCCGCATTATGCTGACATGCTACATGATCATAGCTTTGACAAAAGAGTTATATACTTTAACACACACACAAACTATCAGCAGAAACAAATGTGTATGTCCTTATTAGACATATCTGATGCAGATACTGTATAGTGCACCAAATACCGAATGAGAATAACTAGTAAGTGTAAAGAAAAATACCAAGAGGAGAATTATATCAAGTGGTTGTTGAGATATTGATGCAAAAACACATTTTCCCCTGTTTGTTCTCAAGTGAAGTCTCTGTAGTTTTGATTCTATTTCAGATTCAACAGCACATGAAACAGTTCTGCCTGCCTGAAAAATTAAAAAAGTGTTCTCGAAGGATTAAAAAACCATCAGAATTCAAGTTTATTTACATCAGCAGCGACAAAGAGGAAAAAGTAGAGTATGGATCAATGCTGTCCACATTTAGACACACACTACTGCCTTCTTTTGTCAAGCTCTTTCTCCCCTAAGGACACAAATATATACACACTGATACTGCTATCTACTATGTTTGTCCAAATATGTTTTTTTTTTCTTTTCATGTAAAAAAAAAAAAAAAAAACATACATTTTGATTTCAAAGCCTAATTGGCCCAATTCCCTTTGGTGGAGTTAGAGACAGGTATGAGAAGAAAGAGTAGAGAGGGGAGTAAGGGACGAAAACAAGAGCAATGATGAAGTTAGTGTAGCAAGAGAAAGAGTAAACTTGAGGGTATAGGAAAGAAAAAGTTGAGAGAGAAAGAACTGATGAGGGAAAGGAGCAAGGGAGAGAGACAAGAAATGATGCAGGGAAGGAGAGAGTGACGGGACAAGGGAGCAAGGGATGGAGGGATTAAGGGACTAAGGGAGTACAGAGAGATTGAAGGAAGGAAAGAAAGACAGAGAGGCATTGTACTGAGAGTCGGCCCCCAGTTACTGTTTGCTTTGGTTGCTACAGCAACTGTAGGAGAGCAGGCTGATAAGTTAACCAGATGGTTAGAATCTGTGTGTGTGTGTGTGTGTGTGCATGCGTGCGTGTGTGTGTGTGTGTGCACGTGCACTCTCGCACTCTCTTCTAGGCCTTATTGAGTTTGTGTTTAAACATATGATTAGTCTTTTAATTTCTTTGTTTTTTTAAGGCTGTGAAAAAAATTGTAAGGAACCCTGACATACAAAAACTATTCATCTAATTTTTCTATTTCCCCTATGCATTTTCCCATTGCTCATTTATGTGGCCAGTGCCCAGGTGTGTGTGTTTGTGTGTTTGGCTGTGTGTGTTTCAGAGAGTACAGGGCGTTGTCAAGGCCAACAAGAAAGAGGATTTTATCAGTTTAATTTAAAAATGAGAGTGTGTGTGTGTGTGCTTCTGAAGGAGGACCAAAGGAGATGAAAGAGGAAACTTTTTTAATGTTTATGAAGATTAATTTTTACAACCTGAAGGCCTAATGCAGAGGAAGAGAGAGGACCCAAGACACTAGCTGAAGTGGTTGGGAGTGGGTGGAGAAAGTAAGGAACAAGGGCGTAGTAAGAAGGAAAAAGTGAGGGGTGCGCAAAAGAGAGAAAAGAAGAAGGTACGGTAAAAGTAAAAACAATTTAAAAGAAAAAAAAAAAGCATGAATTTGAATCCAATGGGTGCACAGGGGGTGGTGATACATGTAGACCCTGCACTGTCGAACACAAGCACAATTCCACTTTGAATCAGCATCATTTATACATGGCAACTGTGCATGTTGCCTGTAGCACAACGCTTTCCAGTATAGTTGGTGACATGTTCTTGCTTTCCTCAAAAGAGACAATGATGAACTTAACTACGGAAACTTGCTTGAGGTTATGAGAGGTGGTCCACAACTCATGCACAACTCAGCAATGACGGCAAATGCCTGGTGGGAAATGACTGCTACCAATGCTAGACTAACATGGACCCACACTTTAGTATGAGTGAAAATGCAGAAATAAGAAGCAGCTCTCCAAGAGCTGGAAATGTAGAAAGTTTGACACCATGATTGACTGCTACCTCCAGCCAATCAGAAGAGGAGAAGAGACACTAAAATGACAAAGCAAGCAAACAACTCTACACTAAGAGGGCACACAGCAATGAGGCTGTATATCATATATGAACCCTCCCTTAGTTCATCTACAATAAAATGCTTATAAACAATTATTGTGAATACTGTTACTGAATACTGTACATACTGTTCTGTACATACTAATGTACAGAACTTCATACTTCATACTAATGAAAACATGGCTATGGCTTCCACAAAAGTGGTTGAGCACTGTTAAATAAAGAGAAATGAAAACATGTCAGTTTAATTCATCTAGGGTGTGCATATTTCTAATTCTGCCTGTCTCCAGTGTTTGAGGTGTGCCACCATGATGCCAGTCTGGCTTGTAATTGACACACATACACAAACACACACACACACACACACACTTTAACAGTAGTTTTAACTAGACTTTGTATAGATGTAGGAACTTACAACCTTGTACACTAAACAATGAGTTGCACTGGTCTTTTGGCATTAGACATCCAGTGAAAGACAACTTTGTCTGCAGCAAAAGAAGTAAGGGTGTAGGAAGGACGGAAGGAGATACGTGTGCGTGTGTGTGTGTGTGTGTGGTGGGGGGAAGATAAAGGCAATAAAGGGAGTAAAAAGACAAAGTGATGCTCAAAGATGGAAATCATAGACCTTTTAGAGGAAAGATAAACTGAGAATCTTTTTTATTCAAAAGGCAAAAAAGGGAAGTAGAGAGGATGATGCAGGCTAAGAATAGGGATAGGCTGACAGATAGATAGAGGGAAGATATGTGGAGATAAAGGAAGAGAAAAATAAATTGGATGGAGATATAAAGGGGGGGGGGCTACAGAGAAACAGAGAGAGTGTGTGTTACCAGTATTGCAGCAGTAGCAGTAACATTCCTGGCTGAACAGATCAGCTGGCCGGAGGAGAAAGACAAACACGGGAGAGGAAACCACGTCTAGACTGCTGCTAGTAACAC
The DNA here is from genome assembly GCA_016785285.1 of Brachirus orientalis. Classification (NCBI taxonomy): domain Eukaryota; kingdom Metazoa; phylum Chordata; class Actinopteri; order Pleuronectiformes; family Soleidae; genus Brachirus; species Brachirus orientalis. The sequence continues at coordinate 419,769 of JAFBJR010000879.1, read as the reverse complement.
ACATACACAAACGCACACACACACATCTGTGTGTGCACACACACACACACACACACTGAGCAGAGAGACAGAAAATGCACACATTTACAGACACACATCAACCTGCTAGGTAGACAAGGTGGGCGACTGCCAAGCACTGCCAAGAACCTGGGGGGGGGGGGGAGAAAGGAGGATGACGAAGAGGAGGGGATGGAAAAAAGAGAGGAACAGAGATAGGAAGGGGGGCCAAGAAGAAACAGAGGGAGAGGTGGGATAAATGGCCACAGGGTGTTAGTTAAAAGTTTACTTTCTAGAGGAGCAGGCTTTGTACCGAATACATAGAAAAAGTGCAGTGGGTAGATGAACAATAGCAAGGGATATCTGAGAAATGATGACGTGTGCTATGAATATTCAGGACAGTTTTGGTTACTAAGTGTCCTGTAATTACCGTGTTCTGCAGGGTGTCAAGATTTAACAATGAAAACACTTCATCACTGTAAATAAGTCTAATCATAATACTTCCATGACTATACTTTTTGTGACGTGTCCTTCATAATCGGACTTCACAAACATGCAAGATACCACCTCTTCACTAGTTCTCCATTTCCACTGTTCACAAAACATGTTTAAAATGAACAATGGGAATGTGGTTAATTCGGCATTTACTTTCAGGTCAACTGTCTCCACAATGCATGCAGGTTTTTAATCAGTTAATCTCCAATTAGCATTTGCCAAAATGTCAAATTCTTCTTCATATCCTTCACTGGGCAGTGATGCAAATTCCTCCAGCCATTTGCTATTAATGTTCATGGTGAACCCATAGACTGTACATAAAAAAACGGAAGGTGTCTTTAGGTTTCCTTGGTAAAGTCAATCAGGAAGTGATATTAAATAGCCACTAGGGGGCACCTCCACTGGTTGAAAGAAGAATTTCATTGAGCCTATTTTTCACTTGATTTATAAAGTTGGTATATTTTCCCAAGGTGTTAATGGTCTCAAAGTTTCAGATCGTCTATATAGATCATGTCAATTTTGTTCCTGTTTCGATGACGATACGATTCTTGAGGCTTCAAAATGGGAGATTCCTATGGGTGATGTTACGACTGATCACCTTTTAAATGAACCTTAATTTAAGGTTTACAACTTGGAACTGCACTCAGGTTTTTTATTTCATCATTCAGATAATTTGAATGATCTACAGAGAGAGTGACTGAAGGAGAAGATCTGACTCTTAATTTCATGATGCAGGAAAAAATAAAATACAGGTCAGACCTACTAATTTTCATTCAAAACCTGGGTATACAGATTAAATTTATTGTTAAAAGGGCTTTAGGTAGATGATCATCAACTCAGATGTTCCTGACCTCTGAAAAAGGATAGAGAGATGTGAAGTTAGTGGCCTCTCCATTTTTTTCCCGCACTGTCCATGTTTCCAGGTTAGTGCTGGGTCAGAGGCAGGAAGTGAAGAGATTATTAAGTGGTCACAGGTAAGTCTACCTACAAAGACCAATCAGCTATAATACCTGAAGTGGAAAATAGACTTCCTGTGACACTTCAACAACTTTCAATGAGCAGTGTCCCCGGGGTGACCTGCTGCACTATTAACAAGCTGGTGAAGCTGTTTGTCATGGCAACGTGTGGGCAAAGTGACTACATGTACATAACGTATATATATACTCAATATAAATATGTAACTCTTCCATGCATCCTATAAACTATGAGCAGGAATATTTCAAAGGGAAATTGGAATTTTACATTAATGCGATTAAAGTATCTTGTCATCAGGCATCTTGTCTCATTTCATCAATTTGCAGTTTATTCATTGATTGATACAGAAAATAGTGTATCTTAGGTAAAACAATGGCATGGGAAATGCTGGAGACTGTAAGAACCTGAAAGTGTAAGTCACCTGTGATGTATACTTGTTGCTAAATGAGTTACAAATACAAACACACACTGCTTATTTATCGCCCACAGCAGTGAGACTGTGTTTCCAGGGACGAGCTGTTGTAGATGGATAGTTTATTGATAAATACAATGTCTCTCTCTCTCTCTCTCTCTCTCTCTCTCTCTCTCTTTCTCTCTCTCTCTCTCTCTCTCTCTCTCTCTCTCTCACATATTTTGATGTGTTAGGTTTATGGAAATCCATTCCAAAGTCATTCAGGATGCAAAGCAATTCATTAGGACACGACTGAAAACTCCCCTCACCAAGCCCAGGCTGACTTAAGTGGGAGCTCTCTTTCATTTTACAGTTTTACTCCCGAGCCATACATAGAAGTGCCATACAAGTGATGCACTACAGAGAGGCCATAGAAACACACAACACAAAGCAAAGATAAGGATCCTGAAAATAGGATTCTAACAATGGCCATTAATAAAAGTAAGCAGATCATGCTGGGCAAATAAATCTGTGAATCATTATTGAAAATAAATAAAAATGTATGTAATTTGATGATGGGGTTACGTCATGTAAAACTGTGAGTGAGTGAGTGAGTGAGTGAGTGAGTGAGTGAGTGAGTGAGTGAGTGAGTGAGTGAGTGAGTGAGTTTCATAAATATCTTTATCTTTTTTTTTTCCCCCATTTCCCTTTGTACAGACTTGCTGATATGCCTTTAAGCAGATGGTAGGCACCTTCCCAGTTATTATTCTCAACTCATTCAACACATTTTGAAATTACTTTCAAGCCTGACTGTGCCACTAAAGAACTTTCATAATTTCCCCCATAACATATTAAATTTGGTTTTATGCTTGATCACTGTCATGATGGAAAATGCCTCCTCATCCCATTCCCAAGATGTTTGTCAGTTTACAGCAGATTCTCTCTGGAAGATTTGCCTGCTCCATTTGACTCTGGTCACAGTTTTTCATCTGTCCTTACAAATGTTACATTTACTGCCACTGAAAAGTCCCTTTTGAGCACAGTTCTACCACAAGTGTACTTTAAAAGGAGCGATGTTGTTACATGGGTGATAACCTGTGTCTGGTACCTGCCAGACATAACACTTTTCAGGACAGCTCAAGTTCAGTTTCACGTTTATCGGCACACTGAATCATTTAACTTACGCACTCAACCTTCTGTGTTTTGTTGGCTGAATCAAAGCTATTGTTATGTCTCTCTCTCTGTGAAGAGTTTACATTTTGGTCCTTCAACCACTTTCCACTTGTTAAAACAAATGATTCTATTTTACTCATGTTTGGGCTAATTACAAAACCATTACCTCAATCAAATCTTTTTATGTTTTACATCCTAATGATTATATGGTTGAATGTTTAGACTGCTGAAAACTTAACTCACTTGTATTTGTATACAGAGGGAAACCTAAGACAACAATAATTCAAATGATCCCTTGCTTCCTGAAATCCAACATTTTTTTATTTGAGGGACCCTAACAGAATTAATTAAATATTGTGCATTACATGTTGTCAGTATGTTGTGCTACAAAAGCTCCTCTGTGGAAAATTTAAATTTTAACCTTAATTCAACACATGAATGAAGGAAATCTGCATGTTGCTGGTTTGCCAGTAACATCCTTCATCCTTCGTTGGATAATTTTGTGTTGGACTCAACCACTGTCATTGAGAACAATCCACAAGATCTACTGTTCTGTAGATGGTCTGGCCCAGTTTGCTTACGCAACACCATATGACCTTAGTTAAAGTTGCTTAGACCTAGTTATCAGTGTTGACGTATTGGACGGCCACCAAATATAAGTTCCTTTAGCTCCACCTACTGTTACACGTTCACATGCAAAAAAAAAACTGTGATCATATTTGTTATTCTATTACTCCACCAAGGAGATTATGTTGCTGGCAATATTTTTTCTTTGCTTTGTCTCTGAGCAGAATAACTGAAAACGTTAGAAAGATAATATCCAGTTTTTATGATTTTTTTTTGAAGGTTAGAATTTAATGTTAGAATCCAGAATAGGTGCAAGACGGGGGAATTGTATTGCCATGGTGGTAAACTGAGCTGACTTTGTTTGAAGCTCTCTGGATACTTAATTTTGCTTATTTATTTATTAATTTACAGTTTAGTTGATAGGGACTGACACACTGTGCATATAGACAAAGTGAAGGCCTGTGCAAGTATCGTAGTGTTTACCGCAGATGCTAATTTGACGTGGATGTTAGTCTGTTCTGATCAGGGCCTCTGAAACTAATCCAAACTGCCTAACTTTTTTTTTTAGGAAGTGTCTGTGTTGCTAGCAAATTGTCAGGGTTCGGCTTCCGTGCTTCCTGTCTTTTATTTTGTTACCACTGTTTGCTTCCTGTTAGTGTGCTTTCCCCCTTAGGTGACTTGACCGGTCTGCTCGGTGGAACCTCCTCTCACGCACCTGCAACCCATTTCCTTGATTATCCAGGTCCCTTTTTATACCCTGGTGTGGGCAACGGCAGGTGTCAGCGCGTCTAGTCAAGTACCGTGGTAACACGCACGCTTCATACACGTTGTTCTTTCGCCAGTATAGTTTGTAGTCGATTTTTGTTTTTTCCACAGCGTTCTCTCATGACTTTTTTCCCTCTCTCTTCTAGTCCACCTCCCGGAGGTCTCCGCCCAGCAAGCCAGCTCGAGTCTCCGCGTTTTTTGTTAATTAATTGGCTTGGTTTTTATTTTCTGTTGTTAATAAACTCTAGTAACCCGTGAGCCAGACAGTCTGCTTTTTGGGAATCCACACTACCAACACGATTCATATCATCACACAAATATGAGTTTCAATTACTTCGCCCAGCAAACATTGATAGTACACAACTGCAGTATGTGTTACCACCCTGTACATGATAACACCCAGTACTATCAAGGCCAGTTTTGTGAAAACTGAATGTGTGTGTGGTCTCTCCAGACAGGGCCTACCGCCCACTCCCCTGACACTTGAGTGAGATATGAAGAGAGACAGAGTGCTGCGGAGGAACTATCCATGTGTTGACAAGCTGAAACACACACAATCGTACTCCCTGTTTCTCTGTCCTTTCCTCCTTCTCTCTCTCTCTCTACCATCTGCCCATCACCTTTCTGTTATAATTCTCCTCCGAGGGAGACCTTTAACTACACAAAAATAGATAGTATTTCATCTTTATCAAAATGTGTGGGTGTAAAAGGAGGATGTTGTATCTCTCAGAAGAGTAGTGCAATTTACAGGGGTTTAAATTCAACAGGATTATTACAACGGTATAAGTAAGCCAATCGATGAGCTACTCTGAAGTCAGAACTGAATGACCTGCAATATTAACTCTCTTTAATATAGAAAGTTAAGACTGTCTCGTCTACTCACTGCAGTGAAATGTTAAATGCTTTTCTGATGTAATTCATGGTGATTTAACCTCTAGGTCAACTGATCTTTGTGCAGAAGGTAACATAAAATCACTTGGCACTGAAATATAGTGTTTTTAGGCCTTGGCTATGTAGTTAGTAAGGTTTTGTACTGTTTTGGCTCTTGGAGAGAAGAGGAGATATTAAAAATTTGGATCCCTGCTTGAAAAGCTGAGGAATTCCTGACTTGCACTATTGCAGATGGCCAAGCAGCAGGTTCTACAACTGTCATTGTTGAAATATTGAAAACTGGTGGAAAGGAGAAAAGATTTTTTTTGTGGGGTTTGACATAACACTCATGATGAAACAACAAACATTACTTTACTGAACCCCCTAAAAGACAGAGCCCATAATGAAAGGGGAAAGTACAACACAACTGCAAGAATTTATTTAAAGAATGAAAAGCCAGCCAAAAAACTCAAGTGTCAATGAAGCACTTGTTATTACTGATGCATTACTGCAGGTAAATATTTACATGGTTGATGGAGAACTATTGGTGGGCAAAAGCTATTTCACAAAACACCTGGAATAGACTTAATGTCAGAATGTCATTGACCACACATGTGTGAGAATATGAAGGGTCTGGAGAACCCATGTACCCATACATCATATTTACTACACAAAATTTTAATTGGCATAGACAACTGAGGCTGTTAGATAAATGAAGTACATTATCTCCCTTGTAAGAAATGTAAAGAAGCATAAGCCTGAACTCAAGTAAAGTCCAAGCAGCTGAAAACTGTGCCTCAGCAGTACTTGTGTAAAAAACTACTGGTGTTGTGTTAAACAGATACAACTGGAGTGGTGTCTTATCCTTCAAAATATTTTGTTCATAGTCAACTGGTTTAATCCATCCTTTGGGCAAGATTGTAGCTGAAGTGTATCACACTTAGATGGATTTTTTTAAAGAGACCACTGTCAGCAGAAGAAGTTTTGACCATGTGCTGTTGGCGTGATGACTGAACTGTCACAAACTTTGCAGCTATTTTGTGTTTTGCTTAGAGAGCAGTCAGTCCAGACTGTCCTCACTTCCTTCTTCACAAACTGTTTTCTGATCAGTTTGAAAACGTAGGCCAAGCATTATCATGAGTTTTGTGATTTACTCGTTTGGTTTTGCACACTTATGCAAATTTGTTTTGCATAAGTGTGCACTGCCTGGCATTGCTTTACTGGCGACAATGAACAGAGGTCAGTCTTCAAATGGTGATGATAAATCGAGGTCTGTCTGCACACCCTGATTAAATGATTTACTAACTCAAAACTGGCCGTCATTGTTGCGTCCTCTCAATTTAAATATACTAATTTGCCAGTTTATTATGTGAACATTAAAAACTTAATATAGTCCAATAGAGCAGACCTAAAACAAATCCCATGTTCATGAGAATTACATTAAATCAACGTTAGGATAATTCTGGAGGCTGTAGCTCATGATGCTGAACTAAGAACAGTGCTTAATTTACCATTTGTGATACAAATACCACTAATGAAGGCTTTAAATTGCTTTAAAATAAAATAAAACTCAGATATGATACGCTTACCAAACATTTGAGAAGCTAAACTATCGTGAAGGTGAAAGATGGCGAAAGAAAATTTGATTGTCAATTCATTTCAAAATGCATGTACTTCATCTCAAGGACCTACTCTCTTTCTGTCTGATACCATGGTTGAGACAGATGAAAAAAAAAAAGATCCATCTTTAGAGTCCCAGTAGCCTCTTGTGAGATACAACGAAAATCACAATATAAATAGACTTTTGCTTCTAAGAGGGGACAGTCATTAGTGGCACATTCACAAGAGGTCACTCAACAGTAAAATACATAGATCACTTAAACAAGTGGCCGGTGTTGTTTTTCTACTGGTGAGAATAGTCTCATGTGTGTCCCTCCATTTTGAAGACATCCCATTTAATAAGGCTTTTTTAGCCTTATTAAATGGGACAGATGAGGGTGAAAGAGTGAGAGAGAAGAGGCAGACATGCAGGAAAGGACCAGCCTGAGCCTGTGGGACACCAGCTGTACCAGGTGAGCTATTTAGTATGGAGCCCCAGACATGACATGTAAAACAAATAAATAAATCGGGAAAATTATATATGTATAACATGCTAAATATTCATAAATTGATTTGTTCCCTCCGAGACGTCTTATCTGGTGACTTTGGGAGTCCATTTGAGAGATGAGAACCCTGAAGTCTTCCTGCCTTCTACCTTCTTGTTTACTTTTTGTGTCCCAAGCCCAGATAAATTTGAGGGTCAAGTCAGGAAGGGCATCCGGTGTAAATAAAAATGTCTGCCAAATCAAATACACGGATTACTGAAAAAGCTGGGGATCTGCTGTGGCGACCCCTGGAGGGTGAGAAGGAAACAAAAAAACATATATATCCATCTGACTGTGATTGTTTGCAGAGCCCTGCAGTTGGTCAATACTGAAATCTATCCTGGGGTTAAAGGTGTACTTCTGCTGGTAAAGTATTCTGCATAAATACTAAATATTAGTAACTGTTTTTGCAATGTCAAGCAAATATCTCTATTCCTCACTGCAGCTTTGTTTGCTCTCTCTGTGGGTGCTGGCTCCTGCGTGGCATGCAAATATGTCAAAATAGCTAAAATTTGCCCATATTATACATATTTTGCAGCCACAAATTAGTTTGTTGTGGCCACGAATTAGTACCTTTGGGCCACAAATTAGTATGGTGTGGTCATGAATTCATATTTCTTGATAACTATTTTATTTCATACACGCTCCATAATTTAGCACCCCTTCTGTGTCCCCACTGTGCCTTTTTTGATCACAAAGTCAATTCAGATTGTGGCTCAAACTCTCATCTCCCTCTCGGATAGAAACACATACTTCACTAAGAGCGGATAAGTACTCTCTATAACATGGTGATGATGACAGTTTGTTTGATTTTGGCCTCTGAGGTAGCGGTCTCCTGTAAAGAGGAGGACAAGAAGAGATTTGGTGCCCAGACAAACGTCACATTAAATCCCCATGTTCATAATAAAGTGTGGGAGTAGTGAGTGAGAGGTAATCCTGTCTCCTGAAGTGCTCTTTAGTACCAATAAAAAAATTCAAAAAAAAACTCCAATGAAGTAACTTGACGACTGCAGCTTTGTGCAGCCACACAGATGGCTGACAGAGAAAGACAACATGTGTATGCGTGTCAAAGAGAGAGACAGAGGGAAGAAGCGCGGGAGGCAGACAGAATGTGCCTCTCGTTCGGTTTGCCAATCTCTGCTTCTTTGTGTGTTTGTGAGAGAGAGATGGCAACAGTGCCATCTACTGCACATACAACTTCTGGGGATTATTTTAAAGTCGAGTCCACTGTGGTAGAGAAGACATGTAACCCCCCCCCCCCCCCCCCCAACTATGCCCCCCGCCCCCCCCCAACTACCTGAGAACACAATAAAGGTATGCTATGTAATGGAATGTACAGAAAGCAAAACTTACACAAGGTAAACTGCCTTAAAAAGCACCATGACTTTACTGTTGCATATACTACTGCACCTGTGAGCATGGACTGCTTTTAACTGATGGATACTCAGACACTTGGACCTAGATTTTGACAGCAAAGGTTTTATTTCACCATACTGATTATTCTTTTCTCCACTAGATATTCAAATTCATAACATTCACTGGAGCATATAGCTATATATAATTTGACTAACTTTAATTTATTTAGAATCCAGTGATATTAGTTATTTAGGGACATTAGCTGGGAGTGAATACAGAACAACAGAGGGACAGAAATACATGGAGAAGGGATACAATTTAGAGCTGCATCCCCTATCAATTTTAGATTGGTTGGTAATAGATGTATTTCAACTATAATACCCTGTATGGGGGACATTATTTAGTCTATAACCCATTAATTCACCATCAGGTATGCACTTATCCAACAGTTTCTCCTCAAATACTAATTCTGCAACCTAAAACCGATGTGCTTACCAATACTGACAACCAATCTTCAATCACACATCACATCCCACGCTAACTTCTATTGTTTAGGACTGCAATGATTATAAATCGATTACTAAATTATTGAAAACAATTTTGATAATTGATAAATCAGTTTGAGTGTTTGTTCAGTAAGTAAAACAAGCTTTCTGATTGTTCAGCTCCTTAAATGCAAATATGCTCTGGTTTCTTTGCTCTATATAACAAAGAAATCAATTAATCAAAAAATCTGAATCATTTTGGTTTGTGGACAGAACACATTTGAACTGGACACATTTCATCATTTCCAGGTTTGGTAAACACCAATCAACATTTTTCAATATTTACAAGTACTTGATTAATTGAGAAAATAATCAACAGATGAATTGATTATGAAAATAATGAAGTAATTTGTAGCAGCCCTACTATGTTACTATGAAATCCACTTCACAACCACAACAATCTTCACACCAGCAGCCTATACACTACAAATGGGATATTCTGGGGAAGATCTGGACAAGGTGGTACCACAGTTGACATAAATCAACTGTTGCAGGGAATTAACCATTTGAAGAGGATCACCTCCAAAGATTCAAATGTTCCCCAGAACTGTTTTGTAGCTACAATATTGATGCATCCTGGGCTAGAATGCCCTAAAGTGTTATTCTGACTGGAAGTGTAGTAAAGCAAATGCAGTTTGGAGTCCAATTACTACTGCATGTATATGTTTATTTAGACTGACCTGGCTGCTCTGCACATGCTGCACAGATCCTTTGAACTGGTCATAGAAGAAGAAGCTAGTACAAAAAAGACTTACAACATGAAAAATAGCTTATGCTCCTGCCAGCACAAAGAATTGAATATTTCAAAGTTCATGAATGGTAGGAAGACACAGAATGGTACTTGCAATGCTAACAACTAACAGCCAGATATAACAGAAACCACCTAAATAGGTTATACTGCCACCTAGCACAGCAGAGGTGACACACACTCCAATCAATAAATCAATTCCCCACTATTGCTTGCATTCTGTGACAAGGACAGCAGTCCAAATAAACAGCATAGTCAGGCTGCCACAGCCGTGCCTGTTGACTGATTGACTTAAACACTGTTATTATTACCTAAAGTAGCATCATAATAAGGTGCAGTCAAACCATTCTCCACGAAAAATGGCAAATTGAAGATGTGGGTCTAGTAATTCAAGATGAGTTGTCCAACATCATCTTTTTCCTCAGGGAGTCAGCAGCAGTGTTTGTGACCCTCAGCTGGGAGCTGCCCAGTGCAGTCATGCTCTTTTAGCAGCTGAGCAAGTGGAGCACTTGCAGGTCTAGCGACTGGCCCACAGGCACTTCAGTAGCAGGAAGGAGGGCAAAGGGTTTTACTTAGTCACTTTCTCCACATTTTTTACAAGCAAATCAAAGCATTGTGGTTTTACCTGCCCATTAGGCTACAGAAGTCAGACTAGCAAGTCAAACCCTGGGGTTGTATTTTCCAAAGAATTCCACTTCTGCAGTTGGGTGTAAAGAGTGTCTGAGGTTAATCTTAGGACAGTCATGGGGCAGACGCTTTAGTAACAGTCACAAACTTACTAAACAAGATATTTTGAATTGGTTTACCAACATGTTGCAAATATGGCTGAACTGGAAATTTAGAAACAGATTGGCTCAACCACTTCATGGAGATCTATTTCAATACCTTCACTTACAAGAAAGTAATGTTTCCAGTGCAGCAGTGCCACAGTCACTGGTGTTGAAATATCAACTTATAAATATGCAGATAGCTTTTCCACTTCAAAATGGATTTAAATCTGCTTTTCTCCATCTGTGTGCATGTGTGCGTGCGTGCAGGAAGAAGGATGGCAAAGTACTGCTGGTGACCCTCTCCTCATCTCAGCTACACATGCATACAAACTTTGTTTGTCTGGCCTCTTCCCTTCATAACACAGGTTGAGATATATATATACAGTATATATATATATATATATATATATATACACACACACTCTTTCTTGCACTGCTGCACTGTGCATGCGTGCTTGTGTGTGTGCATTAGTGTGGAAACTGTATAAATGTTGTTGGGAAGCCTGGAGAGACAACAATCCACTCCTGGCTTGAGTACATGGCACACATCATTGCACACACAAACAGGAAAAAAAAAGCACAATGACACGCACATACATGCAGTACAATAAAAACAGACACTGAATGAACTGAATATATATATAGCATATCAAGGCAAGAGACTCGGGATCCCCTAATCTGTGCCCATGCATCTCAAAACTCATAATCACATGACCATTCAGGTACATTGGACATGTACTTGCCAGTGTTAACAGAGAGCCAATTCTCTGCAATTGTTTACTTAGTTTTAGAGCTTATATGTTATATGTTGTTATCAGAGCTTATCACCTTCTTAGCATTATTTATAACATCTTACTTTACAGACTTTAAAATGTCGGGGTAGTTTGGACAGCAGGCCTATGTGTGTTAATGTAGCCTGTGTCTTACAACCCAAAACCCGAGAAACACCGAACTAGAATCAAATTTACTAGCCTTTTTGGAGCTCATCATTATCAATTGCATTTCCACTGTGGTAATATGAGTGAGTATCCCAGTTAATAAGACCCTTCATTATGCTGCCTTCGCTTATTCACACTGTGAGAAAAACAAACTTGGCTCATAGCCGACTCCATGTGCTTTTAGATTGCATAATTCCATGGTCAGTGGTGTGACATAGAACAGCATCGCCATATGCCTTACCAAATCAGTTCTCTCTTGTACACAGAAATCTATTTGGTTTTATGACAACCTCCACTGTCACCATAAAAACAGTTGCCTACCATTCCCATGTTATACCTTTATTCAGAATTATGAGGCAGACTGAGGAAACTATGAAAAACAACAAATCTCCAGTAAAACAGTGTATACTATATTTTTTTTAAACAAGCAGATACAAATAGATTTTCCAGTGTAGTACATTGTCTGGCTGAGTGACACCGTAAAGCTACTGAAATGTAACACATCATTTACATGACATGATGTCTATCATTTTTCAAAATGTGGCCAACTGTGCTGTGATCTAAAGGTGTGTACAAACACCTACCACTCCTGATGCAAGCTGGAGGATTTGTCCACATGCTGGTCTGAAAATTTTGTTTATTTCTTTTTTTCTTTTTTTTCTTTTTTTTTAAGAAATGTTAAGCGTTTTCAACGTTTAACATTGCCTTGACATATTAAAATTCCATTTATGTGGAAAAAATACGCTTAAATCTGTAACGGTGAAGTTACGCTAAATGAAAAAATACATGTTGTCATAATATTGGTGGGAAATTATATTTAAATATATCACCAACTGGGTCTTTGTGTCACTCAGAAACTTTACAATGATGAACGCCAGTCACTCTGCTTTTGTCAATCTGTCAACCTCTCTGTCACTCACTCTGTCAATGTCAACTTGCTAGCAAGAGCTGCATGGAAAGGAAACTGGCATCAATCAGGCTCCGTCAGCAAGGGGCCCATTATTTTAGAGGGATTGTGATATCGGAGACCGTGGGCTTGTGGGCTTACAAACTGAGAGACGTAAACGTTGAGCTCTTTTTAAAGGTGCCTCTACTGACACCTCATTCAACTCATTTCAACATGCAAACACAGTATTTGCAGCAATAAAGCCTGTTGTTCTGAGTCTTTAGTGCCTCCACTGAGAACATCATGGACCATGGTGGTATTTATCTAAACACAAGCATACAGAGCTGCAGCCTTCGGGAGGGCATTAAGGCTGCATTAGAGTGCGGTATTGATTCTAACAAATTGGAAAATAAAAAAAGGAAAAAAAAGGGAGGAAAAATTAGCCGGAAGGAAGGAAGGTTATCAGCAAAATGTTATTATACAGTGTAAATGCTGTTCTATCACTATAATCTTATCAAGCAGCCCTACTGATCCAGTCCCTGGTATAGCAGTCATGGGAAAAACATTCATACACAGATACACACATTTAAGCATGTAAAAACCTTCTTTCTCTCTCACTGTCTTTCACACGCGCACACACACACATTTCATCACGGTGCCACAGTGACACTAACTGGTAGAAAAGTTGTACTGCAGCATCAAGAGGACTGTGTGTGTGTGTGTGTGTGAGGGCCAGGCAGGGACATTTTGTTAAATTATAAACCACAGAAAGTGAGGTCACTTAGGCTCCTCACATTCTGTCACACTTTAAAAAGGGCTTTTTAGGGAAGATTAAAGGATAAGTTGAGGCATTTAGTTGGGAAGTTTAAGGTTAGGATAGGGGGCTAGGGGACGAATTATGTCTATGAGTGCCCTCACTAAGAATGCCATAAAAGAATGTGTGTGTTATACTGTACATTATAGTACAATGATATTTCGTGGAATAGATTTAGGGTCGGGTTTGTGTCAGGGGCCACAGAAGGCATTCAAGTATAAATGGAGGAATGACTGTCTTCTGATTTTCAATTTTCCTTCAAACCACTCATTCTATTGTCTTAACTGTACAATTTTTTGGATGAGCAGTTCACAAGAAAACTTCAAATATCAAATTTCTTGACATGAAGAAAAAGGAGGAACTACACTATAAGTAAAGAACAGCACCCACATAGTAAGCATCCACATTTCTGGATCAACAAGTGAAAAGTGGTTTTGACTTGAGCTGTTTTTTTGTCTTCTGGCAAATAAATAAATAAATGTGTATTCGTTTTAGACAAACCTCAGTCAGTCACGACATTTTAGCCTTCTCAGACATGTTAGGCTCATAGTGAGATGGCTTTTCTTTCTGAAGCATTTTTGAGGCTTAAGCAGTTGCTATCTTTGTCTACAGTTACCATAGCTACAGGTATCTTTCATAACGAACCCATGTCAGTCTGTTCTGCAGTAGTAAAGACTGAGTCAACTCAGAAAATCAATTTAACTAAGCGTTTCTGAACTTTGTTCAAGTGAGTGAGTCATTGAGAAGCTGATCTCCCTAAGTTAGTTTCAGAGTTTTAAAGAAATACACTGCACTACACACAATGGTGTAGAGGAGGAAAGGGGTTATGTCATGACAGTTGTTTTCATGAAAAAGTGTGGTGTTGACTGTGAAGCTGGTTGGATAATGCTTAAAAAAAAAACTGCAAGATAGATCAAAATAGGCAAAGCATTCAGCAGCCACTGACAGGCACACTAGTTCCATGAGTGTCCTTACAAGGATGGAAGTGTGAGTGTGTGTGTTGTAATTACTAGGGAAGGTAAATCGTGTTAATGAAGCAGACAGAAAGAAGGGGACTCTGGAGAGTGAAGGGAGGAGCAGGAAAAATAGATCCGAGAGAAGGGGAGGGAGGGAAGAGGAGAGACAGACAACAAGAAAATGCAAAAACAGGGAGAGGAAGGGAAAAAAGGGTAAAGCAGAGATTGAAAGATATGAAGAGGAGAAAACAGAACTGGGAGAGCAGGCAGACAGACAGAGGTGCAAGGGCAAAAGTTTGGACAGTCACGTTTTGTTTCAGTGATTCATGTATCAGTTGTGAGCGCATGACACACACAAACAGAGGATGAAGATGAGGATGGCAGGTTGAGAGACACACACAGAGAGAGAGAGAGAGAGAGAGAGAGAGAGAGACAAGTAAGTGCACACACAAGTACCTTCTACTCAGAGATCCTTCGAGATGTAGATTAGATTGGAGACGTGACGCGTTAACACAATAGCATGCCATCAAGGCTTTCCCCTTTTTACGAAGACATCAGTTAGGCAGCTCAACAATCCAAAGACTAACCTTACTGCTGGCATAAAGGCATCCAAACCTTGTTTGTACCATTTATATAGAACTGATATGCTGGAGAAGGCAAAACATAGCTGCCTTGAGCAAAATTTATATTGATTTTGGGGAAAAATTAAAAGACCAGTGATGTTGCCAGGTACACATCCTGCATCTATGACGCAATAAAAACTGAAAGTCTGCAAAACTGAAAGTATATATGCATCCCAGGGACATACTGTACCTCATTTTTTCCATGACATGCAAAAACTTATGACTATATCAGTTAATTTGAATGCTACCATTCCATAATAGCACCAGAGAGGAGTTTAAAACTATTACTACTACATGAAGTTGAAGAAATAATCACTTTATTGGAGACCCATTAAATTTCCCTGGGACCCACAAAAATGACTGCACCTCAATAAACGCAAAGGTAAAACAGTCTGTGAGTGTATTGTGAAGGATGACAGGGCATAGATAAATATAAAGCACAATAAAGCCTCATCAAAGAATCAAATACCCAGCAGCCCAACACAGCTGTTATTTTTGTTTTAAAGAGATAAGATATTAGAAACATTATAGTCTCAAATTAGTGACTGGTTCATCATAAAAGCACAGACAAAAACTCCAGGTGGCCCTGTCCATGATGCTGTGCAACAACAGTGAGGTACTATTCTTTGCTACACACGGAAATAGCACATTTAAATTGGTGTTATCTTTTGAAATTAAACATTAGAAGTGCAGAGACAGCTTCACAATCGAATTCGGAATATTTTGAAACTGAGCAAAGAAACAAAAGGGTAAATGGTTTTGATTTACCTGTGTCTGAAGAAAACAATTCAACCATCCTGACTGGGGGGGAGGGGATATTCTACAATAAACATGTCCCATAAGTGTCTTGTTCCCAGGTCCTGTTTCAGAGTAGCTCCAGCGTTTATTTTCAATGATAAGCAATTCATGAAGTTAGCCAAAGTTCACAACTTTACCTTCCATGGCTATAAACGGCAAACAAGCGGTAAGTTCTTCTATAAAAGAATAGTATTGTTTATGCAAGTGAACTTCTGCAAGTGAAATAAATCAACATTAAAACACAAACTCTCAGTAGCTTCTTTGGCTTTTCCCCCCTTTGGTTAGTTTTAACTTCAGAAGGCCCTTTTCACAGCAGACAAGTTTCAGCAGGAGAAGCACAGGTGTAATAAATACCACTAATAATGACTTTGTTCATTATGGTGAAAGGGTAAACATGCTTAGGCACAGAATACACCTGCATTGTCTCAGATTACTCGTAATTTTATTTTTTGGACTAGATAATTAATGGGCCAAGCTACAAAAATTCACAAGATACAAAACAGTGGAGGAAAAAACTATTCATTTTATTGCTGTTAGAACCTCTTTGCGTTGCCATTGTCACCATATATGTCCACTATTGTAAGTCCAGCTTCTCTGTCAAACTGATGTACTGGACTGAGAAAAGGAATTGAAGCAGCAACTCTATGGTCATTTTATAAAGAGATTGATATATTCAACTATTCATCCGGACTTTGGCTGTAAGACCTTTAAATCTGAGGTCAGAAAAGGTCAACGTCAAATCTACCTTTATGGTCACAAGAGGATGATTTGGCATATTCAACATTCTTAAGCTGAAGCATATGAAAGCGACAAGTCGTCCATACAGCTTCACTTACTGTTTGCACAGCCTTGGAAAAGTAAATGCAGAACGAGTGAGTGAGTGAGTGAGTGAGTGAGTGAGTGAGTGAGTGAGTGAGTGAGTGAGTGAGTGAGTGAGTGAGTGAGTGAGTGAGTGAGTGCGTGCTCTGGTAAAATTGAACTGTCATCTAATACACATAATACACAAATCTATACACAGTCAGTGATAAAATAGTTCAGAAGAAATAAAATAAAGGGAGATGGAGGAGGTTAAAGGAAGGAAGGACAGTGGACAGACATGAATGAAGGGTAGAATAAACGGTGGGTAGGAGAAGGGAGAGAGATGAGAAAGGAAGAGGAATGAAAAGGAAAGGAAGAAGGAAATAATAAAAAAAAGGATGGGGAAAGGGAAATAAAATGTAAAAGGTCAAAAGAGAAAAGGAAGAAAAAAAATAAGGTATGTGAGAAAAGATAAAGAAATGAGAAACTGAGAGAGAAAAGTAAAGGTGAAAGGAAAGTGGGGAAAATGTTAAAAAGATAAAAGAGGAGTTAGGAAACTAGACAAGGAAGGGAGGAGGAGGAAAGCTTTTTAAAGAGATGAATGAAAAGGAAAGGGAGTGAAAGTAGAAGTAAATCGGTATGCAAAAAGGAAAGACAAAAAAATGAAATACAACAAAACAGAAGAAAAAAGAAAGTGAAGACACAAGAGTGAAGAAAGAAATGGGGGCAAGGACAAGAAGAGTAGACAGAACGAGGGGGTATTGAGAGAGGGAACGGATAAGAGATGAAAGCCTCCTTTCACTGAGTGATGAGGATGTACTCACATCACACGCTACTTACCCAGGATTCATAGCGTGAGATGAGTTCCCAGCATCCCTTTCATCTCCACAACACCAAGTAGTGGTCTATCAGAGAGCCCGGGGAGATTCTCTGCAGCAGACAGTCACACGTGGACGCATGGAAAACACACACACACTAATAATAAGACACACAGATGTCAGTGCATTTTTCCTTCAGTTTCTGCACACAAACTCAACCCTCAATATCGTACACCTTTACAGCTAATTAATCTCACACCATCGCACTCACACATACATGTAGGCTACATGCAGACACTACAAAGTGATTTGCTGTCTCACCGTATCCACGGTGATCAGAGAAACCACTTATTGCTATGGTGTTTGATCTCTCAGTTGGCACAGTTGCCTGAAGAGTCTGTCAGAGTCATACAAGAGCAGAAGAAGGAAAAGAAAAAACACAACTGTGTGTCTGTGTGTATGTCTGTGTGTGTGTGTGTGTGTGTGTGATAGAGTTTAGAAACCGACATTTGACATGGAGAAAATTTGAATAGTTCTCTGCTGGAGAATTAAATTAGAAGTTCATGTTAAAAAAAAAAATGCTAATGCTGGTATACAGTTAAACAAATCCACCCAACACTAAAGACCAACACACTACCAGAATTTGAATGCATCCTGATCCTAGTGATGGCATAACACTGCCTCCAAAAAGTTGTCCCTTAGGGACGGTTGTGTGCATTCTCTGTTTTTTTCACAATTTTTTGCCTGTGTCCATGCATATCGCATGAATTTTGGTAAGATTGTGATTAACAGCATGAGTGCACTGAAAAATGTGCCTTTGAAACCCATTTAAACTGCAATTTTTGATCTAATTTCCATTAACACATAATACATTATTTTGTTACATCTGGGTGTCAGTCTGGGCTTTTGCCTTGGAATTGATATTACCACTATTTCCACTAGATTGCATTGTCACATATATCCCATATATGTCCCCTGGGACATATCCCAGGCTATATAAATCACATTTTCTGTTCTTTTCATCTGAAAACATGGTGGCAACATCACAAAAACCTGGCATTCAAAGGGCTAAAACCTTTTAAGCACACACATAACTACACCAGAAATTACATGTGGGAAATGTGATCAGTGAGCACTAAATGTATCACAAGCAATGGAGTCACCAAAAGGTCGTAGCCTCTATTGAGTATTCCAACTGAGGGTTTCTCCATACATTCCCAATCTGTGTCTGCAGAGACTTCCATATGCATTCTGATAACACGTACACACCCACAGTTCCATCAATACTAAAATGACAGTCTACACCTGCTTGATGTGTGCACTCATACATAAATTTCAATATATTGGACTACACATTGATGTTTCCGTAGGGTTTGTGATGGATATGGGTGGATGATGACATAATCCACATAACATGGATTCCTCAAAGTATCTGTTTCCCTATTCAAAATTTTCCTAACTATGACATGCTGGTTCTAGCTTTATATTCAATGTAATCAATGTTCTCATTGCCAAAAAAGCGAATGAACATTTTCTATGTATCAAGATGCCCAAAAGTTTGTTTACCTCTTTATTGTCTATCCCAACCATCATCCCTCCTTCTTCTTTTGAAGCTAAATAAATTACACATATTATTTATATATCATTTATCAAGGGAATTCACTGTCACATTTGCACAGAAAGCTGAAACCAATTTCCTGTTGTGTTAATTTTCTCTGTTTGAGAGGGTACTGATTTCCCTTGTGTTCATTTCCTGACTGTGTGTGAGTGTGTGTTTACAGATTGCAGCTACACTCATGGTTGCCTCAGCGAGTGAACGTCATATGTCTCTCCATTTCTCTACCGACGTCTCTCGCTTGGCGCATCTGTCCCTCTAGCCCTCCATTGCACCCTCTCACCCATCTTTGCATCACCACAGTGACAAGAGCCTCTCCATCAAAAATAACACAAATGTTGAATTGAACAGATTGGAGGAAGAGCAAGAGTAGGGATGAGAAAAGGTGGGGTGGGGAAATGGGTTGAAGAGTAAAAGAGTAACACAGTCCAGTGAGAAGCCAGGTTTAGGGGGAAAGATGAGAAAATAATAGAAAAGCAAAGCAAAGCTCAGTTCACATACAGCACTTTGGAGACCAGCGATCTGTGAAAGTGAAAGGGAAGTTTTTTTTAATATAGCACCATTCAGACAAAGTCAAACTCAAAATGATTGACGAAAGTATTGAAATACCATAAGAATAAGACATTAGTCTGAGTTATCTGAGTGATGGCTCAGAAAAGCAAAAAAAAGGCATCATTAATAACAAAAAACCATTAAACATGTCTAATGGTTCATGTGTGTGTGTTGTGGCTCGTTTTTATGAACACCTCTAGAGTAGCTGCTTTTAATTTTGTTGTATGTGCTCATACAATAAAGATTTCTGATTGTGACATGTGCTCATAAATCTTACACAGAATTGGAAATGAAGTTTTGCTACCACTTTGATTTAAGGCTCAAACAAAATCAGGCAAGATACTTAATTTCTCTTTTTTCTGATGAAGAGAAGATACTTTGTGACACTATATTATATTAGATATTATGATTATTATGGTGACGGTGACCTATATATAATATAACATCATCAGATCTCAGTTTCCCCTCATTTCTTAAAGATAACTGAATCATTACTTTTCTGTCACATTGAGTCAACTGACTATTATTCAAGACATCCTCCACTCCTGGTGATGAGGAGGAGTATAGGAGAGAAAGATACCAGCCTTCATGTACCAACAGTAGTGAGGACACCAAGCATATCTTGTTTATTAAATATGAGATGAATTGTTTGTTCTTAATTCACCCTGTCTTAAAACAGAACTGCTGTGAAGCTTCCAGTAATTGACACTGAAGACAGTATTCAAGGCTGCTTTTTTTTTAGTGTTGCTCTTGTGTGTGTAGTACATAGTTACTAACGGTGCCTCGCAGCTCCTTCATGTTAACAGCACAGTCAGTGATAGTGACATAGTGTATATATGTCCATAGCATAGTATCATGACAGGGGGCGTTACCTTGGTTTTTCAGCTACTGGAGCTCAGTAGACAGCAAAGCTGTCGCAATCAGTACATTAAGATGTACTAATCCAAAATCAGGTGGTTTAGAAATGGAATTTACCTATTTAAGAATGTGAAATTATTAATGCACTTAGGAAAGACTGGTTATAATCTGTAGTCTCACCATTAGATGTTACTGATTCCTTACAAACTGGACCGTTACATAATCCTGAATATTATGCCGCAGCTCCAGCCACCTAAAGTGAACAGAGACAAGGAAGAAACAAAGAAACCTAAATTGTGTTTCGCCTCTTGTCTCTGAAGGTGACTTTGCCCTGCATGTGTGTGCGTGAGAGTGTGTCAGGGGCTCCTTCCGTGTCTCTCTTGGATCACTACTGGGATAGATAACTGACAAGTCAAATGAGGCAATGTCCATCCCCAGAATGTCCTCTTCTTCTCTTTTATCCCCTCTCTCTCTTTCTTTGTTCACTCTCATGGCTGTGTGATGGACAACTGACATTTTATCAACCAATGACCTTGTGTCTCAGGTGAATTTCCACCAATTAAAAACCAGGTCATTTCCTTGTCAAGTTGTGAAAAAATCACATGGTCCAGGAGCTAAATGAGCAAGCCTCATGTACAGACACACAACTATACATGTACAGTACATGTATAGAAACATGCAAACACACACCTGCACAACCACACACAAAAGGTTAATAGACATTCAGCTGTAGGCATGTGAAGGAGCATAGAAAATAAAGGAGGTTGGTGTGTATGTTGTGTAGGTGATATTACTTATGTTGTGTGGACCAAAATCTGTTTCCATGGTCACATTATAGGGACAGATGGATCAAGCATCAAAATGTAAATTACTAAGACAAAGCTAGGGTCAGGGTTAGAGTTCGGGCACTAGTAATTATGGTTAAGGTTAGAGTAAATTTCCAGAAAATTAATGCAAGTCAATGCAACGTCCTCTGTCATAGATACAAGTGTGTGTGTGTGGGTATCTTTGTGGGGACCAAAAAACTTAAAAAGCTATGGGAGTGAGGACCTTTTGGAAAAGTGAGGACATTTTGGCTGATCCTCACTTTCTGTAATCCCTTAAAAGTGCTTTTTCAGGGTTAAGACCTGGTTTTAGGGTTGGGGTTAGAATTGGGTTTAGGTTAGGGGAAAGGTTAGGGTTAGGCAGTTAGTTGTGATGGTCAAGGTTAGGGTAAAGGGATAAAGAATGCATTATGTCTATGAGTGTCCCCACTATGGATGCTATACAACCATGAGTGAGTGTGTGTGTGTGTGTGTAACCTTGGCTGATAGTAGAAGGGTATCCAACTAACTTCTCAGGTCACTCAATCACAACAAGATGAGCGAGGGAGACTTTAGGCTGACACGGAGGGTGAGAAAGATGGAGCGAGACAGACGGAGAGTGACAGAGACAGGGGATGACACAGAGAGACAGATTGGAAAAGGTTAAAGATTTAGATTTCAAATGTGGGAAAGTGGGGGCAAAGTGGGAGAGATGGGAGAAATGAAAGTGTGGAAGATTGTGGGTGAATGTGAGAGTGTGAAAGTATGCTTCAACGTGGCATTGCTTAATACTGAGAAGGAAGAAAGAAAAATTGACAGAAGATGAAAGCAGTCCCACAGATGGAGTGAGATGGAGAGGACAGAGAAGTAAAATAAACAAGAAGCAAAATATATGATTCATAAATACAGTGGAAAACATTGGAGCATGATAGCAGAGAGGTAAGTGCATGGGAGGAAAGAAAATGTGTTAGAACAGAGGAGATAAAGCGATGGAAGGAAATAAAGAGGTGATGGTGGAAACATCAAACACACAATTGGGGTTAATGAAGGATATAGGAAAGGAAAAGTGACAGAAACTGTCACAACCCCTGGATCTTCCAAGTGCTTTTTGGTGAACAATTATTCTCTTTGGACTTTATGTTGTTCTGTTTTCTTTATCCTAGGTTTTTATCTCTCTGTGTGGCTTTTAATTCCTTGTTTACTGTTTTATTTTGAAAATTTTCCTTGTGTGAACCTCGTACAAAAGTATTTCCTGTTCTCTGATTTTCTGCCCCGCCCTAAGGTGTTTCACCTGCGTCTTGTTTGTTTTAAAATGGTGCCATAGTACGTCCCCTTGCTCATCTGTCTAGCATTATGATTGGATTACAAGAAGGTCAGTCAGTGACTGGTTGAAATTAAGGCACATTTGTAAAACTGTGTGCCGGCAGACTGTTCCATGTGCAAAGAGGCTGTTCTATGTGTGAGCAGTCAGTGTGTGCGCACACAACTTCAGTTTTCACGTACAAACAAAGAATACAAAACATGGATTATGCACTTAAAAAACAAAAACTATATATAAAAGACTTTTTGTTAACTGCATTTGGGTCCTCCATTTTTACATCTCTGTTACAGAAACAATGTATTGGAAGAGAAGACAGATAGAAGAAAAACAGGACAGGGACAGACCAGGAGTGTGGAGAGCAGGTGAAAATCTGTAGAACTATACAGGAGGTGGATGACACTGGGCTCTAATTTCGTGGCGCAGCCCACGCAGTGGTAATTTTGTCTGGCGCAACACCATGCGCAGCAAATTTGGCAATTTGGTAAACCGAGGTGCACCGAGATGTGTGTGGTGGTACAGCAGGGGAGGTGTCGACAGATTCAGCTTGGCGCAGTGACAATTTCATGCCAAAAGGCTGCGCCAAAGGTGCGTTGAAAGCTCACCAGTGCCAACCTGGTCTACTCTCAGCGCAAGGCGAAGTGCAACTGATCTAATGGTAATTTGGCTGACTGGCGCACAGTGCACACACACCACCAAAACCTCACAGGCAGGTTTATAGAATGTCAGACACATTTCAATGCAATTAATAATCACAACAACCACTATTTAATGTAACTATCTAAATCAGCACATACATTTATATCTATATCAACTGTCCCATCACATCTGATGTCAACAGCGGTTGGCACGTGTAATGTGATGCAAACTAATGACTTCACATCTCTCTCAGCCAACCACAAACAGCCTTGGTATCAGATAGTGAGTATATATTTGGTTTCTCCCATCTCATAAAATTCAATGCATTCTTTGTGGCATGTTGCGTGCTGCACAGGGAGAACAGCATAGCGCAGGGGAGAGGAGAGACCACCTGGTTGCACAGCTCTGTCCTTAAATGTTTCCATTTATACATTTTTTAGCCACAAATTACTTAATCACATTAAAGATATATAAACTCACTCATGAAGCAAAACAGTGTAAACAGCAATTGTGTTGATTTATTGTACTTTACTGTGCTCCCTGTTGGATCCAGAAGAGGGTTAATCAAACATATTTACTTCTTTGATTTTGTGTAATCCAGAGTTACATGCCAAAATGATCATAATTCAATTTGGTAAGACAAGTTCATTTCACATGCAAACACTAGTGACAAGGGCCAGACCACAAGCTTGGCAATGCTGATGCCTCCAGTGCTCAGAGAACTTTTGTTCGGCCCTTCTTCTTACATCATTGAACCATTTTTTTACACTGGGCAAACCTGATTAACAATATTGGTAACCTGGCTGCTTTTTTTTGGGTCCTTTTGCATCATCAGCCCGTGGAGGTTTGTTTGCGTGACCATATCTTCGGCCACCGCGAGCTTGGACCTCCTGGACCAGAACATCAGCTTCCTCCTTGGAGAAGTTTGGCTGTCTGACGCTGCTGTCTCCTTCGTCCATGGCCAAAAGTAACTTGCACTGCACCTCGCCTCGATTGGTGAAGATGTTAAACCCAGTCACATCTTCTCTCCCTCTCTTTGCCACTTGCAGACAGAGATGGGACAGAGGAGTACTTGCGCCAGCTGCGCCCGCTGCAATGTGCACGAAACTTGCAAAATGCACCTGGAAACACCCTGTGTGCTGTGCCTGCACCTGGTCTACAAAATTAGAGCCCATTATAATATTTATGCATGAAATGACATCAAGGAGACAGATGGAAGGAAGACCCAAACAGAGGCAGGTGGGAAAGAAAGAGAAGGATGCAGGAAGGAAGCAGAAGAGGAAGTAAAGAAGGAGGCATAAGAGCCTGCTGGTTTGATTACTGGAATGAAAAGTGCAGTCACTCCAAATACAATCGAAAAAGTTGAAATCAAAAGTGTCTTTAAAGCTATAGTAAACATATTTTTACATTGATAAGGACTAGTAGAATAGAATAGATTGGAATAGTATAGAATATCAAAGAATAGAATTACAACTATATATATGACAGTATAAACTGAAATATAAACATATGAATTTATGTACTGAATGTCAGTTAAAAAATGATGGTAAACATTTAAATGTCCTCCAGAAATAAATGCAGAAATGCATATGATATTGATAATAATTAAAAAATAATCTTTTAGCCTAATTTAAATTAAATCTTATAGAGGCTGGAACAACACATCTCTGGGCTTTAGTTTTAGAGATGAAAGACTGCATCAAATTATTTGTCACTTATAAAACAAGTGTGTGTACATGATCATTTGTTGAGAAGAGTTTATAAGACAGAGCACTGCAATCACAAAACTCAAGTATTGCAATAATCTGTTTATGAAACAACAACAATCAACTATTTGCCAGTAATCCTGCCTACAGCAGCTTTAATTAAGTACATTTATTTCAGTAGTTTGGAGGCTGTGTGCAGGTGTTAGCACTCGCATTGGTATTGTTTCCAATAGTCTTGCTACTACAGTATGTAATGTGCTTGGACTGTAATTGCACTCTTTAAATCAGTCCCAAAGAAACAATGGTGTCACTGTGAAACAAATATGTATAGTCTGTAAGAAAGCCCCCACAGCAACAGACAGTCACCTCAGCACAAAGACTGTCTCTGCAGACAGAGGATGTGATTTATAAAAGTAGGATCAGTAATGATTTTCAGTCATGGCAGCAGCAGCAGCAATGCAGACCATTGGTTCCTATGTATTTATGCAGCACTGCCACAGGCCACAAAAGATGCATGAAGAAATAAAAAGATTTTTATGGGAAGACGTGGTTGGAAAACTGTCTTTGTGTCTGATCTATGAGCTCTGAAACCAAATATCCCACATTCTGCCAACCTGTTGCCATTGTACTGAAACTTCAGCTGAAGACAAATTAGCATTTAAATGAGGCAAGTTATTTTCCTTTTACGCCTGCTCTAAATTACTAACACAGTAGCTGTGACTGAGATGAGACGAGGGAGACGGGTGGCTTTTTTATTGACCCGGAAAAGGTTGAGTGAACATGCTCGCTCTTTCTCAGCAACACCCCTGCGTCAAACTCACAGTTACACTGACTCACCACTGAGAGCTGCAGCTCAGTCATCCACATCCACAAAGCCCAATGTTTGCCACTGAACAGCTTGACTGATGCGAGCTGTCTTGCCTAAAGGACCACCTCAGTGATTTTAAACCTTATCTCCACAGTGTATGTGTCACAATGAGATACTTTGATGCACCTGCACACTTGGCCGGACATTCTGTGTGTTGTAGGAAGGGTTCCTTTCACTTTCCTTAAACCTTGCTCAGACTGACAATTAAGAAGCAAGAAAGCATTCACGTCCTCAGTGTTTAAGATTTAACTCATATAACAACATAGGAACAAAGTCTATTAAAAATCTTTCAAAATGATACAGGGGTTTGATTTTCAGGATTCTTCACGGGTAAGCAATTCCTGTGTTCCAGACATAAATACATTTTAAAATTTGTCTCTTGATAGCATTACTTTTGAACTCACCATTGACTGTTCTCCAGCTGTGATACTGCTCCCCCTCTCTCGCTCTTTTGCAACATCTATATTGACACACAAGAATAGCATTGTCAAAATCTGCTCCACAATCATTGGAGTCATGCAGAGCGACAGAGAGAGAGAGTTGTGTTCCCTCCGGGAAATAGGAGAGAAATAATCTTATCAACAAGTCTAATTGCGTTTTGTCTTCTGAATTCATGGTGAGGCCTTCAGGCAGCTGCTGTCGTGTATCTTTCAGAAAAAAATTATTATAAAGCTATTACCAATCCTTAAATTCTTCTACTATCAGATAAACTCTGATAGTGGTCATTTTAAAAGACATTGTGCACTTTACAGGACAGACAGTGAAAAGGTCTATTAATCAATTTATAATTCGTGTATTTAATTATTTATCTATTATTGCTTAATTACCTTATTTATCTGTCTTATTATCCTCCACCGACCTCTGTTGATCTGTGCCTTGACATGTAACATACATATTGATTGCTGTTTGTGTGACTGTAATGGAGCTGCAAATGAATCGCCCTCCTGGGATCAATACAGTTCTGAATCGAAAGAATCTGAATGTAGCATTTGTAGCACTTCAAAACACCTGCTTAATGTCTTAATGGTACATACATATCTAAAGGTAAATGTATAACATATTTTCATTTTGATGGCCGTTGTTGTTTATTGCTGGGCTTTGCATTTCCATGCACAATTTGTTCAATTTGTATGATTTGCTAGTGTCTTAGAATATAGAAAAAGAAGAAAAATAAGGATAATCATAGTTTCTCGTCTTTCACAGTATTCAGGACATTTCGGGCACGCAACTAAACACAGCAAAACTGTAGACAACTTAGATTCAATCATGTCTCAGAATATCTGGCATATGTGCATATACAAGCTGCAGGCTGGAGCTTAACAAATGATACTACTGTTTCTTGACATGTCTGTAGCACTTAGGCTTCCCTGCTTTTTAGATTTATGGGTGTTTCCTTCGCTTGTTTTTCCCTCAAAAATGACTAACAATGCATAATGTGATGTGTATTTATGACATTTCCAATTTCATTTTGCTAATGCACAATGTTACATATTGCAGCGGCGAGTTTAATTGTGTTAGAGGAACATTTAATTTCAGTAAGTACTGGAAAAACCCCGTTTGTGGCCAAGTCTCTTAATCTGGATGAAATAATGATATCATAGTAATATGGTTATCTGTACCTAAGGTTCTATTCAGAAAATGTGTATAACTGGAAATATCCAAAAGGCAAATAAATTGAGCTAGTCAGCAGTTTCCCAATTGGAGAGCAAAGGTGTTTGGTGAATTCCAATACAGGTGAGTGGAAATGTGTGGGGTGGGACACATTCTTTCCATCTGGGAAGGTTATTGGAAAATAGTCTGCTGAGTAGCCTCCCCTCTGCCCTCCTGACTAAAAGAGTATCTTCTTTCTCTTTCTCAATTTCTCTGCTCTGAGCCCCATACAGTGAAACTGCAAAAAGAGTGATGGATGTTGATGGAGACACATGGAGAAGTGATTATGGATCATCACAGAGTATCAAGGAAAGAGAGAGAGAGAGAGAGAGAGAGAGAGAGAGAGAGAGCAGTGCAGGCTCAGAATGGTTAATGACAGTCAGATTCTTGAAGATGGAGCAGTTGCGCCACTGAGAGGTGAAATGTTACACTACTACAACAATGGTTGCTAAAAAAAAAGGCATGAAAACGATGAAGCAAAAGGTCAAGAGGTCCTTCAGTTAATTATGAAACACAGTGCAGGTCTTTATTAGCTGGGCAACAATAAATAACATTATCTCATGTTACTTTCAGAAAAGCACACATGGACTCAGACATGCAGCTGAGTTGTTATCAAAGATTATACTGGATTATCTTCAACTTTATCGTCCACAATGTATAAATGCGTCTGAAATGTTTTCTGTAAAACCAATCAAATATTAGCA
Organism: Brachirus orientalis; assembly: GCA_016785285.1. Lineage (NCBI taxonomy): Eukaryota > Metazoa > Chordata > Actinopteri > Pleuronectiformes > Soleidae > Brachirus > Brachirus orientalis. The sequence continues at coordinate 391,629 of JAFBJR010000879.1, read as the reverse complement.
ATTCACCATAAAGTAACATTATTAATAAAATACACTCAATCTGCTGGTGTTAAATCCTCCAACTGTGTGTTCCAGAGTTTGGATGCCCAGAGAGCAAAAAAAAACAGGGTCACCTTTACCTTCTTACTGAGGATGAGGAACAGTTTAAATGAACCTGCCTGAGGATCTCTGTCTGCTCGCTGGATCACAGGAGACCAGAAATCTTGCAATTTAGCTAATGTATGTGACTCAATTGTCCTGAGGGAAGGGAACAAGTACATCACTGGTATATGAAAGGCTGAAGCCTTTTAATCACTTTTGACAAGTGAATGTACGAGGAAGGCATCGGGGAAAAGTTCTGCCCTTCTCCTGGTCATATATTTAAAATGGTGTCATTTTCTTCTTTACATTTCTGTTCTTTGTACTCTTCTGGACAGAGTGTTCATCCCAAAGGCTCAGAAACACAGAATATTTCATTAATTTTGGGAGTTTGATTAGATTAACCAACCCCTTTACTACTGGCAGGCTTTCTGGTTCTGTTTCAGTCATTCTAATAGATTAAACAATGATGTTGCAAAACACTTAATGTTAACTCTTTGTGTGGGTAAAAGTTCTAACATACCAGTACGAATGTACACCAATATTTTACTTAAGTTTCAAAGTAAAAATAAAGTATATCCTATTTGACTGACACATACTGTATAACTAATACTAGCACTTGACAGCATGTTATAGATAAAGCTGATAAGTATGAAGTTAGTTATATAACTACTATACAGAGTTTTATTCGATTTTATTTTATCTTAAACTGGTGGTATGGCCCTCAAAAGTTGCATTTTGAGTCACAGCAACATGAGATTAAAGAGTGTAGGAGCCATTAATTAACTAATTATAATTAATTAACTATTAATGAACAGGGAAAGAATGAGACACAAAGTAAAAGAAATATTTAATAACTTCTCTTTTTTTGGGTTCTTTAACAATCTGCGCATTCAACAGGTTTTCAAATTATTAAAAAAAGTAAGGTGTAAATAGACATATAGAAAGTAGGATAAAGCCTTTAGTTTAATTGTACAAAAATAAACATAAAAAAGGGTATTGCATTATAACAAATATTTTAAAACATAATTAATAGTAGTATAAAAATGCTTGTGTTTAATGTATTATAATTTTCATCTGTAAATGAGTGGACATATCCTACTTTTAAGATGATCACCTTTGACATGTTAATGAATTTTTCCTGCCTGTTTTAAGACAAGAAAAACTTAATAAAAGCTGTAGATAGAGGTTAAGGGAGTAGATTAGAATGGTACTGGTGTTGTTGGGTTTGGGTTTGCATATTTCTATCAGTGACACAGCAAAGACAGACCGTCATGGCTAATACTGGAAGTGCAAGAATACCCTTCAGCAGATTTACGAAGGTGACAATCAGCTGGGAATTCTGCCCACAGAGCACTTCCAGAATGATGGTGCTCACATCACAGTTGCATATTCCTCATACAATATCCTGATGGCAGAGTCATCATGGGTAGAGACAAATTGCATTTCCACATTAACACAGCAGACACTTCTCTCTCTGTGCCAATGCTTGATATGATGTGAGGAACTCAGCTACAGTGGGATGAATACATGAATTGAAAAAGCTGATGTTATATAGAAATACACTGTAGAGAATATATTTTCTATACTCACTGGCCACATTATTGGGGACACAGGACACCTACTGAAAGATGATGTTCCTCATGTCTTGGTTGCAACAAATAGTCAGCCTGTTCATTCTCCTCTGACCTGCTGCGTCCACAGGTTATGTTTGCCTTGAGATTTGCTGCTCACCAGATATTTCCTCTTTTTTGGACCATTTTCTATTAACCCTAGAGACGACCATGGCCATGGACCAATCAAAGTCACTTAAATCACTTTCTTCACTTATTCTGACACTTGCTTTTAACTTCAGCAAGTCATTATGATCATAGCTACAGGCCTAAATGCACTAAATTACTAACATGTTATTGGCTGATTTAACAAGAAGTAAAACATGTGTACCTAATAAATTGGCCAGTTAGTGTATGTTTATGGCTATGGCTGGTCATGAAATTCCTGGGCCAAAAATCAGTCCCACTCAAGCCAAGGTGGGAGACAATTATACAGCTGAGATAAGAAAACACACAGAGAGCATCAGGACTTCATCAGGACAAAGTGAAGGTCAGCGCCACTGGCCTGAGCTCAGAGTGGCAGGTGACCTTTAGCACAGGAATGACTCACTATTTCGATGTCACTCTGGGACAAACTATAGATGGCTATAACTCACTGTGCCTGTTTCATCTTTTGGCAAATACAGGTGGATGGCTGTCTCACAAGTAGAGCACAGGTACAAAAAGAATTTAGTAAATCCCTTCTGTAATGTATTAGTTTTGTTACCCCCTTGGTTATGTGACATAATTTATTATTATTAGCCATTAAATAATTTTACCCCAAGGCAACCCTCCACAAGTCTGTATTGACATGGTTATTCTTCTTAGTTCCACTTTTTTTGCACACAACCTCAAGTGAAATATGTAATAACAAAGAATGGTGCTTTTAAAACTGTGTGTTTTCAATCAATGTTATTTCAGGATAAGATTCCCTATACATATTACGAGGATATCACTTATTTCTGCATATGAAATATGCTGATGCTCAGCCCCATCATAAACAGGCCATGGCTTGGTTTCTATATATTTAATTGGAGCAGGTGGGCGGGTGAGAGTGGGCAGGAGGGACGTTTGCTGTTTGAATCACCCATGTGGACAATAACAGAGTGAGGAAGCTGGAAAATGTGCAGCACATCTCCTCGCCTTGGTGTGGGAGGCATTTTCAAGACAGAATGGTCTGACGCAAACGAGCTGACTTTATCAGGATTAACAGTAATGCTGTCAGTGAGTCATTTTACAGTAAAGACACAACCACATGAGTTCTAGTTGCATGGTTAAATAAAACTATATATGCTCATATATAATGTATGTTTTCTCTATAGAAATACTATATATAACTTTTATGGAGATAGCACTCAAATTACATCCGCAACATGTAATAGGAGTGTTATCTGTGTAAAGAAATTATATATATATATAGTTTTTATAGTAACTACTGTATTATATACAAGAATATAATAGAGTTGTTTTATATACAGGTATATAAGATGGTAGTTTTTACAGAAATAAGACTCATATCTATGGAAGCCCATTTTTGCCACTTGAAAAGTAGTAGAATATATTACTAATAATGAGTAAGTAAGTCATATATGATTAAATAGTAAGTCATAAATATGAGAAAGCGTCTCATTATTAAGACTTAGTATCTCATAATTATGAATTAATATTTAATTATTATGACACAGTATCTCAAAATTATCGGATATTATTTCAAAAGTCTTAATAATTATTATCTCATTATTATTCATTAGTATCTCATAATTATGAGATAGAATTTCATTAATATGACTTAGCATCTCAATATTATGACTTATATCTAAATATCTCATAATAATAACTTAACATCTCATAGTTATGAGATACTTGAAATAATATCTTATTATGACATAGCGTTTCATAATTATGGGATCTTACAATTTTAACCTAGTATCTCATAATTATGACCTTGGTATGTATTCTATCTTTATGTGGCTTCCCTACATATCACATGATCTGCAACATAACGTATGTAGTTTTAATAGAGGTAACACACATATTAAATATGCAACATGCAATGTGTAATATCTTTATTTAAAACGTTGCATTTTATATATAATGCAGTTTTTCTCATTTCCTCATTATTTTCTCATAGTCATCTCAGGCATCAAACTCAAAAACGTGTTCGAAACTTGGACTGTCAGCGCGTTTGACTGACTTTGTCTTTTGCAGCAATGCATTCGAGTGCAGGCTGATGAATACTCCATGATACCAACATTCTCTCAGGTGGTGCTATAGCCATCCAGCCATCCAGCCGTGCTGGCCAGCCGTGATCGTATAGTGGTTAGTACTCTGCGTTGTGGCCGCAGCAACCCCGGTTCGAATCCGGGTCACGGCAGCTTTTACACAGAGTATTAAAAACATACTCCTACTCTGAATCACATATATTACATAAAATTAATATATGCATGTGACTCAGTTGGTTTTACTGAGTAAATCGTGTAAAATTCAATGAAACGTTACCACTGTGTTTTCAGTCAAGTCTCGCGTGACTTCCCCACTTCCCGTTCTGGAAAACCAACCAGGAAGCGAAAGACGGAAATGTAGATTCACCTCACGCTTTCAGCTCATAATTTCTGCCCAGACCTGCTTTACTTTTTTCTGAATGGGACCATAGGAGTAAGCAGAAGGTGTATAAGCGGTGGACGGGTTTGAGGACACAATGAAGTCTCGTTTAACTGCCTGTCAGGAACGATAACTTGAATGGACCGATAGGAGCCGAGCTACTGCGACTGACACAGACTGACTCTGCTGGATGAAACACCGGTATGTTTTACTGCTTAACACAACAAATGTGTCAAAATGAGGATGAAAAGTCTGATGATATTGACCTAGGAGCTGTGTTGTATGAGCTAAAGGACGCAGATTTCAGAATGTTTTTGACTTAAACCCCTAGAGAAGCAACCACATGGACACTTGACAGCGATTGTCTCTGAGTTTTAGATCGTCTCAGTCTACTATATAATCACAGGTGGCCCGCAAAAAACAGCAACAAATAGCTGGTGTCAGTTTCCTGTAACCTCGGGCCAAATATAGATGAACAGATGCGAACCAGATACATTTGACAGCTCAGGTTAAAAAACAACAACAACAAAAAACTAATCTAACATGTAACAGTGACAAACCCAGAGGAACAAGTTTTGACAAATATTCTTGACTAACCAGAATCCTGTTTATCAGAATACCAAAGACAAAAAAAGAGAAAAAAAAATTGACACTGGAACAATAGAAAAGCCTATTTCAAACTTTCTTCTTTGGAAACATCTAGTTTATGGTTTTAGACCTTTTTATAAGGCCGTCATTAACTCAGGTCTCAAAAACTGCCCTTTTTCAGAACAGATACGTTCTAATGTACTATTTCCTACTACAAACTCAATCTTAAAATCCTCCTCCCTATTAATGATTTTGAAAGTCATTGCTGCTAGCTGCAGTTGCTTTAATAGATTGAGAAATGAATGTCCAAAATTTTAAATGCAAATGTTCTTTCTCACCAGCTTCTGACAGTGCTAATAAGAATTTAATTGATAAAAATATAGTGATGTAAGGTCAGAACTGGTGTCTTCAAAACTTTGGCCATGATTTAAAGGTAAAATTCTAAGGTAATACACTGGTAACCCTCTAAAGTTAATACTCCAGGGTTCTTTCATGTCACATAATCAATATGAGTTTGGACCCTAAGGCCTACAGGAATTCAGCAATTCAAAACGTTCACAGACAGATTAAAATCAGATTAATAAAATTGGTGCAGCTCAGGTTTTCTGTTAAATCTTCCAGCTCACAACAGGGAAATCAAATTATGCATTCCTCTCAGACAAACAGACTTCACCTTTTTAAAATCTTCTTTAAACACCATTTCAACAGTCTTATAACAACGTCTCTGACTCCTCATTAACAGACATATGGCCCCGCTGCTCAGCTAGCTGACAGAGACAACAACACTACGTGGGCATCATGTTTCTGAAAACATCATTCACCTCCCTGATCGTCGGGGTGTTTGTAGTGTACGTGTTCCACACCTGTTGGGTGATGTATGGGATTGTGTACACCAAACCCTGTGACAGCCCCAAAGGTGACAAATGTATCACACCATTTCTGGCAGAAAACCCCAAACTACAGGTCAGTAAAGTGGATAGATAATCTCACGATTGATTGGCTTCACTTCCAATATGTCCTCAGTTCATCTGTGTGCATGGTTTATGTGACTGTGTATAAACATACTTATTTTAAAGCTATTTTATTAAGATCAAATAATAAAATGGATTAAGCATGAAGTGTTTTCTTTTTATTAACTAGTTAAGTATCTATACTGCACTGCGGCCCAGTGCAGAGGGAGGACATACCTTGATCCATAAAGAGGAGAACTTTGACATCAACACAAAGTTTGAGAGGTTGGTAGGACTGACATTATTTAGTTAGAATTGGAAATGGATAGATCTTTAATCTATAAAAGTTGATATCTTCTTTCCTCTCTTTCCTCCAGAATAGTCAATGTCTCCCTCCCAAAGAAGACCCGTAACAACGGAACTTTGTACGCTCTAATATTTGTTCATCAAGCTGGATTCACTCCTTGGCATGATCCACGACAGGTCCACTTGGTGGCTCAACTAACCACATACATGGTCCCTAAACAACCTGAAATCTCTTTGATATCTGGAGAGGATCAAACACAGGTATATGAAAAAGTGATGATGTTTTCCTCGATAACTGTTTTATCAGTCCCAGAGATACTGTACACACCAAAACTCTATTTTTACATTCATCATCACATTTCCTGACTTATTCTGATGTTATTCTGAAGATACAAACTATCTGACAATTTTGAAATCTATATCTTTTTTCTTCATGCATTTTCTTTATGTTACAGGGTCAGAAAGAAGAAGCCCAGAAGAACAGACGAGCTAATGGTAAACGTGCAGCGGGTGGTCCAGCTACTAGTGGAGCCAACTCCATGTCAGATCACCCAGTTTCCCACTGGCGTTCCAGACTGACAATAAACATTGTCAGTGACCACTTCCTGTTCGACAGAGAATACCTCCCAAGTGATGTTCACAGATACCTCAGAGTGTAAGATATAACACAAGTTTCAGAAATCATTGAGTGCTTCCTGGTGGATAACTGATGTTTTATTTTGCTGTTTCAGATTCCAAAATGGTAAAAAGATGGTGTATCTACCTCTGCTGTTTGTTGATGAGCTCAGCAACCGGGTCAAGGACCTTACGGTAGGTTTTAACTTTGATATAAATATTACTTATTACACACTAAGTAAACTTCTGGTCATTTTCCAATTTTAGATTTTAAATTCACAATTTTTGTCAGTCGTGAATTTTGTCGTATTGAATGAGAGCAAGATGAGATCCTTCTTGTGTTTTGTTTTTTCCATTCTCAGCCATGAATTTCCTCTTGCCCCCAGAATAATGTAAATTCCTTGATATAGTTTTTGATGTTTGTGTGTGTAGGAAATCAACAGTACGTCCACGGAGCTCCCTCTGACCATCTCTTATGACTCCATCTCACTGGGCAGACTACGCTTCTGGATCCACATGCAGGATGCTGTTTTCTCTCTGCAGCAATTTGGTTTGTTGCCCCCCGTCTATCTGCCTCTCTCTTTATATATGTCACACACACAGGCCATTTAATTTGTCTGTCTTTGTCCTTGTATGTGTTGCAGGTTTCACAGAGAAGGATGCCGATGAGATTAAAGGGATCTTTGTAGATACCAACCTATACTTCCTTGCCCTGACTTTTTTTGTAGCTGCCTTCCATGTAAGTCTGACCACAGAGCTCCTGACCACATTAAAGCCACATTACACCTGAAGAAAAATAAAATGAAACTGGGAGGCAGTCAGTATAATGCAAAATGTATGTTTATAGTCTAATTTAGATTTCTTGACAGCATGTGAATATGTTCCTGATCAAACCAAACAACAAACATTCCTATGATCAAAATGTTACATATGCTTTAATATAAACATTAAAATATGGTTGAAATAAATGAATTCACACAACTTTTGTCTTTTTCTTTTAAGCTTCTCTTTGACTTCCTGGCCTTTAAGAATGACATCAGCTTCTGGAAGCAGAAGAAAAGCATGGTGGGAATGTCAAGTAAAGCAGGTAGGTAACTTTGCTCAGGTGTATCACTGAAACAATATATTATTAGACAGGAAATACATGCCAAATTGTTTGAAAGTTTAGATCTTCAACCTTCAAACGTGCTTTATTACAGCATGTGACAGGCAGCATACAGTGTGTGACTGTCAGTCTGTAGAAAATGTATGAATTTAGACGAGACCACACTTTGCCAGTGTGTTCTTCTGTAAATCTGACTCTGTAAATTAATTTGCATTGTTTTGCTTACTTGTGTAAAATGTAACCGTTTGTGTTTGTGTTCTTTTTCTCAGTGCTGTGGCGATGCTTCAGCACCATAGTGATTTTCCTCTATTTGTTTGACGAGCAGACCAGCATGCTTGTCCTCATACCTGCTGGGATCGGCTCTATCATTGAAGCAAGTACACATATACTTTCAGTATCACAAAAAAGGATTTCTTTTTAAGATAATTTTAGTGTTCTTTTTCTAAACTATATTCTTTTTATATTGTGGTTTTAACAACAGAGGATTATCAAATGGGTCCTTTGCACAGCAGCCATTTGACACGTCACAGTCAGTTGAAAGTCACGTATGAATAGTCAAATTAGTGTCCATGCTGGGACATTCACACTGTCCTGACTTATATGAAGGGCCAAGATCAGTAAAACATTTGCTTTTCCTGCTAAAACATATCAAAATGACTGCTGTATTCTGTGTATTCTTTATTTTGCTCTATTTTTGTGTAGGTGAAACCTAAAATAATGTTCAATATTTACTAAATATTAAATGGCATTAAAAATGAAAATATATACTGTATATATGTTAATCTCTGTTTAAGGATGGCATTTTCTCTATTTTTTTATTTGTACAGGTATGGAAAGTAAAAAAGGCCTTTAAGATTCAGGTTTTCTGGAAAGGAGGCAAACCAGCATTCCTGGTAGGTGTGCGTGTGTCAGTATGTGTATGTATCATTCTATACATACAGCTGACAGTGAAGATAAACAGATAAAGGGTGTATTTCTCTGCTAAGATATTTTTTTCTTATTTGTGGAATAGTTTGGGAAATTAGATGAATCAGAGAGAAGAACAGAAGAGTATGATACTCTGGTAAGACACTGTGCTCACACATAGACAGATAACCACATTTTTACTACTAAGATTTATATAATTTGGACAGAAATGCTAATTATAAGTGGATTTTGTGTCTCTGTAGGCCATGAAGTATCTTTCATACCTCCTGTACCCACTTTGTATTGGAGGGGCTGTTTATGCGCTAATATTTCTACGATATAAGAGGTAGGTGTGGGGGTGTATGGGTATGTACATAAACAAAATTAATTACAAATATTGTATTGATTATGGCATGTTTCTTCCATTCATAATTGTCTATTTCTCTCTCTCTCTCTGTCATAGTTGGTACTCATGGTTGATCAACAGTTTAGTGAATGGTAAGTTAGAGCACCTGTCTTACAATTTTCTTTTTCCATTACTTGATGAAGAAGAAAAGCCTAATCAACATCTTTTGTCACCTTTACAGGTGTTTATGCGTTTGGCTTTCTCTTCATGCTTCCTCAACTATTTGTCAACTATAAGGTCAGTTTTTCACAGATATTTTATTTTATGCTGCTTTAAAAATGTGTAACTGATACAGCACATAATGAAGTCGTATTTTAATTCCCAAGGGAGACTAAATGATGACTTTTAAGAATATTGTTGTTGAGGCTGATAAACAACAATTTTCAGATTATGTTCCTCTCAATTCTTAGTAACCAAACAACATAAATAACTTATTTTTCTGTTTTGTTGGGGGGTTTTTTCAGCTGAAATCTGTGGCACACCTTCCCTGGAAAGCCTTTATGTACAAGGTGAGATGAAAAATGATCAGGGATTTCGTTAAAGGATGGATGGATATAATTTAATGTTAACTGATGCTGATTGATCATTGCCAGGCATTCAATACCTTTATCGACGACGTGTTTGCCTTCATCATCACGATGCCAACATCTCACAGACTGGCATGTTTCCGGGATGACGTTGTGTTTCTCATTTACCTCTACCAGAGATGGTATGTATGTAGACACACCCTCTGTATTTTTAAGGGACACTCATTGACATAACGCATTTCCTTAACCATAGTTGCTCAACTAAATCACAGACCCAACACTTATCCTAATCCTAAATTTAAGTCTTGGCCCTGAATCAGTTTTGTGAATTTGTGCACTCTCCATGAAGTCTTAACTGTCAAACTGGACCATGTAAACATATACACACACATAATCATTTTTTTAAAATGATGTATATGACTTGTTTTCCATTATAAATTTCTGCCTCTGTTTCCTTTTCCAGGCTCTATCCTGTTGACAAGACCAGAGTGAATGAATATGGGGTTTCTTATGATGAAAAACCCAAAGGAAAATTTCACAAGGACTAGTGTAGAAAGACAGATGATTGATTTCCATCATCAGGTATGTGTAGGTTTTGTCCTCCTCCACTGGTCTCCACTGATCTCACCTGGTATCATCTGATTTGTTCAATGGCCCAGGTGGATCATTACAGTTGTTGCTTCTGACATTTTCGTGTCGTCCCACACTGCAAAGCATTCTCAGGAAAGTTCAGCATCTGCTTCTCTGGCCTTTGTAGTCTAGAGAGATATTTTGTTTCTTTGTATTCTGCTCTTGTTTAGCATTTTGTGATGATACAGGAGGATCAATAATCTCAATCAATACATTTTCAAACTGACATAGAGGAAGAGTGTGGCTCTTTGGAATGGCAACATGTCAGACGCTACATGCTACCCTGCACACAGATGCACTGTTTGAATATATGAGTGACTGGTTGTGAATAGCAAATATTGTAGTGTAAAGCACTAAGAGTGGACATCAAGACTAGAAAAGCACTGATTAAATACATACCATTTACCACAAACTGATGAAACTAATGAAAATTTACTAAAGCTTATTCTCTCCAAACATCACATCAGTGCACACCAGTCACATGCCACGTTGTAACTGTCAGATTATTTACAATGGGAGCTAATCCTCCTTTTCAGACCCTCTGTAAATATGGTATTCTCCAAATTTTAATTGTTCTGTCAGAAAGCTAATCAGTCATATGTTTTGTTTCCAACTAATTTTTACTGAAAAGGGTTTATTACTTAAAACTCAAACCCATCAGTGAAGCATCATTTATCAACACTCTCCAATCCTTCAGCTCATTTTACACCTGAATGAAACAAATGACTGAGAAGCTAGTTTTAATGTAAAGTCTGCATTGGCATGACCTCAGAGAGTGGAAAAAATATTGTGCTTTTACAAATATAGTGCTTTGTCCATCAAAATTATGGTATAATTACCTGTAATTAGCAGTGGCTAGGATGAGCCTTCTCAATTTGTTTTACTTGTTTCAAGTACTTTCAAGTAAATGTGGTAACTCTGCTGCATTTGGAAAAATTGGGCAGAACTGAGACATTCCTTTAAAGTTACTTTGATATTTCCAACGCAGACTTTAAATGCTTTGAAAATATATACAAGTATATTGTGCTGTTATTTAATATTCCTCACAGAAAAAAATTATGTGAACAATTAATGCGTAAATGCTTTAACCAAATTATCACAAAGACTAGAAGAGCTAACATATGTTCACTTAGAGTTCAGAAGAAGAGACCTTGGTAATGTGAGAATATGCAGTACAATTATGTTTAAATAATGACTGAAGCAGGAATGAATGGAAAGGCACTTAAAATAAGTCCAAATTTAAGAAAAAAAAAAGGAAAAATTAATGCATCAGATGGCTGCAGTTTAAACTGAGTAGAATATTCAGATACTAGCTCATGGTGATATACTATACTGACTAAAATTTTGTGGATCTTGATCTCATTTAGAAGCAAATTAGAAAAGTTTGTTGTCATTTATTGTCAAGGAGATACGAAGAAATTGACTAAACATTCCAGAATCTGTTGAGTTGAACTGTCTCTTGTCCATTCCACACAATAAATGGTACTGACTTTTACTATGACACTGTGGCACAGGATGGAACTGTACTAAGGAAAGCCATTCTGTCCTTTTACATCATTTCTTGTTCTTCAGTTCTACCTGTTTAAGTATTTTTATGCATCAGAGCCAAGAAAATCTTTTTGTGCCAAACATAAGAATGAATCTTTGAACTGTTCAGAGCTTTGTATGTTCACCTTAAACGGTCCATCTGACATTGTGGGGGAAATGACAAATGGACGAAACTTGTGAAAAGTATTACTACATCTGTTACATTTTTATTTCCTGCCATAGTTTGAACATCAGCATATAAGTGCAGTCGGGAGAGATGTACCAGAAATTTGCCTTGAAATGTAAAGTTATTGTAATGTTTGTGTTTATAAGTGAAATGAAATTAAATTGACTGAACATTGTTTGGTGTTGATTTCAAACCTCTGGACCTTTTTCTGCAGTACCTATTCTTTATGTTACTTTTAATTAAAAGTCACATGTAGTTGTGTGTTAGTGTCTGTGTTAGGGCTGCATCTTAAGATTATTTTTGATTACCAATCAATCACTTGATCATTTATGCCAATAAAAGACTCAAATTGTTATCATAAGTCTGGTTTCATTACTGACGTTGAGCTGCAGAAACTCAAATCTTGCAGGAATTCAAAACAAGACTTGCATAATTGAGTGGCACTTGTGTTTCACTAATGATGGCTTAATTCAAAAAGTTTTTGTAAGTTCCATTCACTCAGACACACATGCACTCAGTGTCTGAGTGAAGTTCCACTCACTCAGACACTCTTCAAACAGCTAATCTCACAGAATTAAAAAACAAAAAAACAAAAAAAAACAAAGTATTCAATCAATTATCAGAATATTTTGCAATTCATTCAGTTGTAAAGTATAGATATTATCATACACCAACTGTGTGGCCCCATTGGTGTAGTGGTTAGCACATTTGCCTTTGCAGCAAGAAGACCTGGGTTTGCAATCCAGTCAGAACAAAGGCCTTTCTGCATGGCGCTTGCATTTTCTCCATGTGTGGGTTCTTCTTGGTCACTCTGGTGTCTTCCAACAGTCACAAAACATGCAAAATTTGGGATTAGATAAATTGGACACTAAATTGATCACATGTGTGAGTGAGAATTGTTGTTTGTCTCTGTATGTTGGCCCTGTGATCACGTGATAGACTGGTGACCTGTCCAGGGCGTAAATATGTGTATTTGCCTAGACAAGCAAAACATTAAGGCTGTAAAGATGAGGCTTTATTTCTGAGTGGACAACGTCTGTCATCATGTCGTGTGCGTAGTGACGTCAGAGTCACGCAGCCACACGCTGAGTATATTCACAACGTGCCCGCCCTTTCCCCTTCCTTTTCCGCTGTAGGAAGTTAACGTGCCTAAGGTGCTTGGTTCTTCATCTGAAGCTAAGGCCCACAATCCGGCGACTAGCACCGTGAAATTTAGGCATCCGACGCCACAAATATAAAATCTAACATCTAAAATGGCCTCCGTGTCCGAGCTCGCTTGCATTTACTCTGCTCTTATCCTCCACGACGATGAAGTCACCGTCACCGTAAGTGTACCGGCAAATCCCGACAGCTCAATCAACCCAGCTTCAAAGCTCACTTGCAGATTATCTGATGGCGATGAAAGCCTTTAATATCATAACTAGAGACTGGAAGCTAGAAAATTAACACAAGTTCATTTAAAATCGAGGTATAGAAGACACTTGTCTGTAAACAGTCTGCTGGTCAAAATGGCGGCACGCTTGTTGCTAATATCAGGCCACGTTTGTCCGAACAGAACGAGATAAAGTCCTTTTATGTTTATACACGTTTGTAATCAGCGTGTTATCCGAGCTGTTTCTCGTCGCGTGTTTTTAACACAAGGTGTATAGACCCACCAAGCATTCATGTGACACTTGCTCTCATGCTGTCACTGCTAATGTGGACGGCACCATGCTTTTATCACTGGTGGCAACTTTTCGAATGTGCCTTACCAGTGTGCATTTGTAAATGGTTTTCGTAGGACTGTAATTTAATTGTGTAATTAATCGGAGCAGCTACTACAATGAAGTTGCCCTGCATTAATTTGACAATCTCGAGTGTTACCTAAATGAACCACATAATTAGATGCCAATGTTGCTCTTAAGAGCTTTGTTTTCATAAAGTACTAAACATTAATTATATTCACATGACTGGATGTAAACATTGAGAGTTTTCATCAACTGCCACTTGAAAGAAGCAAATCTTGTTTTCAAACTGGAAGCAGTTGAGTGTTCCGTCTGCCTAAACTGATTAATAACATGTTAACCGTTTTTATGAAGATATAAATTTAAAAAAAAAAATGACAGATTACACTAATCACTAGTTATATTGTTTTTCTTTATATGCCACTAAGGGGGTTGAATTGAACATGTGATGTTTGTCTTCTGTCTGCAGGAGGACAAGCTGAATGCTCTGATCAAGGCTGCTGGAGTCACTGTGGAACCCTTCTGGCCAAATCTGTTTGCCAAGGTTAGGGATGCACACTTAACATCATTCATCTAAAGTACTGTTGGTGATATAAGTTGGACAAAGTTGCTGCATACTGAAGAAACAGACTTGGTCAGTGTGTGTCCCTTTAGTTATCTACTATGGCTTGTTCTTTTCTGCTTTTTCTGTCCAATAAGCAATAATGGCCATCATGGGGACATTTCAAGAAGATATAATTTTTTTTCTGTTACATTACAACTGAGAAAATATACAGTGTAATGGGTCTCTGACACTTAAATTTAAAAGGCAATACCTATAGTTGTTAGTAAAAGTCAAGAAAGGCTTTCTGGATGAATTTCCCTATTGTCTAACAGTTGCACTGGAGTGATTCAACTTGATATACTTGGGCAGATTGTTCCAGGCTTTTGGGGCCCCAGCTGTAAGTGCTGTCTCCTTACCTAAACGGCACTGACCTGTGTATATTTCTCATGTCTTAGGCTCTGTCCAGTGTTGACATCGGCAGCCTAATCTGCAACGTAGGAGCCGGAGGTGGAGCTCCTGCTGGAGCCCCAGCTGCTGGAGCTGCTGCTGCTGCTGGAGACGCTCCAGGTAATGAGAATTGGTTTTTAATTTAGTACGATTTTCTACATATTGTAAGTGCAAATATTTTGTTAGTGTATAAAATCAATGCACATGGTCTTGACATTTCGTTAACTTCATCAATGCTATTAATTATGGGAGTTTGTTGCATACTCATGGTGATTTTGGGCCTTTGAGGTATAATTCCTCTCGCATTTACTTTTTACACACATTTACTTGTGTTTACATGTTTCATTGTCAATGTTCCCTGTGCTTGACTGAAATGTCAAATATTAACATTGTTCATTAACCATTTGTTTTGCCCCTACAGCCAAGGAGGAGGAGAAGAAAGAAGAGAAGAAGGAAGAGTCTGAGGAGTCCGACGACGACATGGGCTTCGGTCTCTTTGACTAAAACAGCTGTTTTTGTAACAAAACACAATAAAAACACAAAAATGACAGCTGACTTGTCTGACCTTTTCTCTGATTATTAGAAGAAATTTTAAAGAAATGTGCATACAAGTTGAGCTTCTCATTAGAGATAATGACAAATGTGTGCACTTGAGGGTCATGTACTAATGTAAAATCTGTAGTATAAGTGAACCTGATGGGGACGGACCAATTCGAGGAAGACGAAGAGAATATTACACTGTAAAGGATAAATAAGTGCATGGATGAAGCTGAATTTAAAGTGTAGTGAATCTCTTGAGGTCAACCTTGGACTATATTTTTATTTTTACTAGGTGACTATTACTATTTGAATTAGAAATTACTGAATGTTTTTGTTCGAATCTAATACATATTTGTACATTTAAAATTGACCACTGCTCTAATCTAGTGGCTGAATGTTTTTTTTTTTTTCTTGTGTACTGGTTCTTTAAAGCATCAAATCTTTCTGGCTCAAAATTACATTGCTCTCATTTGTTCATGGATTCATTTCTTTCATGACTGAGATTAACGCATGTTAAACTACAACTCTGACTTGAGGCAAACTCCACAGCACACTTCCTGAGTAGGACTGGAGCATACAACTGCATGATATAATTGGGTTTACCATGACATCAGATGTAAAAAGGATCTACTTCTGTTTTTGCCCTTTTCCTCATAACATTCGGTGTCCTTCCTAATTTGTCTCAGTGTTTGTTGAGCATTTCTGTAGTGTAGTTGTTATGGTAAGGCGAGGTGTGGCTGACTTCACAAAGACTGAATGGTGGACATAAGTCAAATCCCCACCCTCTAATAATGCACATTGTACAAGGAATACACTATAGAGGGACAGAAGATACACTTACCTGGCACTTTGCTGTTGGCTGTTGGTCTTTGCCCTATCCCCTGTCACCTTTTTCCAATCAGCCCCCTCTTTTCTTGGCAGCCAACAACTCCAATCCATGGGTTATAAAGTAACAGTACTTCACTGTTTGCAACTGATACAACATTAACTGTAGAGCCATCTCCAAGGCAGCTTGACTATAACTGACCACAGTCCGAACAGTTTCTGTTACTTTTTCTTTTCTTTTTTTGCTGCTGTTGTTTTCTCTGCCACAATATTCTCCATTGTAGCCCAGATAGTGTCTCAACCCATGAAGAAGCCATACGAGGACAGATGATAGCTGCTGGAGGAAGGATTTTAATTGGCACATTGACTGTTTGCCTGCCTGTAGTCAACATCTGCTATACTGTAGTTGCTGGATCTCCTAAACTGAGGGATGAGTGGGTGTTCTTTAATTTGGCCAAAAGTTTTACATATCTCGAGACATGTTGGCTTGTAGTAGAATGGAGGTGGCTCTTGGGGTCAGTGCACACCTTGTAAAACAGAGCAGCATAGTCTGAATCCACCGTCTTCAAAAATGTAGCTCCATGATAGTCAGATCCGTGGCCATAGTCCAGTGCCAATCCTTCCAGTGCAGGAATCCTGAGGAGATACAGGAAGCAGTGTTACTCCTAGAAGGAAGGAAAAATAAAGAATATTATACTGATATTTTTTTTAAAAAAAAATTCAGATTAGTCATATTGTAATAATACATTTATATGGTGGTTTGGTTTAGCACAGCCCTGATGTACACAGTGATTATTAAAATCAACCAAGCAAAATGTTCCTTTTGCAACTGCAAAAATAATTATTAACAGTTCAAACTTTTATATGTATTATTTGCTTTCCCCAATACGTACTGTATAGTAATGGTTAAAAGTATAATCATTTTGATATACTTTCACATCAACTGATATGAATCAATATTTGAAATGATTACATATGTAGATAAAATATATTACTGCAACACCTATTACTAATAATATTCATATATATATATACTGTATATAGAAATTGTAATATCAATAAATAATGGTTCTTTAAATATTAATATTTAAATAATCAGTTTGCTAACCCCATGTAACAAACATAGCCTATACTGTAGTACACATTGAAAACCATGATATACCATGATATGATGCATGCTAAATAAATATAGTAAATGAATGAACTACGTGATTTACTACAGGCCTTGGTCTTAACGTGGTTTTTAAAGAGAATATATGGCAAAAGACAGTTCAATTTTGAACAACTGTCACAAAAAGGGAGTGGAAACTCAATATGCAATATGTTCAACGGAATAAAACTAGCCGAAATATAATCGAACGTTATTGTTTATGGACCCTGTTAACAACATCACGTAACATACCTGAAAGCAGTTGTTATAAAACAGTACTTATGACATACTTATGACTAGAAAGCATTAGTAAGCCCCCACTTACTTTGAAAAGTTCAAAAAATGTTCGTAAAATGGGTCGAGGGAAGATGAAATAGACGCTGCCTTCTCCTTCTCACTCAGAAAAGGCCGTCTCTTTACTGTTATTCCAAACGGGAAACAGCGCCCCCCAAAACCCTGTGGCCAAAAATATATTACATCGGTAGTGGTAATTCGATTCCCCGACGGGGAGACCTCACTCACCATCAAAGCGTTATGCCAAATGATAAACTCTGCCATTTGGTTAAAAGAATATATTTACTCTTACAAATATCATAAATGCTATATAAGTAATTTATTTGGCCTACTTACATTTGATAAGTTTGACAACGGAGCCTTGAAAAATTCCATAAACACTTGCTCTATACACTGAATTTAACTATTTCTCCTTCAACAGCCCACTAGTGGCCAAAAACAAGAACTATCATTGAAAATGAACGCAAAAAGTTAGGGGAGTCGTAATTAACGGAAGACTAGGGTTCGACAGGGATAAATGGTGTTATATAATGATATCAACATTCATACGCAGACTGTGTATATATACAGATACACACGCTTATGTATGTAACACTGCCCGCTGAAAAGTCACTCAGTTGTGGAGCTCAGTTGACATCAGATGTTCGTAAAAAGATTTAAACGAAATTAATAAAAACCGACGTTAAAGTCGCATTTACGCAGCAAAAAGTAAATTCTACCCTAGTGACATATAGGGGCGAATTACGTTTGAATATTTCGACAATAAAACAAAGAAAACTGCCGTAAAACGGAAAACACTTACTTTGTACGCTAAAAAGATTTCTTCTGCCACAGTTGTCTCTGACTCATTGAAACATGCAGGTGTCCTTACTTTTTCAAACGTGGACACACACACAGCGCCCCAGAACCTGCTAGTGGCCAAAAATATATTGCATCCGTCGTGATACTACCTTAAACGAAAATGTAAAATGTAAAGTATTTTATACCGATACACCCTCATGGTCATGGTTTAGCCCGGTTATTAAGGAGTCTGACTTCAATATCACGTTAACAGTTTCCGTAGTGTAGTGGTTATCACGTTCGCCTCACACGCGAAAGGTCCCCGGTTCGAAACCGGGCGGAAACATTAGTTTTATTACTGTCAAGTAAAAGCCTTTGAGTTTAAACGCTTTGAGATTTTTTTTTCTTTTGCCTGCGACGTGAAAACAAATATAACTGAAGAACTGCTTGTTTATGTTTAATTTTTTACAAACGGTATGAAAGGCAGACAGAGTCATGCATGATAACAGTGTTTTATTTGCTTAGTTTAGCAACTGTACATGTGGCTCCTTCCTGAGAATACTGTTCACCACAGAGGAGAGGGAATAGAGGCATGGAGGGAGTGGTACAAGGGAGGGAGGAGAGCAAGGCAGAGATGAAAGAATTTAGAACAGAAGAGAGGGAATAAAAGGTATAAATAATTCCAGAAGAGGAGGAAGACTGGAAGACTGAGGGAAGAGCAAACAAGAAAAAAGTTTGGACACACATTGTAAATTATAAACCCTACGAACAAGGCCCGTGTCCCATTTCAGCCCCCAGCCCATATTTTAACTAATTTGCTTCAAGAATTGTGGACTAATTAACTAATTTGCTTCAAGAATTGTGGACTAATTAACTTTCATTTCAGCCGGTTACCCCTAATAGAGATCAACAGTTCTAAATATAAACAGATTTACGAAGTTTTCTCATAGCCCCTTACTCACTCATTTTCTACCGCTTTATCCACTGAGGGTCGCGGGGGGCGCTGGTGCCTAACTCCAGCTGACAGGGCGAGAGGCAGGGTACACCCTGGACAGATCGCCAGTCCATCACAGGGCCACATAGAGACAGACAACCATTCACTCTCACATTCACACCTACGGGCTCTCATAGACCCCTTCATTAAAATATACAGGACTGACCAAACTGGAAGAGATGTTGATTACACATGTTGAGTGAATATTAATGTGAAGACAAAGAGAACCAGAGGATCCAAAAATATCACTACAATTTCATGATGGCTCTATGAACTCTACATTTGAGTTTTGGCTCAAAATGTAGAATTCTGCATTTTGAGTGAAATGCTCCATTTTAGTCTATTCATTTGGCACTAGGTGACCTACAGTACAGTATCGTTAGCACCTCCATGATAGCAGAAAAAATGACCCTCCCTCCACCTTTCCCACTCCTCCATGATCTCACTCTCCCCCCTTCATCCACCTCCATTATTCACTTGCAACTCATGTCTTAGAAATGTGTTAAAAATATAGATTCTTTGTATATCTACTATGTTGTTAACTTAAAAAGTGGCCTGTGGCAGTTTTGATTCATAAGAAGACATTTAGTTTTTTCTTCAAAGATCACTTATCATATTTCATTTTTATGTCTTGATGCCTGAGATAGAGAGATACAGGGAAGAAGTGTGAAGAGGAAGACTGAAAAAATGCTATAGAGTTACTGAAAGAGTCAAGGCTGAAACTAGCAAAATAATAACAATAATAATAATAATAATTAATACTGATATAAAAGCATGTTTAAACAACAACATTATGAAATCATCTTCATTATACTCTTCTTTCTGGCTCTTCAGTTCCAGTTGTTAAATCCAGAGTCATGGGTTTTGTGATGGTGCAATCCTGCACAGAGAGCCTCTGAAACTTCATTCTCTTCATTGATTATTAAAATGATGTAATGGAGGATTTTTCAGGATACGTGAAGGGAGAGAAGATTGTTTCTATGGATACAAAATCAAAAATAATGCGTAAAAAGTACAAAACAACACAATAATGGATCAACTCATGACTGTGACCAGAGTTTGTAGTGAACGTTGTTGAGGAGAAGAGAGAACTGATTGATTCTGTCAGTCATGTCAAGTCCAAGCGATTTTTTTCCATCCGTAACCAATAGCCATCTAAATGTTCTCTTCCACTGCACTCCATAGCAACATGATCTCTGGACCCTGCAGCCACCTGGGCGTGACTCGGTCCTGGGCTAATGTGGGCGGTTCTGGGTGATCATCTTGAGCCGTGATTGGTCAATGACATCCAGCAGGTTCTTGGCATCGACGGCAAGAGCGTGAGCTGCCATGAGCATCTGTTTTTTGTAGTCCTTTTGCAAACTGTAAGCAAAAAGGAGAAGAGTTTTGTGACAAGAATTGTAATGAGACAACACTTGAGTATCTTTGGCACAGAAACCAGCATGTAGTGTGTGTGTGTGTACTTGTATTTGTTACCTCTTTAGAACCTTTTCTGTTATAAACACTGACCTTGTCAGGGCTAGTAATCGTCATAGAGACCAAAACCTAGTCCTAATGAGGTAGAACCTCATTTCTGAGGAATTTATTAAGTTTGGGCATAAGATTTCAAATATGGTTAGGTTAAGATTAGGATTAGTCATGCAATAATTACAGAAAAGGTTAGGGATAATGCTTTGTTTAGGCTGTTCAAATAAATGGAAGTCAAAGCAGAGTGTGCAAACTGTGAAAACCTTTGTGTATGAGTGTGTGCACACACATGCACCCACCTCGTCATGACATACTGTTGGGCCAATTTCATCTTTGCTATCAGCTCTGCCAGATCTGAATTCAGTAATTTCTGGGCCATTTCAATCTGTGATAATAGAAACGTAAAACAGCAGATGGTTAAAGTGTTCCCAACCCTTAAATGATTAGGTCAACTAGGTCTGACACATATATGCCTTTGTAAGAATGTTTGAAAACTAACTAAAGACTGTTGTGTGTGTATTTACCTCTCTGTGTGTGCTGGCTGGCAGCACAGGAATCGTCTCATCAACTGTAGCTAGCAGAGTCCTCAGAGCCAGACCCACCTCCTACCACACACACACACACACACACACACACACACACACACATACAATTTTGCATCAGTTCAGCTGACATGCACTTTTAAAGATATAAGGACATTTAAAGCACTTGAACACACAGTATGTTGTCTCATTTGGTTGCATATGTGCTTTAATAGCTCTGAGCAGCATGATCCATTAGTGAAAAATACACACAATGTTCAATATGCGTAATATATCTTCAGTACACATAATATAAATTTAAAGTTGCCAAAGTAAAACTGTGGTGGACAAAGCTTGTGTGACAGTCCATTACTCTTATGCAGTTGTTTTGACTCCTACCTTGACCATGGGGACATACTCTTCTGGTGCTGCAGGCTGAATCCTGTTGGACATCTCGATCACAGCTTTCACCAACCCTGTCACATTCTCATACACTTTATCGTTGGAACGATCCAGGTTGGCGGTGGGAGGGGGACTGATCTCCTGAGGTTGTAGCTGTACCGGGGGGGAGGAATTCAACTGTTAATTTCATTTGTAAATATCTTATAAATTAACTTTATTGTATCATTTGAATATTTAATTCATTTTAAACAAGGCCAAAGTGGAATTTCTGTGTAAATAAGCACACAACACTAGGAGGCACTCTCTGACTACAAAAAAGGGCAGAGAGGACACTTTTCTCTCTTGCATGCAGGCACACACACACACACAGAGAGAGAGAGCGAGAGAGAGAGAGAGAGAGAGAGAGAGAGAGCATGCTTTTCTACCAACATACTACATACCTTGACCTCTACTGAAACAGACAGATTGTTAGTGCAAACTAAATGAGCAATAACCAGTTAATGAAAGGAACTAACTTCCTTCTAAGTATGGTGGACACACACAAACGTGTGCGATAATAAACACTAAACACACACTCTGGATGAAAACAGTCTACTCTGCCTCCTCTAATCTGTTTTATTTTCTTCACCACAAATATTCCTGCACATTTCCAAATTTGTTATCAAAAGATTGTCGCTATTACTCAAATGTAACGAGTGATTGACAAGTATGTTGCTTTTTGTGAGAGCAAGTGGAAAAATGACAACCAATTTCTCATTTTTTTAAAATTCTATTCAATTTAATTTTCAATCTTCTCTTTTACATACCAGTTAAGGGGTTTTGCTGTTTGTGGTGGAGGAAAAATGAATTTGGCTTCTCTACAAAGTGACCAAAACTATGAAGAAACTCTCTACCATGATAACAGACACACACAAATCAGCTTACCCTCCAGGGCTATGGGGAGAGGGTGGGAGCAGGTGGGTGGGAGAAGTGGATTGGGAGTGAGCATAAGAAGGGAAGGTTTTGGACAGATGGATTGGTGGTTCCATGGATGCAGAGTAAAAACAAACACAGACAGAAAAGGAGAATATGGAATAATAATAATAAGAAGATGTTTGTTTGAACAGGATGGATGGATGTTAACAGGGTGAGTGAGAAGAGATGGGGGGGGGGGACGACAGCACATTAGGCCAAAGCAAATAACAGGCAAGGTATAACATGAATCAGCATGCAACCCATCGGCTTGACACCAAATATTTAAATCAAGAATGACACAGCACAATGGGAGATTTCAATCCCAGTAAGAAGACTCTCATGATAAAACACAGTGCAGGTTTGAGCTTCTGCATACAGTATGTACAGTACGTTTGCATTTATACCTTGACCCCCTCATTGTAGCTGTCCACAGGGCAAAGACTAGCCAGGTTGCCTAGGTGACCAGGAGCTCCGGGACGGGGTGGCTTCTTAGGAGGAGCTACATGTTCTAGAATATAAACAAGTATGCTATCATTAATATGAAGTAGGTTATCATGCTTCATAGGATGTCAATAGGTACTTAATCCAGTAGTCTGTGCTGTTGAGTAAAAGAGAGTCCATTTTAAGATTAATACAAGCACTTTTAAGATTGGAACATGTTTTGCTGATGCAAATCTTACTTTATCTATTTCTACTACAGTTATTACAGGTATAGAAACTAAGTACTTATTCCATAATTTCAGATGCAGAGAATGTCTAAATAAATAATAGTTCTCTTACCTGGTTTCCCTACAGGCTGATAGATGTGTTGGCTTCCACCCTGTGCAAGAGGCAGAACAGCACGTTACTAACCTTTATCATGTTCTGTCAAACTTTCAATAGCAAAGACCAGGAAATTGAAACAGAAGGATTAATGTTGTAGAATAGTTGAGCAGATATACAGTAAGTGTAGAAAGCTGATCATGGTTCAAACTGTGAACTTTCCTTCGCTTTACTTTAGGATGATAACATCTTGAGACTGTGCAGAGCGTCTGACTTTTAAGTTCCAATGAGCCCACTGTGGTCATGTGGTCAGTATGTGGGCAGTGCCCTTCCTGGCAGACTGCTACCTTCCTTGGTCTTTCTTATTCCTAGTTACTTGTACTTCACCACTTTACCTAAGCATTCCCTCTGCGACTGTTAGTACGTTTCCATGCACAGTTAAGTCGAGCTACAGTTATAGCAATGACTATGTTGTTCAACTGGACTACTGTCCTTGTACCGGTATAAAAGCACTAGTCAAAATTTGAGTTATTAAAATAAGTGTGTCCACCTACACTGCAAAAAATGTACCGGCCTGAATTTTGCCATGTTTTGTTGCTGTTGTGTTATTTTTCAGTGTACCAGCTTCTTATATCATTTCCAGGTGTTAGCTGGGTGTGGGAACTCTGGTTCATGTGCAGAGTGTCTGACTGAAGGTATTCCTCCCAACTGCATTATCTGGGTGTATTGGTGCAACTTTGAGAAATTCCATTTAATCAGAATAATATGTTGAAATGTATTTCAACATATTAAAAATCTGGTTTTAGTCATACTGACAAAGTAATTATTTTTTTCCAATGCCATTTAAACGCTCAGAGTGTGTAAACTATAAAACACTGACCGGTGCTTGTAGTGTGCCATCTTCTCTATCGATGCTTCCTCTGCTGTTTCGGGACTCTGCCTTCTACAAGGAGAGAGAGACAGACATAATTTAATTTCATTTGCAAAAAGTTTCATGTGCAATTTAATCATTGTGAAACTACAAACACATTTTTCCAGGTAGTTCTACTTTAGAAAACTACAACAGTACAGGTAAATAAATTACCAGCTTTTAACTCAAAACTCATTTATGTTTTATACAACTCTCCAAAGTATGATTATATCAACATTGTACAATTAAGAAATAGTATAAACCAGCTAATGAATGGTTACTTTCTTTCCCTAAACAAATATTTCAGCATTTCAACAGTAAAAAGATTCTTCAGATTTTATACTCAGTTATTTGCACTTTGCACAAAAACATCATAATGTAACAAACTCAATAAAGGGCAACAGATAGACACAACAGTGTTCACACATCATGCCTGCAGTCTGCTCACATTTTAACCCCTACACAGAGCACCAACATTATCAACCTGGTTTTTCCTCATCCCTCTTTATCTCTCTTTCAGTACCGTTTTTGTGAAGCACGCCTTGAAGAGATGCATCCTGGGAGAATAGTGCCTGAAAAAAATGGGAGGAGGAACGCAGAGAGTGGAGGCCATCGAAAGAAGGGTGGAAATGAAGATGGAAAGTGTAAGAGGAGGCAAGGGAAAGTGAAGGAAAGAAAGAGACTGAAAAATCAGAAAGAAAGAGAAATGAGCGCAGCCATAAAAGTGAGAGTGTAGAGGACTATGAGCAAAAACAGTGGAATTAAAAGAGAAGGAGAAACAAATGGAGGGGAAAAGACAGAGGGAGAAAGAGGGAAAGTTTTTCCAGAGGAGGAAAAGCTTCACTAAGCCACAGAGACAAAATACTGAAAAGGAAAGATCCAATGGACTGCCTAACTCACTCCTCCGTCTCTCCCTCCCACTCTTTCCATCTCAATGCATCTCCCTCTCTCTCTCTGATGGGTGACTCCTCACTTGTTCCTCCCTCTCCATCGTTCCTGCCAATCCCACTTCCTTTCTCCCTCCTTCTGTCCTCAACTCTTGTAATTCCTCTTTCTTTTCAGGCCATACTTTGCATGTCTCTCTCTCTCTTTCTTATCCTCCTACTGGTACTTATTTAATTTATCACAAAGTTTACTTTTAAATTTCACCAGTAGAAATTCTGCCAAATATTCCAAATCATTAATGTTCCATTTAGTTCCATCCATCATTTGTTTAGAGGCATAAAGTCCCGCTCATATCTTCCTTCCTTCAAATAGTTTAGGGACAAACTCTTCTGAAACAAATTTACACATGACATTAAAATGGGTGAACTGATCTGGAATTATTGTAGGGTTCATTTGGCTAAATCACCTCCAGAGGTGGTCAGTGCTGTGTTCTTGTGACCACATTGAAGTCTAAATTCACTTGTGCTGTCAGTCCACACACAACAACTAGGTGGGTGGAACCACTGAGCGAGCCAGGACGCAGTAAGCAACAAGCAACAAGCAACCAGCATTCCTGTTATCAAAAACACCCCCTCTTTGAAAAAGCAAGTGAAAAGAACTGGACTTCACAGCTGGCTGCCATATTTTTAAATCCATTTTTGGTCCAGCACAAGTGACATGCGATGGACAAAGATCAGATCTCAGTGAGTTAAGTGGAGAAACAGTTATCCAGCATTGTAACCTAATTACAATATACCTTCCCCAGAAATGCTTAGTCGAGTCTGTCAAATTATTTCATGATATGCATCAAATTTTCTTACATGTATGTCCTAAATACTATAGAAAATAAATACTGATTGACACTCATCAATTAGAGACAATGGCCCAGGTTGATTTTTGTTTTTTTGACTTCAAAATCTACACTTCCCCTTTTGTCAGTTATGTAAGTGTCATAACTGAGTGCCAGGCAGGAATATTTATTTCAGTCTATGGCTCTAATTTCAGCTACTAGATCCATGCCATTATCAGATTAAAGACTTTGAATTCACCGCACTGACCTTCTTGTTTCTATGAAGGGACTTGTGGTATTAAAATGTTGGTACATCCAGGGAAATGGAAAGAAATCCATGGGTAGTATTAGTCCCTGTTAGATGTGGCTGATAATGAGTTTTTCTTTTAAAGGAAGAAGTCATGAAGTAATGTGATATTCCATACTCCTTTGAAGGATGTTTCCTCTCATGAGTCCAGTTTAGCAGGAACACATTAGTCCTGAAGCTGTTGGTGATTTGGTCTCTGAGCAATTGGAGCCACTGTGGCCAATTTCCATTCAAATTAAATTACAAATGGCAACAAATAAGACTCTGTGTTCCTATCCTGCAGTGCAAAGCCACAAATGTCCCTTTCAAACATAACAAACTGGCTGGCATCAGACATATCAGCGAAGAATAAAGATGACACTAAATACTAGATGATGAATGATACAGAGAGCGAGCATCATCTTCATCTTTGTTTCAGCTGTCCTGTCCCTGCCTCAAAAATTAAATTAGTCCATCAAATCAAGAAAAAACAAACAACCTGACCTGAAGAAAGAAGAAAAACAGACAGCTGAGGCAGGGATTTGGCTCCTTTTTTTGGATATTTCAGTGTCTGATAAATCAAAAAGGCCAGAACCAGTTCAAAAATCTGAAAAATATATTTTTCAGCTTATCTGGCAAAAACAATGCACACAGAAATGCTTAACTGTGTGGAAAAAGGGCAAACCAATGTTTTACATCAGATGTGTGGTGTTTTTAATGAAATGCGCTGTTGGTCATGACATCTACAATTTGTGACACTTTTACAACATCCAGGGCTTTTTGTAATTATGTTTTTAATTTATGTGCTATTCTTAAAATGTTTTATGCTTTTCAGTAGGCTTTTGCTACTGTTTTTTTGCATACATTGCCACACTACATATCAAACTTGTGCCACTTCTTGTCCATAGCATGTATACCCAGGGATCACACGGAAAAATTGCCGTGTGGCTCTCGCCAATTAGCCGCCACTCCAACCAGATGTAATTAAAAACACATTTGATAAATATTATATGGACCCCTGACATAAAACTGCAGACTAATATGAAATAATCATCACAACTTAATTTATCAATATTAACAGAAAAATGGTTGTTTTATGATTTTATAAAGTCTCTTCATAAGCCATTAACTTAAAAACATCTACTCCAATTTCCCCTCACTTCTTTAATATGCACACACTACATCAAAACTCACCAACGGCCTCGCACTTCATCTTTAAAGGATCAATTTTTGTTCTGGCACAGAAGTGATAGTGTATGAATAATTCACGTTTTCGTGTGTGCGGG
This sequence comes from Brachirus orientalis, assembly GCA_016785285.1. Classification (NCBI taxonomy): domain Eukaryota; kingdom Metazoa; phylum Chordata; class Actinopteri; order Pleuronectiformes; family Soleidae; genus Brachirus; species Brachirus orientalis. The sequence continues at coordinate 364,011 of JAFBJR010000879.1, read as the reverse complement.
AGTGTTACCATGAAGCTCTCCTCCTGCTCCAGCCAACGCTGGTCATCCTCCATCTGCTGCTGCTGTATCATGAGCCTCTCCTCCATCAGAGCCTGACCAACACACCCACTTTCCTGAAGAAAACATGGCTGCTTAGATTTTTGTGGAAAAGCAGAAACTGGATAAACAGGCTTATGTCAACGATATGAGGAATCACATCAATCTTTATTCCCAGGTAAATGATTGATTAAGCAGTGGTCTTAAAAACATAAGTTAATAAAACATTTTCAGGGTTCAAGTAACCTCTTTTTTTCCCCCTGACTGCTGTTAACTCTATCCCCCTGCACCGAGGTCTCTGTGGTCTGCTTGAAAAAACAACTTCACCATGTGGTTGGAGTGCCAGCACCTCACAAATATAAATGAACCTGCAATGTTAAATAAAGTTAATAAAAGTTCATTACATTCTGATTTATGAAATTTAAGAAGTAGCTGGAGAAAAAAAGTACCTTGAGTTTATAGGTCCAGTGTATAACACTGAGGTGGGTTAAGTTGGTAGTAAATATACTACCCATAAGTATGTTTATAAAGGTGCAGAATTGTTTTAAAATAAAAATTGTTTGGTTTTCTTTTTACATTATTTTCAATTTGCAACCTCATATTAGATGCCTCTAATTCTTACACACAGGACCGTTAAGATATAAGGTCAAAATTCAAGCATATTTAAGCACAAGTGTTTCCATAATAAAGTATGATTTCAGTGGCTGAGGTCTCACCTACAATTTGAATGTCAGCTCTAACCCCTTTGCAAAATCATGCATACATGTGTGTGTGTGGGGCAGTGAATGTGTACCTCCATGTTAGGGTTCCACAGTGCAGTGTGTTCAGGTCTGTGCTGATTCCAGGACTCAGCAGGAGGGTAGCTTCCTCCTACTCCACCATGGGCTGATGGCTGGAGGTGGACAGGCAATGAGAGAAAGAGGAAACAAGAAAGAAAAGAGAGAGAAGAAAAAAAGGGAAAAACATTGAAGGAACTGTGGAAAAAAACATATAGGGACTACAGGCAGAAAAACTAATCTCTCCTTGTTTTGTACAAAGTTTATGATTTATTGTCCACTGAATAAAATTACAAATAAAATGTGTCTTGGCTTTACTTGAAAAACCACAAGAATATTTGCTTCGCAATATTCTCCAGTCACTAAGTGGTAAACAAGTACAGCAAGGAAAGTGATTCCTATGTAGTGTAAAAATAACTTGAAGTGAATGCAAAAGAACAAAATAACTTTCTGATTTCTGTGTGTGTCTGTGTGCGCCTGTGTTGCACTACAGGAAATGCCTGCTGTCTGCTCGTTTTATGAGGAGACGAGTAGCTGCACTGAATGTCTCTCTGTGTCTTTGACGTGTGCAGCACACGCTCTCTGTATCCAACTTGACTCTACTCAGACTCTGCTCAGACTTCACTGCACTTACTGTGATGACAGTGTTCAATCTGGAAATTTCACGATACTAAGATCAAACTGACAGATTAAAGAAGTGAAGATCGTCACAAAATATTATATATATAGCCATACATATATATATGTATGGCTATATTTTAATAACTGGTCTGCCTTACAAATTCTGTTTTTGATTTCATACTTTTCACTATTTTCCAGACCCCAGACTAGAGTTTAAGGCACTTGCTTGTTCAGTCTCTAACATGATATATATTCTTTGCATCAAATAAAGAATAAAAGAAGAAATGATAGACGTTTAAAACAAGAGAATGTACTGTACATTTTGCCTCAACCTTAATTAATCTCCAAACTGCTCCTGATTTTAAAATGATCAGAACTGTAATGTGTCCTGAATGGAAAAAAAACTGTATATAATTACAATATACTCTGAAGAATATAATCAGTATTTAACATTTATCTCCAAGTGAATTAACACATTTTTGTGTGTTTTTTTGTGTTCTGTTTTTTTTTTTTTACCTGAAAGTGGTTATGCTGGGGACTAGAGAAGAAGCCTTCACTGGAACGAGGACTGGGGTAACCTGGTCTACTGGGCTACAAACAGAAAGATAACACTTTATGTTTTATACCCATTCCAAAAAACACTAAGATAAATGACAAGGATCTGTAAACAACAGTTAGTGAACCAGGCCAGTTAAAAAAATCACTGAGTCATACTTTAGGCGGTGCTTCGTCAGACCCTCCAGAGTCCCAGGACACAGTGACTTGTCTCCTCATCTCCATTCGAAGTCTCTCCTCCTGTTGAAGTTTCTCTTCTTCCAGTATGGTGCTACACAAATACACAATACAAGCAGTGCTTTTTTGAAAAATGGCATTAAATGCATGAATAGTATCACCCACCACATTAACATATGAAGAGTGTCAGATATTCTCACTCAGAATATGGGAAAGTCAGTGGGTGCAACACACAGCTGATAATTGTTGTGAAGCATGAACAATTAAAGAAATTGGAATACAATGTGAAATTGGGAAAAAGAGTGATAATCAATCTCAGTCAGGAAATGAAATAAATAAATAAATAAAGATGCACCTCCACTGAGAGACAGAGAGAAATAATTCTGCTGCCTCTCAGTGTCACAGTGTCACTTTCAGCAGGTTTATAACCTGGTTCATTCATCTGCCCAACACTAATACGCAGCATACCGTATATGAAACAGAGAAGGCAACTGAACTAGAATGGCTGCAAAGTACAAATTTTGTTATATTTACACTTGTGAAGCAGACATTGTCCTACCTCAGGTTTATTGAAATTCTTTTGATTGAACTAACCAAATAAATCTCATAAGTTTCTTCGCACTCATTTGATTCCTACTTGAGAAACACCGGTAAAACAGGCCTTAAAAGTATTTTGAACATGTGATAAAAAAATATGATTAATAGCTATTAATTATTGTTTTTTTTAGCAATTAATTACAACCAAGAAAAAGATTGTTTGACAGCCCTATGAAGTAATATAATCAACATTTGATTTAGCAAGAAAACATGTTAACATGTGCTATCACTGAGTGTAACAAGATAGGACATGCAGGGGAGTGATTTCACAATATTGCAGATGCAGTACATACAATAAATAAACATTAATACTTAACATGTGCAAGCAAGCATGTGTGATTCTTACCTGAGCTGTGTTTTGAGTTCAGTGAATCGTGGCCTCTTGCTTGGGTCATATGACCAGCACTTGGTCATTAAACTGTAGAGAGTGGGCGGGCACTGAGGAGGCATGGCCAGTCGCTCACCGTTCTCTATCCTGCCAATCACGTCATTGTTCTTCACTCCCTGGAAGGGCTTGATGCCATACATTAAGATCTCCCACATGCAAACACCTGCAGAGACACAGAAACAAACAGCACAATGAAGTGTCAGAGTGGCAGCTTTGAAGAATCCTACAAAAATTTCACCACCAATATGAATTACTTCCTTCAGTAAAATCCATATTTAATAATTAATGATCTTACCAAACATCCAGACATCGCTGGCTGAAGTGAACCTCCTGAAGTTGATTGATTCAGGTGCCATCCACTTGATAGGAAGTTTACCTTTAGAAGCTGAAACAAAAAAAAGAGTTATTAGAGATAACATATTATATATATTATATTATAGTTATTATAGATACATTTGTAACATAATTGGTCACTTTTGTATCCAAAAATGACAATGTTAGAGATAATAATGTGATAATAATAATGTTATTACAGTTAAAAAAAATTTCGAGATAGGTCTGTCAGGAAACTGTAGTAGCCTGGAGTCTCCAGCAGATGATGGTACAGCTCAAGCAACTAGAAAACACTGTGGCTCGAACAAGATTGTGTTAATATGGTAACAGAGTGGATGGCACATTAAAAACTATCCTGAATACATTAAGACACTAAAAATTGTTGTTCTGACCACATACGTTACAAAGCTGCGTAACGTATGTGGTCATGGTTTTTAAATGTGCAGGTGTTTCCCTACCTTTGTAGTAAGAGCTGTCCTCCATGTATCGAGACAGACCAAAGTCTCCGAGCATCACACAGTCAACTGATGAAACCAACACATTACGGGCTGCGATGTCCCTATGAGAAAAAGAGGACTGTGGTTAGACCTGAATAATTGTTACGTGTCATTGATTTTATGTTAAATATCAATGAAAGAACAAGAGAAGCAAAACTGATCATGCAGAATATTAATATTGTAATTCTTTTAAGTTTAAAGTTTACCTATGAACAAAGCGTTTGCTCTCCAGATAGGCCAGCGCTGTACTGAGCTGGTAAGCAAATAGAATGAGAGTGGCCAGGTCCAAACTGTACTTCCTCACCTGAAGGAATGAACGCAACTGTAGACAGAGAAAGAGACATATAATTACAATCAGAGCATATTTATTAGGGGTATAAGACAAGATCAATACACTTAAATATTGGGACTGTATCAATGCTTTGAAGCACTGTAATGATATGGAAATATACTTGACAGTGGTCTTGTGTTGCATTTATGCATCAAACCCCCCGAGTAGCAGCAGGCTTTTGGTCATTTGACTCTCTGCTCCTCTTTCCACACTTCTCTATAGACAAAAACTGCATTTGGTTTATGCATACAGCATTGTTTTTTTGCTTTATGAGTTTTCTTCAAATATATTATATTGTGTATCACATTAACACTCTTATATCAGGGTATATAATATTGCCACTACCCAGTTCTTACATTTAGTTTGAGGGAAAGTCAAGTGGTGTAACACTTATAAAAACAGCTGATGATTATTGTGAAGCATATGCAATTAATTCAAATTTCAAAGAAATTTGAATACAATATGACTTTGGGAAAAAGAGTAAGGATCATTTTCAGTTTCATTCCGGTATTTCACATGTGAACATTAGTTGGTTTGTTTTTTCTCATTTTAGAGAAAATGCATTTCTTGTCCTCTCAAAAAAAAAAACTTAGGGCACCTACCGTCACAGCTCAGGAGGTTCCTTTGTAACAGAACAGATGTGAAATACCATACAAACAAAAGACATAAGGAGCCTAAATCATACCTCTCCGAGAGTACAGAGCTCCATGATGATCCACACCGGGTTCTCTGTAATGACCCCAATAAGCTTAACAATGTGAGGATGGTCAAACTGACGCATCGTCACTGCAGGGAAAAAAAACCCACACACAATGAACACATAAACTCCAGAAGACATGAAATGAGTCACAGTTTTCAGATGACTCAAGATGATACACACTCAAACACACACTGGAAAACACAGAGTGGCCTTACATGCTTCTTGAAGGAACTTTTCTCTGACACTATCGGACGTACAGTTCTTACAGGTCTTGATGGCGACAGGTAGAGCTGGTTTGTCCTGCACAACACACAATATATAAGTTAGCAGATTGGCAAGAATATGAACAATATACTTTTAATTAGACACGGTAGAGATGCCCTATGTCCTCAGATAAGGAACAACTCCATAATTTTTTTTTTTTTTTTACCACAGTAACTAATTTACAAACCAATACAAGATTTTCCAGCCTGAATGTAGCACATGTATTTACAGAATAATCATACACAGTTGGAAATTTGACATTTGTCCCTCATGATACATCATTCCATTAAATGCTTGACCATTATTTCATGTCTACATACCGGGCTGTTATATACTCCTTGGTGCACATCTCCAAACTGACCCTCTCCAATGCAGCGGCCTAACTCTATCCTGTCCCTCTGGATCTCATAGTCCCGAGCTACAAGAGGGGGAGAAGAAGAAAGAGAAAGAACGTGAAAAGAGTGACATAAGTTAAGAAAAGACAAACAAAAGAAAGCACCTTGAAATTTGACATGCATCGCTCTCAGACCACACAGTTAACCAGGAGAAGACAAAGTGGATGGCATCACTCAAAGAACAATAAATTAAATAAATACAATCATCATTATGATTTCCAAGTCAAATTTTTGTGCTTTTTGGGAAATCCCATCCACAGTCAATGGGGTAAAATATGACACATATGCATATATAGACCCCATTCTGAAAATCCAGAATAAAAACCTAATCCCGAAATATCTAAAGTCCAACTCTACACACACCACAACACATCAACATACAGAGAGGGCACTACATAGACAATACTTTTATAAACTCTTTGCTCACATGCACACCAGAGGTCCATAATGATTGAGGGCCACAGGAAAACATCCACTTCGTCCAAGTTATTACCACAATAATTAATTGAGGTAATAATAACATGTAGTGCTCTGTACATGTAAATAATACGAGGCAAGCAGTCTGGATCCTTTTCAGAGAAATGTGCAACAGACTAACAGTGGAATTCAAAAGTCTGAAAGTGGTCACAGACTCTTAGGCCCAGCTGTAAGTAAACAGATGCACTAGAGTGTGTTCACTTTGGTCTGTGCTTGGCAGAAAAGCTTTCATACACAGTTTAGAGTATGTCACAAATAATTGAAATGAACAGTTTTCACAACTGACATCCACACGCTTCGATGTTTATGTGTTGTAAATATTCACGTCTTGTTAAGCAGCCCAATAAATATTTCTACAGAGGACTATTAATGTCAGCTGTTGACCAACTGCACTTAAAACTAAGTTTCAAGACGTTTATGTAAGGCACTGACCATTATGAACTTGTATTGTAAATGTTTACTTATCTGTTGGGCTGAATAAAACCACACTTTTTGAATCAAACAACACATAAACAAAGTTAAGTATCGAATGTAATATTGCTCAAGCACATTCCTTAATGTGGAGATTTATTGTAATTAATCCATAAGGCAATTTTACTCACTCACAAGAAAATAAATACTGTTACAAATTACAATAACCCACAATGAACTCAAGAAAAAGGAAACACATGACCATAAAATGAAATCAAAATGCAGACATGATGGCAAAAATGAGAACTAAGCCAATATAAAATGCAAATAATCCACATATTGCATTGTTTATAGACTGGCTCTCCATTTCATTTCCAACACCAGAGCCAGGCGGACTGCAGTCTACCAAAACACCAACGACCACAAGTCAACAAGTCATTGTATTTTTTTCTCTGCCAGGCACTGATAGTCAAAGAAAAAACCTTACTTTTGGGAATCAACCAAAAAAACCTAATAATACAAAAACTGCTAAGATAAAATTAACAAAATAACTTGAAGCAAATGTGTTCCTATAATGTAACTGGCAAAGAAAAACATGTTAAAAAATCTAAACTTAAATTATCAAGGCTCATGTGGGACAGAATGAGACAGAGACAAGAAAGTTTACCTTCAACTACTCCATAGCTGACTGTGTTGGCGATGGGAGAAAGAGGAGGAAAGAGAGATGAAGAGAGGGTGCAGAGCCAGACAGCAGCTTTAACATTGAAAATAGCTCAGAGAACACACACACACACATATATACATATGAAGACAACAGACCTATTTAATGCTTTATCAAATGTTTAGTTAATAGTTAGTTACTTACATAAACAGAACTGACACTGACACACAATGACAGAAGTAAAAAAAAAAAAAAAAGGTTTGGTGTAAAGTTACTACTGTTACACAGCTTCTTTTTAACACAAAGCAGACAGTACAAACTCAGTCACAGAGCAGGAAAATACTGTATGTCAGACGTTTGCTGAGAGGAAGTCTAGTGCTGAGGGAACAAAAAAAGCTATTGCTTGACAAATAAAGCAAGACAGGTTAAGACAGACTAACACTGTCCGCAATTGTCCACTGAATCAAGTACACAAGTGAACATGAATGAATTTGACAGATGTTTTGCTTTTCCATGAACCATATGTTTGAGTATGAGTTGTAGCCTCTGCGACCTCAACTGTTTATAAAAGACATCAAGTGATCCAACCAGAGTTGGATCAGCCAGGTCCTTTGTACATATGTTTCTTGTAAAAGGTTCACACCACACTCATTTTATTACACAGCAGAAGCAAAATTAACCTTTGCTTGAGAGCATATTCATTTGACGGAAGAATAACAGCAAATCAGTTAGTTTATAGGTCATTAAATAAGTGAAAAAGAGGAATAAAAGAACTGAGTTTCTTAAGATGAAAGATTTCAGTCAATATAAGTTACTTACTGGAGGGCATGGTGTAAGTGTCCTCTTCATCAACTATCTCTGCATAGTCATCAGTCTCTGTAACATGACACAAACACAAATGGTTTCAAATAAAACTAAACCTACATGGAAATTTAAAGAAAACACATACAGTTCAAAAAAAAAAAAAAAATCACACACACACACACAACAAAACAAAGGTGCACATGTGGTTTGATTTACCATACGTCCACTACGGAACAAAAGGTCCCCGAATGGTCAAACATGAGCAGCAAAAAAATAAAACTCCACAAAAACTTTAACACAAAGACACTAACTCCTAAAACAAACTGTGTTTTGACAACTCCTGCAAAGCAACACCCACATAGCTCCTTATCCCCCCCCCTCTCTCTCTCTCTCTCTCACACACACGCACACACACACTTGGCAGAGAATGTCAGCTGAGCATGTGTTGTGCATATCTGTCTGTGCGAGAGTCGCTGGGGTGCAAGGAGAAGCTGCAGTGGGGATGGAAATTAAGACAGAGAAGAGTTCAAGGGAAACAAGTGGGGAGTAAAATACAGAACAAGAAGAAGAGACCAGGGGAAAAAAAAAGGAAAAAGGAGACAGAGAGCGAGAGAGAAAGAAATAGTGTGGAGCCATCATGTAAGCAGATGGCAGCATTTAGGATCAAGTGTACACAGAGTCAGACAGATAGGCAAAGAAAACTGCCAGCAGGAAAACGACAGGGAGAGATGGATCGAGTCTATCCCAAGCAGATGGCGGTGTTTAAAATAAAATCAGTGTGCAAACTCAGCTGTTGGAAAAGGGAGTTAAACATCTGCTGTCCTAAACAGCCTCTCCTTCCTTACAACTCTAGTAGGGATTTATCAGGCTCTGTGGGAGTACGTCCCCAAACTGATCAGAAATCCTTCTCTAAAACTAGCCAAGATATTTCCATACAACTTGCCATGTAGAGTAAGTTAAATAAAGCTCTACGGAGGAAAACAATGCGAAATCGCCAGTGCAAATGAATCTAAATCTGTATATGTTTGCCTCCTTGCAGAGAGTAAGTATGGATTTGTTTATGTAGCAGACAAGTCTGGTTCTCCTCCCACTAAACTGATTAAATGAGGCTAGTTTTAGTTTGCTGCTCTCATTGTTTGGTTTAGGTCGGTTAAAAGAAACACTACAATTGATGCTTTAGTCACAGCTGCAGCTATTTACTGTGTGCAGTGTGTATAACAGCTTACATGAGTGGAATTCAAACAGGCACGACTTGTTATAATTCAGTGCATGATTTATAAAAAGGCTGCTACAAAAATGTGCTTTCCTAGTAAGACTGATCATAAACACAGCATAGCATTTAACATTTAATGTGGTTTTCATCTGATTTGGTTAATTCAATAAAACACATTCTAAAATTCTTTCCATTGTGTTTTTCCCCCCCAGTCAGCTTTATCACTGTTTCCATATGAGCTATTTCCTGATTTTCTTTCTTATATAATAAAATAAAATATTTTACAAAGGTTTTGCTATTTCTCACAGTTTGAACTGTGAAATCCATCCATTGTTGTTGGTGCATTTTCAGGCCCATGTGGTTTTTGTTCTACAGAGTAGTTGGTTTCTAAGTTTGACTGGTCTAACTCTGTTTCTTTCTGCTTCTAGTGTGTGTGTGTGTGTATGATCTAGTTAGCCTATTATAGCTAGGAATGCACCCACACTCAGATCCAGCAAACCTCTCCCTATTTCACTGTGTGTGTATGAACGTATGTGAGTACACGTGTGCATGATTTTGTGTGTGTGTGTGTGTGTGTGTATGCACACAGAAAAAGGGTTTGGAGAAATCCCCTTAAAGAAATATATTGCTTAATTTACAAGTTCTGCTTTTTTGTGTTCACTCTGTGGTGAAACAAACACATATTTCAAATTTAGTGGTCATCCACTTTAAAATGATCTCAAATCAAGACGGTTACAAACACACAAACAAAATACTCAAGTAGGAAGCCACTGTAGCTACTAAAATATCAAGCCCATTGAAGCAGTTGGTGATTCACTCAACATGTTTCCAGTAACTGAAACATGAGGAACAACAGATTTAAATAATCATTTTTCTATCATGTAAATAACACAACATTACAAAATAGACCACGTATAGATATAGAGCTATTGTTAAAGGAAGCGGAATGCATGCAAACACATCAACCCACACACACACACATGCTACCCTCTCCCAGACGGGTGCAGTTAGTTGATGGAGCAGGACAAGAAAGAAGGAAGATAGATGGAATGACAAACAACAGTGTAACTTTACCATCACCACTAAGATCCTCTGCAGTGTCCAGGAAAGCATGCAGGAAACGAAACAACAGAGGAGGAGGAGAAGGAGGATGGGCAAGAAAGAAAAAGAAAGAGAGAAAGCAGGGGGCAGAGCAGAGAAAAGGAGAGAGAAGAAGTTAGAGGACATAAAGCTTCAGAATTTACAAAACCAAATTGTCAGCGAGTAGTTAGTTGAGATTCAAAATATCTCAATAGGAAGTCAGTTAGAATTTCTAACAATGCAGAAGAACATGACAGTAAAATGAAGAAAGCGATATATCAGTAGCAATATGCATCCATTTTAGTATACAATGGGCTCTGCAGAATTTTGTCTTTCTTTAAGATTTTAAATAACATATACAGTAAAGAGGGTTTACCAATGTATTAAAAGTACCAAAGGAATTAGCTGGGGTGATATATGGATTGCAATCATAAGACTAGTATTTCTCAGCAATCTATAACAATAAATTCTAGGGATATAATTAATTAATATGAGAAGAATGCAGATAAACATCAGAAACAGGAGGGATGGGTGGATAAACCAATTCAAAATGATCAGATCACATGTGTGATGTATTGTTTTAGAATGGTTTCATAAGCATTAGCAGTGCAACTATAAACTAGATAAAGCAACTAATACCAGCTCAACAGTCTCTCTTTAGTTTAAGGTTTTTTATTGTGTTTCCATGTCATGTTTAGAGCCTGAAAATCTTCAGTTGTTTGTTAAAGTTTCTGAAACAAACCAGATCCAGCATTTACTTGTGACAGCTGCCAAAGCCACAGATGGAGACACAAGGACACGTTCTGACCACTGAAAATTTCAGCCTTAGAGCAAGACACACAGTAAGGAGATGAATTTACATCTGGTAGAATAAATAAAAAAATATTTTTCCAAAAGACATGTTTTCTTGTCATCCTCCTTAACTACAGAAAAAAAAATCAGCTGTTAGAGATCAGTTGGTGAAGAGGGAATAAACTCAAGGGGTTGAACACAAATCTAACAAATTTAACAAAAGAATGATCCCTCCTTGCTTCCCCACCCTGCAACAAATAAAGCTCTCCCTCTTTGAAGTAAAAATAACTAAACTGTGGCCTCTGCAGGAAGGCTTGGAGTGAACAGAAGCTCAGAGGTTGTCCAGTTACATTAGTTTTTTAAACTCACAGGGAGGAAAAGTTCTTTGGCAACAGGCTCAAGTTCTTAACTAAATAGACAATGGTTCAAAATGTAAGAGTTAAATTGCAAAAAAGAAAGTGCACCAAAAACAAACATTAACTACAGGTTTACAGAAGATGTCATTCAGAATCTTTGTCATTTGTTTCCCAAACTTTAGATGCACATCAGCACTGTTATATGCAGCAGGTTAAATTATTTTTTACTTTAGTGTTATAGCACCCAAGCACTATTTACAGGTAAGTAGAAGAGAGCATCCTTAAAATTATTTGATGCTATTTATCAACAAAACTTACTTGCGTTTACATTATAAATATGGAAAAATAAGGCTAATAAGGCTTAATAAGGCTTAAAAACTAATTGAGGAAACCACAAGTATGGGCCCTTTGCACAGCAGTGTAATGTGTGCTTTTTCCACTAAAACATGCCAAAATGGCTGCTGTACAAACTATATTTCAAATGACTTTTCATTTGCTTTCAATAATGTTTTCCTGCATTTTATTTCTCCACATCACAATTTTGCGGATACGCTCCTCTACTAACTTTCCAAAAAGAGCTGAGGATACCATGGGGTTGCGAATCTGAACAGAAGACAAAGGGGAGGAGGAAACGTCGTGCCTTGGTTGGCTTAGGAGATGTCGATGTCACAAGTTCTTCAGCCCATAAGAGGGTGGGGAAAACAGGATAACAGTGTGAAAGAAGAAAACACAGTGAATGGATGAGAGTGAGTGTGGAGAGGGTGGTGGTGGTGGTAAAAAAAAAAAAGACAGAGGGGACGAGGAGAAAGTAAACAAAAGAGAGCAGGAACAGAGGGGATGAGATGAGAGAGAGGGAGGGAAGTCCCAACAGAGGAGAGAACAATGAGAGATGAGATGAAAAAAATGGCTGAGAGAAAAACCAACAGATGGTGGAGGACAGGAAGAGACAGAGAGAGAACGAGAGAGACAGCAGTTGTATTTAAAGATAGACAGTGTTCATTTCACCCCAAATCTTTTTTGAATATTACCTGAGACCGAGATGGCTCTTACTCCACTTCTGACTGCTTCCAACTTTTTCTCATTGTTAGATAGTCTAGAGGAGAGGAAAAACACACAAAGAGGACATAGTAAATTAGACAAGAATCACACATCAGCCACAGAGGTTAACACAGAGGAAACAAAACAAACATACCAGTCATATATCAAAACTTATCAACTGTTTTCAGCAACAGATTTCTGTGGGAAATGTTACAGAGTGTGCTACATCATGAAAAAGTAAATACTGTTGTTAATATATGTCATCTAATCCCGGACTGCTTCAGTTATGGCTCTGCTGCCTTTGCCCGCCCGCCCTCTCTCTCTCTCTCTCTCTCACTCCCTCGCTCAATGGAGTTACACTTCTATCTTTACATCACAGCAGGCAGAGCGAGAGAAAAGGAGAGGCAGAGAGCAAAGGGAGAAAGAGGAGGAGATTGTTTAAAAACCCAAAGTGGAAAATATTTGGCTCCTAAACTTATCTCCATATTTGACCAGGGACTGACCCAAAGAAGAAGAAAAAATGAAAGAAAGGCAAAGAGAGATGTAAGCTGTACTGACTAAAAACTAGCCCAAGGTTTTTGAAACAGAACCACTGAAGCTGCGGCTGAACTGAAGCTGCACATAAGTCGGTGCGTAGATGCTGGAAAGAATATGTATCTTAATGGACTTAAGCGATTATGTGTCAAAATAACCCAGCTGGTCTGTTGTATTATTAAAACTCTGTAAAGGTTTGTATTTCTTATGAATAACTAACTTTTAAAACTTTTTATGTCTTAAAATCTACGTAACAAAAAAATAGTAGTAATCCAACAGGAAAATCACCTCGCACATTAAACATACAATCAACATTCTGTATAGAGATCATAGGTGACAGCTTTGATGAAATGCTGCTTTAAAATAATACACTCTTCACAGTTGTATTGACTGTACAATACCGGTCAAAAGTTTGGGTACACTTCCGTGTATGTAGTACTTTTTTTCTTTTGCCAAAGCAAAAATAAAAATGGGACTTACTTTGGGATAGACGGCAGTGCTCTCTCTCCCTCTAGAGGACAAAAACGCAAATCATCAGGATCAGCATGATTGATACAAAGTACATATACAGGACATAAAGAATTTAATTATGTATATACAGCTAAAACTATATAACCAATCTCTTTTATATACAAAATATATTATGTATTGACCATTCGAACTTAAAACTTCTTAAAACTGAGACAATTGTAAATAAAAGCATAGGTTTTCCCTTTGTATATACAACTTCTCTACATTAGCTTTTGTTTTATACCTTTTTGAACTCTGACAATGAAGGAATGAGTTTCCATGGAGACGAGGCGACAGTAACCATCTATCAGGTCCGCCATGTTTTCGGCCATGGTCAGTGACATGGTTGTAACTGTGAGCGGCTGCACGTGAAACAGAAACATAACGTTAAATCACTTATTTCACTGTGAGTGAAAGTGAGTGTATAAATTAACCCAATACTATAATGCTAATTAAAAAAGGATGACTCTACTCAAATGACAGACAGGACTAAGTATCAGACATATGCTATATGGAGGTTGTTGTTTTTTTCCTCATCATGTTAGACATGTTTCAAGTGATCTGTTTTTAATCACAGCACATCAATCCCTATTTTGAGTTGCTATAACACACCGACCTTTACAGTATATGGAAAAAATATAAAGAGAAATACAGACAGGTTGGTACCTCAGCAGCACCAGCTACATTGAGCTGTAGCATGCCTTTCCTGTCCTTCTCCTCCATTGATGAGTACTGGATGGACTGAACTTGGTTAAAGTTAGCTAGATGAGTGGGCTGGAGACAAAAGAAACACATAAAGAGCAGACATTTAGGAAGTTAATTTCAGAAAATAATAATATTGTTAACTTATAAACAAGTAACTGAGTGTTGATCTTTATCTCAGTACTCAAGCCTGTACTTTCACTTGAATTTGTTGCTACTACCCTTGATAAGCTGGAAAATGCTTGGCTCAAGTGATATTAGGATGTAGAACATTATTAGCAGAAGACAGTGATGGACTGTGATGAACCTGATTCTGCTTTGCAATGTGAAAACTCACCGTGGATCCCTTGTCTGTGAGGTAGCTGATCCCATCTTCTGGCCCGATGGCTAACTCCACCTGAATCACCCAGCTGGACTGTTAGGAGAAAACCAGAGTTCAACCAGTTGAGGGAAAAGAGTGAAGAAGAGGAGAAGACAAATATTACAAAAATCATTTGTTTATTATTATTTAGCAAGACACCCTAGATACATGCAAAACCTAATGCCACCAAAAGGGGGCAACCTAACACAACTAACCAGAGATCTCAAGACTACATGAGAACATGGTGGAGACAAGTGGAAACGTACCCCAAGGGCGCATTTGAAGCACTCCTTGTCATAACGGTAGACTGGAGCAAGTATCTCCAAGAACTTCAGGATGCACTGCTCGTCATTGAGGTTTGCTACCTGCTTAAAGGTCTGCTGGATCAACTTACGAAGAGTTTTAGCCTGTAGAGAGTGAGGACAGAGAAAACATGAGACACAATGAGATTAGATTTTTTTATTTTTTTATTTATACGTTATGCAGCATTTCAAACAGCAAATTGTACAAATGGGAGAGGAAAATGTGTGTGCGTGCTTGTCTCTATGGGAGCAGAGTGACACAGATTACAAGCGAGGAAGACATTGATTCACTATTAGTCCACTCTGCTACTATAACTCAAATTGACCCAGGCACTCTCAGTCCAGATCAATATCTTAACAGAGACATAATGGTTCTGTTATTAAACACTCACTCATCTATACAGTAACTGAGATTACACTACACAACATGTTAAGTGCTTTTACTGACTTTCAAAGCAACAGTAGCATTTCTAATGAAATAACAAGCCCAAATCCCTTTCCACCTGATTAATGTGGGTTTGTTATGTCATCACAGAGGAGACAGATGAAAAACATTACACTGACCCTCCCTATACTTCACTTTAGACATGAAAACATAGAGGACACACACATATATATATATATATATATGCACAGGAAAGCACAATATGCCTTATACAGTGTAATCCTCAATATCTGATCATCTAAACATTGGTACATGTAAAACAGTATGACTTATATATTCCTTTACCAGATAACATTTTGACCCTGACATCACCCCTCCATTATCAACTTAGCTCTTTACAAATGCAGTATTAGGGACACACAGGTGACAGTATGATCCAAAACCAACAATCACACTCCGTATGTAATGTGAAAAGATGGATTCTCACAAGCACACACACATACTGCACAGGCAAATAGCTCTTCAAATATACATTAAGACAGATTTAAAGGATTTAGTGCATTTAAAACTAGTCCTGCACTAAAAACACACAGGTTTACAGTAAACTGGTACATCACATTCATGTCAGTTTTTAAAACTACAAGGCACCCATTGTATTTATTGACTGACAGCAAATTTAACAAATGTAACTATTTCAGGGGAGCCTCAAAATCATAAAATTTTAGAGGATTTTCTGCATCTACAAACCAGCCTGTGTATTTTTAGGAAATGAATCATTCAGATAAGGACTGATGTCTCTTTTTTTCTAATATCTTTTGTGTTTGGCCACACTTTCAACGCATTGCATTTTTAATCTTCAACTGTAAAGCCCGGATGTTACATAATTACATTGTCAGGTGTGCAGTAATAATATAATGTGTGTCACTCGTGTGTTCTTCATGCTCTTGACAGGATCTCCACTTAATTCCTAGAATTCCTCAAAACACACACACACACACACACACACACACACACACACACAAAGAGCGATATCATCAGCCTCAAGTGTCCACCCTTCCTGAGAGGAAGTATAGCCAGTAGCTATCACCTCTCTCTAACATCAGACTGCCCACTTAGCAGTCACAGGACTTACACAATATCTACACAAAGCGTTTTTTTTTTTTTTTTTCCTTTTAAATTTTGGGAAAATTGGGTACATTTATTTAAGTATAGCCCCCACGACCCTCATGTGAAGGAAAAGACAGTAGAAGATGAGTAAGAGTGAGTGAGAATTTTAGTAAAAATGTATTTGGTAATATCTGTTAATGAGCTGAAGAATGACAGCTGCGCATATGCTTCCTTTCGTGCTGTGATTTGTGCTACTTTTTGTAGTGTCATAGTGGCATCTCCTGGTATAACAGCTTTAGATCCTTCTTACAGCACACAGAGTTGCACTGAAGCCTTTATTTTGTCTGGCATATTAATTCAAATGGCAAAATTACATGTGATTGGAAATCTACTTTTAATATATTACAGTTATAAAGGTGTAAATGTATCTCTATTAAACTCGGTTGTACTGTATCTCCCAAGACATGTCCTTATTTCTGCAGGAAATACTAACTGAGCAATTAGTGTTTAATTTAGTGTTTTCTTGGATGCATCATCATGTGACACTGCTGGTTTACTTTCAGTTACATGACCACTGTGATGTGACCTAACTTGTGGTGTTTTTTTTTTTTTAAATTGTATCCTAGGTCATTCATTCCACTGGTGCTTAACAAGAACATTAGGATCTACATAAAATGCAGCGTTTTAACACAATCAAGATGCATTGTGATAAATTGTGCATTTCAAAACTACATAACCAAATGTAAATAAAGATTTAATTTGGTAAAAAAAAAAAAAAAACACCTTTGTGGTCTTGTTTTAAAGCATTTAAACAAATGTTCAATTTAGAAACAACAGAAATTCAGATACAATATAAATGCTAGTCTCTCTTAATTCCAAAGCAAATTGACACAAAAGATTAAAAACTAAGTCCCTTTAAATCCCTTCTACATCCAGAAAATATTTCAAGGTTTTATTTAGAGATCAGTAGCAAATAACATGCTGAGACACTGAATGCACATGTATTGTTTTGTTTTTTTTTTCTTTTTTGTCAAATAAAGGTTAGAATCTAGATAACACAAGTAACACATGGACTGCATTCAAATCAAATGAGATTTGAAGAGTATCTGTTTTTTTAAAAACATACTGATAAAGCAAAGCAAGCAGGTGTAAATAACGACAATAATTAATAGCACTCTTGAAAAGAGGCATCATTAATGTCATCAGGAACACCTGCGCCTTTCTCACTTCCACATGTCAAAATGCCGGCTGAGGAAAAACATGTTTGTGCCACTGTCTGCTTTCATAAAGTGTGAAAGTAGCTGAACGTGTCACACTTCTAAAATTGGACAGATGCTGCAGCTCAAGTGGCTAATCAAACTCCAAACAGCACCAAAGAAACTAAGGGTCAGTTCTGCTAGACCTGGTGTCCAGCCGTGTCAATATGACTGAACAGACTCTGCTCTTTAAAACCACTCTCATCAGTCACCGTTTACTACCACAGCCATCTGCTCTTATGTGTGTGTATGTGTCTGTGCACGTGCGTGTGTGTGTGTGTGTCTACATGAGAAGTGGAGTCCATTGAGGAAGAATAATCCCATTAAATGTCTTCCATTCTCTTTCACCACAATGCACGACATAAACATAAATGACAGCTGTGCTCTCTCTCAATTTTACACACACACACACACACACACATTAAGTCTGAAACAAATCCATGCATGTGTGCCACAGAATGAGCAGATGTGTCAAACCTTTCAGTTACTTCACATTACAACAGCTGACAAACAGTAATGTTATTTATATAATTTTTATCACTTGTACTTAATATGTTTTTTCAAACCTATTTCATATACTATAAGGGCCGCAACTAATGATTGTTTTATAATTAATATGATTCTTTTCTTAACTCATGGATTAGTTGTTGGGTCTATTATATATCGAAAATATTGAAAAATGTACCTCCAAATAATTATTTTCTCATGTGTTGTTTTGTCCACAAACTCCAGTTATTTAGTTTTATGGATTTATATGTTAAGTGGAGCAAAGAAACTTGTTTTAATTAATAAAAAAAAAACAAAACACTTATTGACAATTAATTTAGTAATTGATTAATCGATTAACATTTGCAACTCTTCATGTCATGATACTCAGTGTAAGGTACTAATACCCA
Organism: Brachirus orientalis; assembly: GCA_016785285.1. NCBI lineage: Eukaryota > Metazoa > Chordata > Actinopteri > Pleuronectiformes > Soleidae > Brachirus > Brachirus orientalis. The sequence continues at coordinate 345,456 of JAFBJR010000879.1, read as the reverse complement.
TTTACTTTTTGTATGTTCAGATCATTTCATAAAACATGCTGTATACCAAAATGATCTCTATATGATGTCATGTCATAAAATGACTGAAAATATTAGTAGCAGTCTCTTTATTAAAGAAATGTTTATATATTAATTATAATTATATATATATATTAATATGTGTGCTTCATGGCTTACAAAACAGTCATCAGAATTAAGATGAGCAGCTGAAGGAGGGGAGTCAGCAGGGCTTAACAGACAGGGGTGCGAGTGGGGTGAAGTGGGGGTGGGGTGGTGCCCTATAGAAGACGCACATTGTCGCCTCCTCCTCCCTCCTCATTGTCGGGAAGAGAAAGTGAGTTTAAACATGACCTAAAGGTCGCACACAATTTCTGTCTCTCTGCAGAGCATCTGTCTGCCTGCCTGCTGACATCAAGACCTTTTTGGATCATTGGGCCTTTCTTTCACATATACACACCCATACGTGGACCCGCCCCTTAAACACGTGCCGTAAATTTATCACTGGCAGACACTTTTCATTATGCAAGTACCCCCAGGAATTAAACACAAACACACTTACCCAAAAATCTGTCAAAGGTTCCACTTGGAAAACTGACTTCCCTTATTTAATCCGATTGCTCATCTCACTGAATATAACTCCAAACGGATGTTGAACATTTCATTTGACACATTTCAGTGCAAGGAAAACAAAACACACCACTGTATATGTTCAAGCTGTGTAGAATCTGTGCTTTTATAACAACATGTTGATCCATGGATCCTTAATAAAGTAAGTAAGGGTAGGGTTTTCAATCAGTTTGTAACATGTATTTACTGAAGAGATATTATTATTGTAAATCACACGATATGGCAATTTCATGGAAGGATACTGTATTAGCACAAAGTTATAACTGTGTCCAAGAGAGCATATGTGGCTATTTCTCAAAAATCTAACTTACAATATAAATATTTAGGTAAGATAATTTAGTTAAATACATAAATAAATACAAAATTTCCTAGTCATTGTCTTACTCATCGCATTCATCCAAACATGAGTATTCTTGTGCCACTTCACATCTGATTCTGTCAGCCAGGTCAGACTGAGTGTGACAAAAGATTGAGAAACACATTTAAAAAAAAGCTGTTACTTAAACCAGCCATGTGCAGTCTATGATGACAGTGAACAGCCGACAAAACCTCAACTTTTGGTTTCACTGTGGTAACTAAGCAACTGCAGTGGGGTAGATGAAGCACTATGACAGCAGCTGCTGAGCTGCACAGGGAAGACTACTTACTCAGCTACACTCTCTCAATGAACTATTTCTTCCACACAGGATCTAAAAGGAGAGCAGGAATCAGTAAAAAAAAAAAAAATCATCCATTCTCACCTTGACTGAATCCAACAGGTCTTTTGGGAAAAAACGCCTCAAACCAACATCTTTCCTGTAAACAGAGGCAGAGCAAGATAATGGAGAATGTTTATTATACTGCAAATACACTGAGCAATATTAACTGAAAGGGAGTGCTGTATATATCTGATGTCAGCAGCTTATTTCTTCCTCTGCTGACAGAATGTGAACAACAGCTACACACAGACACAATGAGGCAGACGGGCAAGTGAACACCAGCAGCAGTCAGAAAACAGAAACAGAGAGCGATGACTAAGTGATAACTTCACAATGCTACTCATCTTTTCCTAAGAGAGAGGACTGATGAAAAACAGAAACAGAGACACAGATAGAGAGAGAGAGAGAGAGAGAGAGAGATAGAGAGAGAGATGAAGATGAAGAGAACTAATACAGGAAGTCAGCTAATGACTCAAACTCCTCTGGAGAAAGATGAGTACTAGAGGAGACAGAGAAGAGGGAGAGTTAAGTTTACATCATCCTTTCTCCCCTGTTCCACCAACATAGGTCAAATATCAGTCAAGTTAAACTATAATTATCATCACAGAGAAGGATTAGTGCCAAGTCAAGTGATTAGGAGCTTTGCATTAGTTCATAAATCACGTTTTAGTGCCAACTACGGCAAGCTGATCACCAACAGCAGCACATATTAAGTAGCAGCTAAGGAAACATCACAACCATAATTTTAGGCAATATTTAAACCTAACAAGTTTTAATGTTGGTAACACTAAGATAACTTTTCACTTTTCACAATTAGAGGGGGGAAAAAGTACAAAAAAATATGTTCCCTTTAAGTAGCACCAAGACTGTAAAGCTCTTTCCAGAAAAGATATGGATGGTTAAATAAAGTGCTTACTTATGGTCTTTTGTTTTTGGATGAATATAAAATTAAGGTGAATGAATTAAAGAAATAAGTAGAAACAATTCTAGATCCAAAATGTGAAAATCGTGATCTATGAACACATGCCCAGCAGCCCCTGACTGTCAACTGTTAACTTGGTGAACCAAAAGCCCAAAAGCCCTTTTTAGTTTATAATATGCACGAAACAACATCTTTTTCCAGTCAACAGGAGATGCTGCAAGGAAGAGAAAAAAAAACAAGAGAGAGAAGAATAACACTGCTGAAAAACAGTCAAAGAGGATGAGAGCATCAAGACAGAGACAGACTGAGACAGACTGAGACAGACTGAGACAGACTGAGACAGACGGATGAAGAAGGAAGACAAAGAGGGCTCAACAGAGAGACAGTGTGCATTTTTTTTATTTAATTGAAGCTCATTAGAGTGATGGACAGAGAGAAGGATTTTGCTGGAAGAGGGCAGCTCATTAGAATCAGAACACATTAGAGCCGAGCCTTGTCGGGGCCACAGTTTGTTCATGTTCTTCAAAGACATCTATTCTGAGGAAAGCTGTTATTGGACGAACCCATGAACCAAACAAGACAGAGCAGCCCATCAAAAATAAATTAGTATTAAGCTTTAGTGGACATGTGAAGGAATGCATAGAACATACAGGCAGTTTTGAAAATGAGAACTGCAGTGAGACTGTAGATTTTCAAAGCACATTTGTACTCCAACAATTGTTAACAGACTTTTCTATGAAAGGCATTTAACAGCACCTAATGCTGAGATAATGTTTCATGTTCATGTTCATGTTCTCTTACACAAAAAGATGTGGTTATTGCTTCTGAAGCAGATGAGGAAAATACTCACTCCAGCAGTTCATAGTTGGATTTCTTATCTAAGGCATTTCCTCTCATCTCTTTAAAGAACCTCCTGAAATTGAAACCAGTGGGACACAGAGAGAAAACAGGGTCAGTTCCATTCACTGCACATTAAAATGGATATTAAATATTTGTTTGTCACATTTCTAATTAAAATGCCAATTGTAAACCGCAGAAAAAACAATGCCGTGAAATTATAGCTAAAACAGAAATAATGATTTGTATTAATTGATAAATTAATTTAATTTATTAATTATCACAGTGGCTGATGAGTAAACATTAACTGTTTAAAACAAAAAAACAACTCCATAAGTGAAGTGAATACTTCAAACAATCCCTTTAACACTGGATTCACATGTATGCATTGTGTTAACAGTTGACAGTGGGTGGGTGTGTCACTTACTGCTGAAGGTAGCTATTGCAGGTTGTATGTCATGCCTGACTACATGGCAAGAGTTGCTCATGTTGTTAAAGTGGTTGGGATGTGAAGTAATAAAATGTACACCATTGTTGGGGTCAATATGTGACAAAAAAAAAACATACAGGGGAGAAGAAAATTGTCTGTGAGATCCATTTTGGCTGTGTAGTGTATGTGCTAAACTTTAAACAGGATTTGATTTGCTAGTGCCTGTGCTGGAATATTTGCAAAACTTGACTGGACTGGCTGACCTTCAAGCAGACTCTTGGAAAGAATGGACTTCAATGCTGCTTTACATTGCTCCATTCAAAGTGAGTGAGAAGTATTTCCGTTAATGCATATGTACTGTACATGTGAGTCCAGCAAAAAATGCTAAACTAAATCAAATTAGCAGTTACTTCAGTGAGATTTAATATTTTACAAAACAGAAAAGAGAAATAGAAATGGACTAAGTGCACTGTATTAAAACTTTTGATCACCACTGTGAGAATCTTTTACCTGATTTCTAGACAGCCCAGTTTGAGAGCTACATCTTGTTCTACCCGATCCCCGATCTCCGTCATGTAATCATTCTTCACCTGCAGGAAACAAAAACACAACATATGTTTATTAAAACATTTGTTTCTCCATGAGACAAAAGGTGAGCCATCTGTCTCACACACAGACATGCCTACAAACCAAGATTACCCACAAGCTAAAACACTCACACACTGGTTTCCATGACTTCAGAGGACATTAGATTGACTTATATTAATTTCCTGGAGACTTACTCGACCCTTAACTGTAATTACTAGTGTCCTAACCCTAACCATAACCTAACCCTAACCTCAGCCTAACTTTGAAACATGTCTTCACCTTAAAATATAATAATTTACACTAGCAGTCCAAGGTTTGGACACACCTTTGGACCACATTAAATGAGAAGGTGTGCCCAAATTTTTAACTGGTAGTTTACAATATGGGACTTGAATTTTGTCCTCATAAGGACCCCCATAATGTGTAAACAGATTTAGGTCCCCACAACATAAGGAATACCAGGTACACACAAACACACACACACACACACTCACCGTCTTCCTGTAATAGCATATGACTCAGTACTGGCTGGTGGCAGAAAATTAAATCTGTTTGTGTCTGTGTGGGTACCTGGTGGTAGAAGTAATTGAGTGTAGGTTTGTCTTCTGCAAACTGCTGCACAAAGCCCTTAGGAAGATACCGGATCCTCAATTCATACCTTCAGTGGGAAAGAATAAGGTAAGACTGAAGATTATTCAGAGCAGGAAAAAGGCTATGAATTGACGCTTCACTGCTGTGTATAACAATCATGGAAATATTTTTATATGGTGAAAGCATTGGAATCAATCAGTTTTTTTTAAATGTTGCATTTGGCAAATTTGCTTTAGGTATATTTGGTAGACAGCTTGAGCAACTAGACTCATGGAAAATGTGCCACAACTACATTTATTGTCATTTTCAAAACATAATCTAATTTAAGTGATAATGAAAACACTTGCTCAGCAGTAGACCTGCCAGCAAAGTAAATGAAAGAGACAGCCACAAGGAGAGCAAAGCAAATAAGAAGATTGACTACACTACTAGATTAGAGACGAAAGAGATGTTGACTTGGTTTTACAAAGGAGGCATCTGGTTCTTTCTCTCAGTGCAAAAGGTCTCCACCTCAAAACAGCACTAGCACCAAGCCTGCCACAATAAAGGTAAAATATATCATTGCATTACCATCCAAACTGCCAGACCAACACAGCCCGCCTGCACCACACATGCCAGCCCTCCCATCAGGACACTACAGACGCTCACTATATTTTATACAACACTGTGGAAATAAATCACTTCAGCTCCTTTGGTGTACAATAGAGCAGGCTGCTGTTTGGGGAAATAGTGAAACTGACTGATTTACAAGACCAAATAAATCATGTGTGACCAAGGAAGGCAGGTTGTTGTTTGTAAAATGTATCCTCAGCTTTTTCTCAGAACAAAACACCTGCCTCGGGGTCTCACCAAAGAAAATCAAATAACTGTTATTCTCTTGTCTCAGGTAAAGCTCATCTACAACACTGGAGATAAAAAAAAACTTAATTCATCCCTCAAGGGCAAGTAGGTTTAGCAGTCCATGCAGAATGACAAATGACAAGCATGACTGAAATACTGTACATATTACAAAAGGACATAACTAAAGCTCAGTAAGCTGTTCATTAAACTGAAACATAGATGTTCAAACAAACACAAATACTCCTCTCTTACCTCCACTCCTCATTTGGTCGTGCTTGTTCATATTTCTCTCTGACATGAGAAACGCCTAAATCTGGGTGAAGCCAGTGCACCTGGTCTCTGGACTGGCTATTGCTGAGCCGCAGGCCAAAACAAGATGTCCAGCGCACTTTGTGAATGTCCAGAATCTTCTGGATGATTCCCTGGACACAAAGAGGGGAAGTTTTTACTGTTACATAATTAAAAAAACAAAACATTTAGCAGATATCACATTTAGCACCTGATGAATTCCAGTAAACTGAACCAAACCTGCCCCTTTTTCTACTATGGTACTGTCCTAAGTGACCCAGCACATGTACAGTGTATCGTGTGGGAACTAGGTAACTCTGCTGAGTATATGCTGGACATTTGTTTTAGGTGAACAAGGGGATCATATTATCCATAAGTGAATGTATGTGATTTCTTTTCATTTAACATGACATTCCCACCCAATCAAGGTGACATACATTTACATCATACACACACACAGTAAATGCTCACAGAACCATATACACTGTAAAACATGTAATACACTAGGGGGTCTGACCCAGATATGAAAAAAGAGCGATGGAGGAGAGGAGAGGAGAGGAGTTTAAGTAGTTAATTAAAATTAAGTAGTTTATATACAGACAGACATACTTTATTAGAGCAGACAGATGGAACCCTGAGGACAAACAAAAATCCCCCCTTTAAAACTTCTGCTGGGTGTATACTGCACCAAAGAGCAGGTGGAAACATTCTCACAACACTCATTTACCATGCAAAGAAATCAACGGACATAAAATATTACAGGTTAAAACAATGTGCAGATTGTGTACAGCCACAACCACATACATTGATTTGCCACGCATAATTAAAAAAGATTTAAACCAGCATTGAAATGAGCCTATTATGCCCTTTTTCATGTATCTGTTGTCCAACTTCTTTTAACACATGAATAAACTGCAGTGATACTGTCTACACCCACTGTCTACACTGCCTACACTATTAAGCATTGAACTAGTAGATAATATTTTGCTTATACAATATGTGTGTATCTCATCTTACCCTGACATCAGTTGCATCTCCATATCTGATATTTGACGACCAGCAGCTATTCTCATTGTTGGTCTCGAAGTGATGGAAAACTTTGAGAACCCTGTCCACAGATCCGGCTATGGTTCGGTCTGACCCCCCTGCACTAAGCCGTGACTTGGCAGCTCCAACGAGAGCATGATTCAGGTTTGGGTCCAGGTAGGCTGTCGCCATGGTTTTCTTTGCTGACACTGCAGCTGCTAGGTGTCTGTCATATTCTGCAGAGGAGAGGAAGTAAATCAGTGAGAGGGGTAAGAAAAGTATGGAAAGTTGAATCAGAAGTTTAAGGAGTCCGGGGATTTCCAATATGTAGCACCACACATGGTAATTTTGCAATACCTAGTTCTATATGAGAGAAAACAAATTAGTGTAAGATTTTTTTGTACAATTACTCACAGGATAACCAAATGTTCAGCTTCGTAAACATTAAACTGTTGCAAAATTAGAGTACAAAAATGAGAAGCTGGGATAAGAATAATGACACACAGAATAATCCTGGCACTGTGAGGAGCAGTAAAAGTACATATATAGCATTTTGTACTTGGAAAATTATTAGTGATTATGAAAATAGCTTTCACCTTCAACGTTTATGCAACCTAAAGACTTAGATGCTTATTCATGTTTCAAATGAAAAGAAAAATTATTGACAATGTCTACTTCAACATTATTAGAGTTAACATACACTTTTATAATTTCCAATGAACACATCCAACAATTAATTATCAAGATGGATGCAAATTAATTCTCTGACATTCAACCAGTTGCTGTAGCAACAGCTTGCACAGTTTTGTGTATTTTTTTGCCCTCTCTGTCATCAATTACAAATTAGTGTTCTTGTAATGTTGTTGACTGGAATGTAAGATGGGAGCAATTGCTACACCAGAGAGAAATAAAAAGACTAAGGTGCAATCCAGGTCAAGGCTTAGAATGTGAGAACTGCTGTCTGGAATACAGAGAAGACAATGCACCTCAGGCTGACGTTTTTCCTGCATAAGAAGCCCTGACGTTGACACACTTCCTGGAAATTCATGATAACTTCATCTGGGCATGGCCAGCATGAACTACAGACAGAGCATGTTTTCGTGCATGCCAGCTACAGTAATCATGACTATGGAGATCTTTTTTTTACTCTGCATTTTTCTGCTTCCCTGGCTTCCTGTACTCTTCCTGTACTTTCTCACAGGTAACTACCCCTAAGAGATACAGACAGATAGAGAGACAGAAAAAAGTGTAAGCACACACTGTCAAGACTGTCAAGTTGTTGACTGTTATATGACATAGGATAAAAATGTGATTCCATGTTACTTTGCAGTTTCTATGTTGTTCTCAACCTTCTCTCTTACACAGATTCTTAAACAGACACACACGGAGTAACAGGAGCTTTGAAAGTACACCAACTCAGTTCCCATGGAGTCAGATGTCATGCTGTGGAGGGGCTACTTGTGTGTGAAAAGGAGATTTCATTCATACCTCTGTCCCAGCACATGAGGAAGGGGCTACAGCCACTTGTCGCCATGGGAACACATGTCTGTCCCTCTCTGTGTCTTTCTGTGTCGAGGACAGAGAGACACCTTGCACTTTCGCAACCACGCATCACATAAGGTGAACTTCTCGTGTAAACAAATGCACTGACTGTGGTTCTGCCACAAGTGCACCAACGCTCTCAAATAACCCAAACACCAGTTCCCACTGCTCACACTCACTGCATGTCCAGCTTTGTCAAGAGCTTCGTTAGCCAACAGTTTCTAGCAGAAATCATCCAATAGGAAATATTGTGCTTTGTTGACACGTAAATCATGGAAAATGTAAGAGAGTCCCATCTGCCAAAGCCTTTCTTCTCAGACAAGTTTTTGTCTTTTTTAATATTTTCTTGTTATCCGCAGCTACAGACATGAGATGTAAGTTAGTCTCATCCATGAACTCCTCTTTTTCTGTCCACTTCTAAAATACTCCTCCTCAGTGGCCCCTCTCTGATGACAACACTGTTTGTTTTTCGCCTGAATTCTGCCCCATGTCTGCGGTCCGTAGTTACACAGTTGCCGTGGAAGCGTGTCGCTCAGGGGAGGATTCAGGACCCTGCGATGATGAAGAGACTGATTCTCTGGTGAAAGTTCAAATAAATCCAGCATGTAAAATGTTGATTCCAAATAGATATTCAGTACTGTGCTCAAAAAAAAAAAAAAACAACGCAAAAGAGGGAGCCAGAGAAACAAAAGGAAACAGAGACAGTGGGGCAGAGAGAGAGAGACACAGAGAGGGAGAGGAAAGTGCAGCAATTGTTTCAAGTTGAATGAGAGGAAAAGGAGGACAGAGCAGCGCAACTGACAGAAAGTTGAGAGGGCTGCTAGAAGAGCAGGAGGAGCCAAAACTATTAATATGCTAATCCTGTCTCTTCCATTCAGTGGAAACCACTCCCACTTCTGTTTATGAAGCTGATCACAAAACAGACTGAACTAACATTGTTAAAGAGGAGAAAGGAGAGGAGAGGGCCAGGTATGGTTTTTTTGTTGTTGTTGTTGAGAACAAATCTGTTGCCCTGACAGTAACCAACATGTAAACTCTCAGCTACTATGATTAAACTTCCAAATCACAAAATCTCTTTCGATAATACTCCATACTGCAGACTGCACTTTTGTGGTCATATTCCTTTTCTGAGGTGCGTTCAAGTTACCACTTAGTCTGCGGGGCAAGCAAATAGCACCTTACACTGTGAGGGTTACTGTTACTGCTAACAGCTGCCAGCCGCCTTTAATCAAGTGGACATTTGTGAGCCTGAACATGTCCTAAACTTTAAAGGTGTATACTGTTTTTATTTGTGAGACACCGACACCAGCTGATATTGACTCCTATGAACTGGTGGATAATTCTGTTATATTAAAAGATATGGACATGATGAATGTTTTAAATACACCAATAAGGTAAATCTGCACCATCCCCCATCCACACAGCTGCCACCACAAATACATTTGACTAGCATGGGTAACACTGAAGCCTATAAAATATCCCCTGGTCTTCCATCATGTTCCAGATAATTGTCATACACAGTGTTTTTTAAGACCCCATTTAGACCTGATATTAACATCTGTCCTGAGGGAGCCTATCCCAGGCTACAAATACAGGTCTGAATTCACCATAACTCTTCAAATCTGATAACAAAAATCACAAACACAAATTCTGAGGTGGTTTGGGGACACCTCAGGTTTGGGGACACATGTGGCCACATTTTATTTGCATTCATGAATGTCATCCATCCTCACGATGCATTACACACTGCCTGACTCAGCTGAAGTCCTCTGACCTGCTGCACTTTCACAGTGGACTTAGGGCTGCAACAATCAATCGATTAATCAAGTATTAATCGATTCCTAAGTGAATAGTCAACTATTTAGGTGTTTTTTATTATAATTAAATAATATAAAATAATACAATTAAAATTAAGGCAAGGCTTTTCAGGATCAATTTCAAAGAATGAGTTGATCTTGCAGAACTGCACTATTCTGGCAGTTTTTGTCCAGATATTTGGGGCCTAAAAACTGAAAGCAGCTTCCCCATGTTTAGTCCTGTTCTGGGGACACAGAGTAAACCTGACCTAGATTTTTAAAAAATTAATAATTAAAACAAGCTCTCTAATTTTTCGTCTTCTTAAATGTGAATATTTTCTTTCAACAGATTAATCAGTATAATCAATATATCAATAAAAATAATTGTGGTTACTTTTCTTAATGATTTAAATATTATTTCATGTTACAGCAGCTTGAGTAGGGCTTTGACTCACTCACTCACTCACTCACTCACTCACTCACTCACTCACTCACTCACTCACTCACTCACTTCTGTGTGGTGTCAACAGTCATACTTTTTGGTGTCCACTTGTGATCAAATTTCTAACGATGGATCTTCACACCAGGTCTGAACAGAGCCTAAGTGCACATGTGGGTTTCCTGTAATTTGTGCTCCATCTCATGCAGTGGCCATTGTTACGAAAACCTGGTCAGAGAAGGGGGGTTTGGTACAGAGTGTGCATGCATGTGCATGTATGTTTGTATGTGTGAGTGTGCGTGAAGACTGTTGAAAGCCTTTTGTCAGAAGGCCGGATGTTGCCATGAATGGGAAGCACTCTCTGGGGATGAGCCAGAGTCTCTGTATCCATTTCTATCTTACTGTGTGTTTATTATTTTGTTATTTTTATTGGACAAGAAAAACATGCTACTAAATGCATATCAACTTCCTTCCTTGCATCCCCACAGCTGGCATCAGGTATTCGGAAACACATTTACAGGAGAGGATACAGTTTGCTAAAAAAAAAACAGCCAAAGAAATCTGTTGCCAGAGAAGAGAAGTGCTGTTAATTTGTGGGAGTCAGATTTAGAGTGTGCTCCAACTGCACTGCCTTTCAGATAGATCAAAAGGAACCGCTTGTGATATTTACAACAGCATTGGACCCTGGCAGTTCATCTTTTTTAAGTGGCCAGCAGGGTGTGCTTTCTGGGAATGATGCCATGATACCTGCATGTGCTCCCGTGCATTATTCATCTCAGTTACACAAAGGAAAACAAATTTTAACCCTCAAGCTCTCAGGAACTGATTTGGTTTGTGGTATCCACAGTGTGAAATTCATAATTAGTCACACACCCAACTACACACATGACCACTCTTTCCCTCACTGCTGTATGTCATACACAGTGTTTTTTAAGACCCCATTTAGACCTGATATTAACATCTGTCCTGAGGGATCCTATCCCAGGCTACAAATACAAGTCTGAATTCACCATAACTCTTCAAATCTGATAACAAAAATCACAAACACAAATTCTGAGGTGGTTTGGGGACAACTCAGGTTTGGGGACACATGTGGCCACATTTTATTTGCATGCATGAATGTCATCCATCCTCACGACGCATTACACACTGCCTGACTCAGCTGAAGTCCTCTGACCTGCTGCACTTTCACAGTGGACTTAGGGCTGCAACAATCAATCGATTAATCAAGTATTAATCGATTCCCAAGTGAATAGTCAACTATTTAGGTGTTTTTTATTATAATTAAATAATATAAAATAATACAATTAAAATTAAGGCAAGGCTTTTCAGGATCAATTTCAAAGAATGAATTGATCTTGCAGAACTGCACTATTCTGGCAGTTTTTGTCCAGATATTTGGGGCCTAAAAACCGGATGTTGCCATGAATGGTCATACTTTTTGGTGTCCACTTGTGATCAAATTTCTAACGATGGATCTTCACACCAGGTCTGAACAGAGCCTAAGTGCACATGTGGGTTTCCTGTAATTTGTGCTCCATCTCATGCAGTGGCCATTGTTACGAAAACCTGGTCAGAGAAGGGGGGTTTGGTACAGAGTGTGCATGCATGTGCATGTATGTTTGTATGTGTGAGTGTGCGTGAAGACTTCCAGATATTTGGGGCCTAAAAACCGGATGTTGCCATGAATGGGAAGCACTCTCTTGGGATGAGCCAGAGTCTCTGTATCCATTTCTATCTTACTGTGTGTTTATTATTTTGTTATTTTTATTGGACAAGAAAAACATGCTACTAAATGCATATCAACTTCCTTCCTTGCATCCCCACAGCTGGCATCAGGTATTCGGAAACACATTTACAGAAGAGGATACAGTTTGCTAAAAAAAAAACAGCCAAAAGAAATTATTAATGAATAATAAATCAGTGACTAAATTAATTGTCAACTATGTTGGTAATCTAGTCATCAGATTGAAAGTTTTTTTTTTAAATAAACTATAATAAGCTATATTTTCAGTTCCATACAACAAGGAAATGACTAAAACTGAAATTATTTTGGTTTGTGGACAAAACAAATGTCTCTGAACATCATCTTTACAATGTTTGGGAAACACCAATCAGCTTTTTCTTTTTACTAGACTGTTTGTAGTTCAGTGCTTTTCATCCCTGGACCTAAGACAACAGCTCCTGTGCAGCTGTGCTTAATTATACAATGACTGTCCATCATGATGCCAGCTTGTTAGTTTCAGTTGAGTGAATTAGCCAACATCATTCATCCATCCATTCATTCCTTTCTTCCATCATCCATCTATCCATTGCCAGACTGTCTCTAAGGTCAAGAATGAAGTTACCACCACTGTAGTGCCCTTTGACAAGACATTTAACCTCCACAGCCAAGAGTGTGGTTGTTAAACATTTCTTTATGGCTTCATTGTTCGGTCTTCCATATAGTTGAACAGAGCAGCTTTTGTGAAGGTGTGTAAGACTCTTCTTTCTCACATGTTCAGGTTAAATATGGTTTGTAAAATGATAACTTAAAAGGTTATACACTGCAGGATACCTTTCATGTATTATTCAGTTTAAACACCAATGTGAAGCAAACAAGATAATGAGACATTTGGTAAATGTTTAGTTTTCAAACTATCAAAGAATCCGGACTGCTGCATCAGCAATTTGTAAATTCAAGTCCAACTGTGGTTGAGGTCATTCTCAAGTTTTTCTGGCTGGACTCAAGCAAATGACTAAGTTATGGAAATTTCTGTTCCAGGGACAGTTGTTTGTATGATTGTAAATGTATGAAGCAGCTGAATGATTCCAAATGGTGTAACTACTCACCTGTGTAGTAGACAATCCTGGAAATATCTGAAAAACAAACATATAAATAAGAGTTTATTATGAAGAACAGCATAAAAAGATAATCCAGAATTAATTAGGTCTGACAGCTGGTGTTCACGGTTCAGAATGTGAATTGCAGCGGGGATGCCAGTGCCAACTCCATGAATTCTTACAAAATTAAATATCAATATCCTGTTGACATTTCAAATGAGTATTGATTTGTTTTTCTAAAATCAATATTCCATTGTTAGATACATCTCTCTCTCCTCCTTCACTGGTTTGCTATAGTTTTAAGAGCTAATTGGATAATACCAAGGAACAGCTTTATTGTTCATGTTCAGCAGATGGATGTGGATGTACCAGTTTTCAGATTGACCTAGCCTTTAACTGATGAACAAATGCAACATGATGTTTGTTGTGCACATCCAGGTTTTGAAGCACAACAGAATAAATCTAAAGTTTAAAGGGCTAACAATGCTTACCTTGCTTCTGGGATGTTCCTAAGGCTGTTGACTAGCACTTGAAATTGCAGTTGTATGTACAGATAAAACATAAGTCAGTGCTACATTTTGCATAAAATGCTAAATGGTTTATAAATTGAAACTATACATGGTATGATCCAACTCTTTTTTATTGTGTGGTGAAAGGATCACCACACTGTATTGACACTACCGCTCCCAAACGCTCACAGGAAGCTCAAGACTTTTGGGAACCTGACACCCAGTTAGAGCAGTGATAGGGTCTCTATGGATGAGGTCAGAAGGATAAGTGTCAAAGTGCTTTTTAGACACCCTAATGTACACGCAACTACTGTGCACACACACGCGCACACAGACACACAGAGGGGTGAAATGACAGCAGGGTTGTCAACAAATTCTGATGTAATGGTGAGAGGAAAACCCTCAGTGAAAGGGAAATACCAATGAGGTGACTCACTTATGGTGTGTGTGTGTGTGTGTGGGTGTGTGTGTAACCTTTGAAATACAAAATCATAAACTTAGAGTTGAACAAATATATTTGTGTGTATGTTAGAGAGGATTAATATTTACACGAAAGTGATAAATGGCATTAATCATTACCATCTTAATTATAGATGATTTTAACGCAGTATGCCGCAGGGACATATAACCTTCCTTTTCTGCAAATTCAGTGTCATGATTAAAGAACTTTCTTTTGAACACTGAACATTGAACATTTCAATTAAGTTTAGTTCTTTTATCCCAGCTTCCATCTCCCTGTTCTGAACACAGAGCTTATAACAGGCCCTATTTATTATGTCCAATGCCCCAATGACAAATAATAAGATGATGTGTTTCATCAATAACATTATAACAATAGCAATATTTATGTGAGATTTCATCATAAGCCCATTTATTTCATGATATATTATACTTCTATTAAATGTAAATCAGGCACATTCATTTTAAAATGAAATCAGATCTTCTTAATTGACCTGTATAATATTATAATAGCAATTATTATGAATGGCCTACTGTATATCCATTATTGTGTTGCTAAAACAGACCATGGTAAACTGATCTGGATAATAATGGGCCTGCTTTAAAGTGCTTATAATGACATGTAGATAGATCTGTAACAATCTGACCCTTCCTCTGTGACTTTAACTGTCTCTTTTGTAGACGTGCAGTGTAACTGACATGTAGCCTGGTATCTGCAACCGTGCCAATTTTGCTACAGTCTAGGCTGAAAACCTGTGGCTTCTGAGAAAGAACATCACATGAAGAGCTGCTGGAAATTGGTTAGAAATGTATTTTCTTCAAGTGTTCCCTTATTTGCCCTTAGTAGGGTCCAAGAGCACACACAGTTTGAGGACCCTATTGTAATTCTTTATTACAACTGTACTTGCTTTTGTTTTTCATGGCAAATCTTGGGTTGATTTGAAAAATCAAAAGTGTTGGCTCAGGCTCATAAAGCGATTGTTTCTACATGGAATATTATGCAGGAGCACCAGGATGATGCTGATAACATACCAGTATGTTTAACAACCTTCACTGCACATATATATATATCAAATAGGACCATGGGTTCATCTTATACACACACACAGAAACGCACGTCTCCAGAATGGCAGCCAGCCTGCTCCTCAAGCTGTTGTCAAAAAAAAAGGGAGCTGATAGGGAGCGGCAAAAATTCATGTCACAGTTTTATAGAAAATGCATTTGACTATAGTTATCATGAATGATGCTTAAACTTTATGCACAACAATACCCTCTTTGTCACTGTAAACACTGTTTAACTGCGAGTGTGTGACCTTAACAACCTCTTATGTGGGAGTGTTAGGAAAACAAAACTCATACAAATATAATAGCTACTACAATTATAATTTTCATTGCTGAATATTAAGGAGAAAATATGGGGATACAAGTCTTGACCATTGGAGGTTGGGAATGGTTTACAGCCTCATGTTTCTACTTACGAAATAGAAGTGCAACACAAAGTAATTGGATTTAGATGTCAAAATTCAGAAATATTCGTGATAATTGCTGCTGTGATGCAGTACAGTGAATTACAAAGATAGTAGGTGTTATACCTCAGCTCTCCCTGCAGAGAAGGACACGTTCCTTCCATAACTGTGCACAACTTCAGCATAAATGACCAATTCTTTTGCAATTCTCTGTCTGCTGTGGCATTTCTCAGCCACTTCAACTGCGACAGTCAAGTTAGAGTTTGACAGGCCCACACAATGCTTACAGAAGGAAGGCCCACTTCCATTCAGCACCCATGTAAATCAGTGGTGATTTACAGCAAGTACAACAGGCTCTTAGTGATCACCAGCAATTGTTTGTCTGCATGCGATAGGACAGCAAATCTGGCCAGGAAACACATTCAAATGTATTTATAAGTGTCTCATAAATATATTGTATTTCATTAAAATACTAAGAAATTATAAACCAAGTATCCCATGTTGAACCTCTTCCTTTTCTCCACCACACTGGCCATTTTTGTGTATATGCTTTTAAATATATACATTTGATTAACATTAAAGTATGCGTACTCCACATGTGTCACTGAAAGAAAGGAAGAGATGAACAGATAGTGGGACAGGGCTAAAGTGTGGACCAGCTTGAGTGCAAAAGTTAGAAATCCGTCGGCTATTACTACTGTTCATGTCTGTGCAGTAATACCTGTAAGAAATATAAACCTCTTCATCATCAAAAATGTATGACATGCAGCCCAGACGTTTACATTTCAGTTGTGTCCAGGCAACATACCAGAAGCAGAATGTGACTATTTGAATTTGCATGTATGTAATGCCTGAAGCACTTAGACCAAGCAGTAAAGGTTCAAAAAAAATTATCAAGCGACTTGATTCAACAGTGACTAACCAAACTGGTTGAAGAATAACAAGGCAGATGCAAAAGCACTCCTCTTCAAGAATCAACTGATTCAACCTGAGGTGAACAGCCAGCTGCTCTGCCTCAATGCTCAGTGTTTATTGGCTAACCTTCAAGCTGAGCTGGCACACACTCACATGTGTGAGTGCGTGTGTGTGTGTGAGCGTCTGACCCTCTGGACAATGGGGTGTTATTGGAGCGTGCAGTGTTACGACGCAACAACATAATGCCTAAGGCATCAGTCACACCTGCCAAACACACACACATACACACAGAATCAGACACTCAATTTTTTTGTCCTTGCACAGTTTTCACTTTGCCCATGATAATGTGCTTTATATCATCATTTGTTCTTATAATACTGGGGCCAAGTCAGTGTTTTAAGTGACTTGATTTAGGAAGTAACAATGGCATGAGTTTGGCATAAAAAATATTGATACACTAAAATATTGCAATATTTCAAGACATAATACTGTGATGATTCTTTGAAGTGCTGTATCATATATAAGAAATATTTTTGATGGAGGTAGTTGACTTTCTCCCTCTCCTTCCACTCCTCTTACTGGACAAAGAAAATAGTATAATGTTTAAGCATGTAACATTGTTAGTTTTACTGTAAAACTGTCCACTGTGGGGGTAAAAATGCCGTTGCTTATTGTGTCTCACTACATTACAAGATATCACGTCGTCATCCACAAATGGGGTTTGTAGTATGCCACCAGAAATTTGCCAACGCACAGCCCTAGTGAGTTATACAGGTAATGAGTTCCAACAGAAATACATGTGCATTTTGACATCACATTACTTCATTATTTATGAGCTTTTAATACACATTATTCAAAAACTGACACTAACCGATAATAAAATGCACATGTGCAGACACACAGCACACACACACATGACGCATACTTCAGATAAGTCCTACACACATGCAATATAATAAGGTCATGTTAACACATGAGTGCTCATACACATTTATCTGCAAAATCACACACTGCAGTCTCACACACACACACACACACCCATTCAAGTGTGTTTAGTTCAGGTGCAATGATGAAGCTAACTGGCTTACTAGAGCAGCATGCATGTTGCTGGATCACACTCGCTCCAGATACACTATGTATAATTCAACACAACAGATTGAGGGCGAGTGAGTGAGGGAGATAAGCGCCATGGGTTCAGACATGATACCAGTCAATGTTTTTAAACAGATAAAAACACATCTGACATAAATATCAACCAACAACATGTTAAAGTGCTGTCCCAGCTGAGGGTTAAAGCAGAAATTTACACATGCTTAACCAATAAAAACATATTTAGTCAGAAAAAAAATTTCAAACTGAGCATTAAATATTGAAAGCTCCTTTGATTTTTAATGATAGCAAACACTGGGGAACTAGTTAATTAGGCGAAAAAAGTCAATCCTTAATTCTAATTAAATGCAAATCCTCATTAGCTGGGCTCTATGCTTGCTTTGATGGTAGATTTTACGCATGTAATATCAGACAATGCTAATACATCTTTAGCTGTATATTTATCAATTTGAACCCTGCAAACAATTTCAGACCTTTGCACGACAAGGCAATAAACACTGTTTGATTGTCTTAGGCTACAGGATAATTAAACAGACGAATCTGAGCCTCTGAGCATTATAGGGTATGTAAATAAATTCCATGTGACTTCATCTCACTTTTTATAGCATTTTTATCTTTTGTGCTTCTGTTCAACCTGCAATCATGGGAGCTATATCACAGAATGCAAGGCAAGTAAAGTTGACCTGTGTGTGGGTCTGTGAGAAGATGCTAGCTCTGTTCCTTGTTAAGTAAATCTTCATCCATAATGAACCAACATCAAACAATTAAAATACACTGAAATACAGATGACTTAACCTAGAAACAAAATGCTGCAGGAGGATTGTTAGTCCATGATTACAAACACACACATCTAAACATATAACAAATCTACACACAGACCGAACACACAAAAATACACCATTGTCCTCAAACAGGGTAATTTTACTCTGTTAATTTTATCAGTGTCATATCCATTACCTCCAACACATGCACACAAATATACACAATTGTTAATACATTAGTACGCACAAGTGCACTCATGCTGCGCTGACCGCCAATATCACTGCACTGCACAACCAAAGACATTGTTAACCATATTACATAGAAGTTCAATTGCTGATATCACTTATAGAGCAGCCAAAAACTAACTTTGACTCAACTTCCATTACTGATTTATGTCTTACAATTTTCTTATTTATTAAACAACAATACCTGGCACAAAGGTTTGACAAAGACAAAGTTGTTTACAAAGACATGAAGCAACAATCTGGCTTTTTTCCTTAAAAACCATATTTTGTTTTCCTTGACACATTGATAAATTTATCATTTTCAGATCTTGTTTCAATTTCAATCATTAGCCCCTCCTCCTCCTCATAATCATCATCATCATCACTACAATAACAACTACTAAACAGCATCCGTCAGACATATATTTGAATCAGTACCTCAGGCCCGAAAATATTATTTTGAAATTACAGAATGAAAACGTGATTTAGGCTCATTTTCGACATAAAATAAAATACTTACCATGATATAGTTCTTCCATAGAGAAGAGAAGAGAAGAGAAGAGAAGAGAAGAGAAGAGAAGAGAAGAGAAGAGAAGAGAAGAGAAGAGAAGAGAAGAGAAGAGAAGAGGTCTCTTCTTGACAGTGACAGACAGTTAGATAAGGGAAAACCAAAATCCTTGGCTTCTGTCGTCTTTGGGTTTATGCTGTGATGTGCAAGCCAGCTAACTCAGTGATGATGATGAGCTTAAAGCCCAGCCTCCTCCTCCTCCTCCTCTACTACTACAACTACTGCTGGTAACACACACTGACACACAGACACACACAGCACAAGTCAGAGTAGTGGAACAGGGGAGGGAGAGGGAGAGAGAGAGAGAGAGAGAGAGAGAGAGAGAGAGAGAGGGAGAGAGAGAGAGAGAGAGAGAGAGAGAGAGAGAGAGAGAGAGAGAAAGAAGCAGTGGCAGCCTCTGACTGTGAATGGGGGAGGGAGGCGAAAGAGAGGAAAAGAGGAAGGAGGCGGTTGGGGGAGAATGTCTCCCTGAAGAGGGATAGACACAGCAGTGGGAGGGTGAGATGTTCAACAGACAGAGGGAAATAGTTGATAAGAGAGGGAAAGAAGTGATGCAACTACTGCAAGAAAAGAGGAGTGGAAAAAAGAGAAGCCAATGGGACGATATAAAGTGAAGAAAAGAATGACATCCCAGATGGAGGACAAGAGTATGGTTTATTTAAACAATGGGTGGGAGAGCTGTGTTGCCTTTGGCTATTCTGTCTCTCAGATGCAAATGAAGGCCCGAGGAGCTACTCAATTAGTCATAATGCAACTCATCACTGTCCCCACGAAATAATCCATCTTCAGAAAATAATAGAGAAGCTGTGACTTCAAGAGGAAACAACATTGTTATACTGATGTAAGAACAGGGAGGAGGGTTAATACAGCAATGTGTTCTGAACATGACTTTTAAATAATCAGACAGAACAGTAAATCATGGCAACTGATTCCTAAATAAATGAATAAAGTCAGAAATTGATGTATGAAGGTTAAATCACTATGCTTACTTGGTCATATTTATTTGGCATGTAAACATAATCTGTAGATTATAGAAAGTTAATTTTGAAGTTATGTTTAAAAAAAACCCTAGCTGTGAGGTGATGACCAGACAACTTTATTTTTAGGTTGTAACTTTTATTGTCATTTACACTCTGTAATAATATGAATTATTGCTATGATCAACAACCAACTGGCTGCCCGTGAAATTGTGTCCTTGATGGAATACTGACTTTTCAAATTTTGTTAGTCCATATATCCAGGATCAAGCAGGGGTATTCCCAACAGCACAATTCAAAGATGACCTGCTGGTGGTGCTTGAGTAAATGTCAGGGGACTAATCAGAAAGAATAGGATTCATACCACAGATGGTATCAACATGGTGGTGCTAAAAGAAAAGTTGGGCAAACAGAGGAAATGTGCAGTGGTGGCAGTGAAGCAAAACTGCCATAAATGACCTTTTCAACTGTTAGTGCCATCATGAATTAACAACTAAATGTTCTCAAAGTGTCATAAAAACCATGCAGTCATCCTGGCACTGAGTCTGCATCTGCGCTATTCACTCTGCATACTGTGAGTAAACGAACTAACAAGAATAAATCTCTGGTTCTTTCACACACACACACACATATATACAGTACATTCAGCATGTGACACGGACGCATCCACAAGTACAGTATATGACATGCGCACGCGCGCACACAGCTGAGACACATGCACACACTTTGGCACAGAAACACTCTCATACACACACTCCCAACAAACAGACAGAGAGGACAAGAGTTGCTCACGAGTTAAGCAGATTAATGGGCCACTAGATTAGTGGGCCAAGATGTCAGAGTCTCTGTCACACACACATACACACACACACAAGTTTGTTCAGTTATTCTTATAGAACGCTGCATTGACCTCCATTCATGTGGACAGCGAAAACAAAGCATTGTCCCCTAACCTTGACCATAATCACAATCTTTGTCCTAAAGTCAACCAGTTCCTCCAAAATGAGGTTGTGCCTCATTAGGACCAGGTTTTGGTCTCAGTGAGGTCTACTATTCCTGACATGGTCAGTGTTTAAGCCAGAAATGGTCCTAAAGAGGCAACAAATCCAAGTATACACACAAACGAAGATCTGAGCTATGCCTATTTGAGTCCCTGGTCAATGAGTAGATGTGTTAATACTGCCCTCTGGTGGTGGTTGTGCCTTATGACGTAACGTGTCCAGTCCTCACGTCACAAGCCTGCAGCTGGTTCATTAGGAGAAGATATATCTACCATTGCTTGAGTGTTTACCATGCCTGAATTTCCAAAAATACCAGATTTAAAACTTTATTTAAAATACCACTACAACCTGAAATAGCATTAACACTGACTTCTCCAAGCAGTGTGTAGCCATAGCCTGACTGCCAGTACAGACACAAGGAAAACCAGATTTCAGCCACTTAATAAAACACTCATCTTATAAAGTCTATGCCCGTGCCTGCTAAAGTCTATGACACCTTAGAATACGTGACTAGTCACTTTAAGTCCCTGTTAACACAGTCTTTTCTGTCTGACAACTAAACTGCTCACTCTCCCAAACCAAAGTCCATCAAGTAAATCAGCAATTTTAGCTATCGGGAAAACAGGAGCCACTGGTCTTCTGCTGTCTCATTTAGTAAGTTTCTGTCACTCAGGTAAATCTGAATGAAGGATTTCAAAAACAGAAGTCTGAAAACAACACATTAGAGTTTACTTACTATGAGATAAAGCTTAAAGGTTTGTTACTTAAAATGCAACCTATTCTAGGGAGAAATAAACCACAAGCATTGTGTTTCTGAAATGTCTTTCATTACCCTGTTTTCTAGTATTGGCCAATGCTGAAAACAAAAACCCATCTAACAGACTGAGAGAGAGAGAGAGAGGAAGACAGACAGACAGCCTCAAGGCAGTCTATTCTTCAATGAACCTTTGTTACAGGAGAGCGTCTGCTGGTGACTAATAACACAGCCAGACACATACACATTGACACACAGACAGAGACACTGTAGCATTACACCCACAGCTGACCTCAGCAAAAGCCCGTCTGCGAGTACATGTGTATGTGATGTCACACCTATGGCTCGTTTCCAGGTGTTTCGCAATGTGTGTGGGTGAGTTTGTATGTAAGTGTGTGTGAGAGAGAGAGAGAGAGAGAGAGAGGGGGAGAGAGAGAGAGAGAGAGAGTTCTGCTATCTATTATGACTGTATGTTTATATGGGTGCGTGGGTGCTTAGTGTTTGTATGTCTGTGGCTGAGCATGAATATACAGCGATGAGGTCATTGGTTTGGTGAAGCTTCCCCCCTCTCTCTCTCTCTCTTTCTCTCTCTCTCTTCTACTACAACTCACACACTTGTTATTTTGAGGGTTTCCTTCAAACAGAGATTTAAACACGCAGCATGGAGGATTTAGAGGTGGTTTCATACACCTCTTCTAAGGTCAAATTCAAGTACTTTTAAGGCACTGTCAATGTCCATTTTCAGGTGTTTTCAGCCCCTTACAGCTGTGGTAAACTACATATTCATACCAACACATTCTCTTTTTTAAATAATGTTATGCTACAGATAACCCAAATTGTATTTTGTATCAGCAGAAGGTTAAAAAAAATGCAAAGAAAGACACAGACGTTAAAATGTGTCACCTAACTGTAAGTGGACTTACAGAGCAAGCAAGTCCTACAGATGGAGTGGTTTTCATTTTCTGTGTAATTTTCATTTCCCCACTGAATAAGAAAACTCTTCAGATAGCTAATTGTAAATCATTTACAAGCACTTAATTCAAATTTCAAGCACTTTTGGAACCTTGACAACACAAAGTTCAAGCACTTTTTTTAGGTAAATGTTCAAACCCTGTTAGATGCATCTATCAGTGAGGTTGAATACAGTATTCAGACCTAATAGCTTTCAACTTCAACCTCCCTCTCTCCCACCCTCTGGCCCTCAGGTAACAAAAAAATGGGAAATTCCCCTCTGCTTTGTTCATAGTCCATAAAAACATGCAACAGTACAAACTTCATTGAACAGCACCTCCTCTGAATGAATTCTACATTAATAAATCACTACGCAATGATTATTAGTTCTTTTTCAAGCAGCAATGAAGAGTAAAACCAATCTCTGGCACAAAAATATATATCCTCTTTCACTTTTCCTTTTCTACGAAAAAGCTGGAAGATTAATAGCACCCTATTTCAAATTCCTCATTTTCTGAGCAAACTTTGTATTTGTATTTTGTGATTTATATTTCTTGTATTGTCTTCTTCCATTTGATTACATCTTTCAACCTTTGTTAACATAACTAACTCTATCAAGCAGAATTTCTAAAATCTGTTTTTTGACACAATGTGCTGAATTTCACCAAAATGTAAAAAGTACAAACTGCCAAACAACATGCAAAGACTCACTCATTTCTGCACACAGCCCACAACTGGTGGCATACAACCCTACTGTTTTATGAGGGGACAAAGTCTTGTTTTATACTTTGATTACATCTGTTAAGCTAAGCTAAGCAAAACCAGCTCCTTGACGTTGCTTCATACTGACCTACACAGATATGACTGTGATCTTTCTATTTTCATGTGTCTCTCCACGCAAAAGTAATTAAACTCATTTCCTTTAATAACAGTAGAACAAATTACTAGTCTGATCTAAAGATTTTATAGCTTGAAAAAAAGTGTGTTGTGTTGTTGGTGACAGGGATATTTCCTGAGATTATAATGTATCTGGTAGACAGCTGGACAAATAGACACATAGTGGGGGGTCAAAGAAATTTGCCCACAAGCTTTTAACTGTGCAAGTGGGTGCTGGAAAATGAAATGCCCTGCCCGTTAGGCTGAAATATAGTTGATGTTCATTTTCAATTTGTACAAAAGAAACAAGAAGGAGGTCCCATCTCTGGATCATCTCTCTTTCACCCTTGTTTCTTCCCTCATCTCACTCTTTTTTCCTCTCATTTTCTTCTCCTACAATCTCTTTTTCCCTGTCTGTATGACAAACCCGAACAATTGCTTCTTTTCTCTCTCACTCTCTGACTCACTGCAATGTAATTACAGTGGCTGTCCACACACACAGAAAGAAAGAGTAGGAAAGAGATTCCCTTATGTACAATATCTGTGATTGTAGTTGCTATTTGAAAGAGTACAGTTCACTTACTGCTTTAATCAAAGAAAATTTAAGAGACAACAATTATTTTAGTAAAGCCAACGAGTCAGTTGTATGCAAATACACTCACAAACTCATTTATACACCAGAGGAAACCACTATGTTCCAGTTCTCTCCACTCTCACTGTGTATCTGTGTGCATGTGTTTGTTAACATTTTAGGACCTTTTCTTGCATAAACACTGACCTTGTCAGGACCATTTGTCCTCATGGCGACTAAAACTTGGCCCTGGTGAGGCAGAATCTCTTACCTGAAGAACTGGTTAAGTTTAGGTTCAGGTTGGGGTTGGGTTTTAACTGGTTACGGTTAAGGTTAGGGCTTTTCTAATTTAGACTGTCCAAATTAATGGAAGTAAATGCAGTGTCCTAAGAAGAACAGCAGCACAAACCTCGTGTGTGTGTGTGTGTGTACTTGTATTTGTTGCTGTGTGAGGACCAAAAAATTGTATAAACCATACAGAGTGAGGACATTTTGTCTGGACCTCACTTCTTTAAAGGGCTTTTTCAAGACCTGGTTTTAGCATTAGGGTTAGTAATGGGTTTAGGTTAGGGTTTGGGTTAGGCATCTAGTTGTGATGGTTAAGGTTAGGGTAAGGGGCTAAGGAATGTATTATTCCCTAGCGAGTCTTCACTTTGATAGAAGCGCAAACGTGTGTGTGTGTGTGTGTGTCATTAACTATGATGTAATTTCCTTTCATTGTAGCAAATTTCAGCACACACAGAACACAACAATGTCACAGTGCATCCACTCACACACACACACACACACACACATATACACACACGTAGGTAACTGTATCACCTTGTTCAGAAAACCTAATATGGTCAATATCTATCTATCTGCCAATTAAACTTGGGCAGCTGTTGTGTAACTTTGACCACAGAGGAAACACAATACTGTAAAGTTCATGGCCACCTTCTTCAAATTATTTGTATACATATTGCAATAAACGCAAGTACACACAATCATACACACATTCATGTGTTCAATTTAATTTCAGGGTATAAAAACAAATAGGAATGAATTTGGTTTGGTTTGATAGAACCGATACAAATGTGAATCTCCTGCCTGAAATGGCCAACTCATGTAGTGTAGCATGATGCATAAAAGTGATTTTTTTTTCTAAATGTTTAAGAAATTCCACAGATGAGAATTTGAATATTAATATAAAGATACTGATATTAAGACCTGGGAAGGAAGCTTGCATGTTCTCCTCATGTGTGCCTGGGTTTTCTCCTGGTTCTTCAGTTTCCTCCCACAGTCCAAAAACCAGTTGGACAAATTGTTTGTCTCTATATGTGGCCCTGTGATGGACTGGTGACCTGTCCAGGGTGTACCCCACCTTTTGCCCTGTGTCAGATGGGATTAGGCACCAGTGCCCCCACAACCCTCATGTGTGGAGGATAAAGTGGTAGAAGATGAGTGAGTGAGTGAGTAAATATCAGAACACCATACGGTATTTCTCTTTTAAAACCTTTAGCTACAGAACTGCCTACTTTGTACTCAAAATAACCTGTGAGTATGACAGGTGATGTTATCAACTCTCCCCCTTGCTATAAATGCCCAATTTTATACCAATACATAACCCAAACCCATTAACCAAAACCTAAACCAGTATACATTTTAACTAACCTAAATCCAAGTCTTAACCATCAAACAACCCTTTCAAGTTGTGAGGACCAGCCCAACAACCTCACAATGATGGTTTAAACCAACATTTGACCACACACACATGTGCACAGACATGAACGCACACACCAAAACACGCATTAAGTCTAGGAGAGGCCTTAATAGTGTCACTGCTGCTTTTGAGAGGAAGAAGGCGTTTTCCTTTTCATCTCCTGAGGGACGCAGATTATTTAAGGATGTACAGTAAGTGCTCTGTGACTCTATGTGTGTGTGTGTGTATTTACAGACTGAATGAAGGTCCTTTTTCCTTTGCTTCTGGATTGGTTGCACTCAGGAAGTAGCCCCCACACCCTTCCATGCACACACACAACTTCATAGTGTCATAGTGGAAGAAACCACATGCAGGAGGATGCAAGGAAATACCATGACCAATTAATCATTTAGTTTTTTGGTCAATAAATTGTCCACACAGAAATGTTGAAATGTTGCTGATGCTAAGTAACAAATACAAGTGCACACATACTTATTATTAAATAAAATTGCTGGTGCAAAACAAAGGATCTCAGTTGTCCAGGTCAACTATTCATTCATGTTTTTTCCTTCCTGACTGAATATGCAAGTAGCATTCATACATTTGTGCAGGATGCAAGACGTCCTCACAGCTGCATGTATTTACACAGTAGGTACGAAGTGGCCAGTTGCTGAAGGAAAAAAACTGCCCGTGTTAGCTGGAAAATGCTCAAGTACAGAATAATTATTTTACCCCAGTTAAATTGCTTCATTTGATATCATGCATTCCTCATGACACACACATATTAACAGCACACAGGCATATTCATGGCCTCTACATGCCTCCACACAGTCTACAGCGATTGCTATCATTAGTTAGAGTCATTATGTGTCCCTCCACATGCTGCAATCTACTGACACTAAACAGCTGCCTTTGTTGCCCTGTTTATGTCTTTCTGTATGGTTTTTTCCCCTTCTTAAATCTAACAGTATAGCTGGAAAACTACAGGAAAATACAGAACAGAGAATTGCGTGGCGTAAAATATAAAAACATAGAGAATAAATTGACCAAAACACAGAATGACCTCACAGGAAAAAGAGACAGCAGAAGACAGTGTATTGATATCTCAGCCATGTAGTGGACCGCTCCTGCAAGTGTGTAGTCAAAGTGTTTCTATAAATACAGGCCTTGTGCACTGCTCTGCAATTTACACACACACAAACACGCACTTCTGTCTCAGTGAGGACACTCACTGACATAATTCATACTACAGTTTAACCACAATAATTAAACCCCAACCTTTACCCTTAACCTAAATTTAAATTGAATCCTAAAAACCAAGTTTTAACCATCAAACGGCTGTTTGAAGTTATGACGACTGGCCAAAAAGACTTCATTCTGTCGGGTCTGTTACTCAAACTGGTCCTCACAAGAACCGACATACACACAGTATTGGTCTTCTCAAACCATGGAAAGAGTGGAATGAGAAAATCAAAAGTCAATCAATCAATCAATCAATCAAAAAGCCTCCTAAAATTACATTTGTACAGTAATGCAAACTGTGAAAAATACTAAATCTGAATCTGAGGTTCCACATAAATGGATTTTCCAGAGGCACGTGGTGTATGTCTAAAAATGAAGCAAAACAGCTTCTTTTCCCACTTGTTTCACACAAACGCGGTAATGAAGTGTTTCTGCTTGAGATAATGGATTGCATTGCATTCATTTCGGTTCTATAACACCAAATTAGAAAACTGGGTCTATACCACATGGTTCAAATACACATATTTGGGAGTGCTGCTTATTCAAAATCAGGCATTCTTCTGTCTACAACATATAAAAGCTGAGTGCCAGCATTTGACACATATCCACAGAAAAAGTATCTGAGGACCACTCATGTAGTGTAGCACCCTGTCACGGTAATAGAGCTTATGAATGCAGCCAGAGTATGACTGAATACAAGCTCATGTACTGAATAAGCTAAGTAGCATTGGTGTGGCTTTCTGGCTGTTTTTTTCTGTGAATTTTTCTTCCAACTAATTCCTTTAAATAATAAAATTATTTTAGAGTTGATAGTGTTTGGAGCTGTGTGGTTGCAATAAAAGATTACATATGTGAGAAATCCTTTTAACTCCAGCAACTGTAGGAAGTAGAGTCTGCAGAATCCTGAACAGTGATTCTTCAGATTGTTTATTGTTTATTTTTACACCTCATCCACAAGTGCAACTTGGTTTTTTTCCGGTAAATGAATAAATTATACCCTGTATGAATTGAACCTAACCAAATCAAATATGGCATAATGGTGCATAACCCTATTGTGACCATAATAGATTAAATTGGGTCAGTAATACATTTCTACACTACTGATTTAGGTTTAGCTCGTTCAGAGAATTCCAAATGTGGTCTGAAGCCTCAGTGGCCTCAGGATACTGCAATTCATTAGCATTTTCTTCCATCTGGAATATGAAGTGGAGGTAAAATAAACAAATAAATAAAAGGCAGAGCATAGTGTGAAAAATGCAGAACACAGAGCATCTATCGTGTTTCTGTGAGGAGAAAGTGAGAAGCAAGTAAAACAGTGAAGTGCTACTTATTTGGCAGTAACGGAAAAAACATGCTCCAACATGCCAGGAAAAAAGAATGAAATTCACTTCATTCATTCATGCTTCATTGTCTTTCTTGTGTATTTATTTAATCAAATACTGTATATGTTAAATCAATAACAAAGTCCTCAGAATCCAATGTGATATCTTTAAGTCTGAAACCTTTTTGGGCCACCACCTGCTTTTTCAGTGACCTGCAGTCTTGATTTTTTTTATTTTTTTTAATGGTGGATGCCTTTCCTCTATCAGACCTATAAGAAAAACTCTGACCCACTTATGAATGTAACAATTTACAGAAAATTTTACACATGTATCAGAATTTTCTCTTGTTCTATCTTTAGTATTCTGACCACATTTGTAATGCACCTCCCATGTAAAACTTTGTGTGAACACATCATATTGAAATAAGTTGAAATGTTAATGATTATTCTACTACCTTCTTGTCTTTTTACTTATGCTATTTTTACAGTTTAAATTCATTGTTTTCCATCTCATATTGCATCTTGTTTTAGCTGCTTTCTTGTTTAAAGTGCCTGAGTACCTTTAAAGTGCTATATCACTATTATTTAGGGCTGCAACTAACGATTATTTTCAAAATCCATTTATCTGTTGATTATTTTCTCAATTATCTACTTAGTTGTTTGGTCTGGAAAAACGTCAGAAATTTTTGAAAAATGTTGAAATGATGACCTGAAATGATGATGTTCTCAGGTGTCTTGTTTTGTCCACAAACCAAAATGATTCAATTTGAAAGATTTCTTAGTTGTGTGGATTAAAGAATCCAGAAAATATTCCAATTTAAGAAGCTGAAAAATCTGAAAGCATGAGTGTTTTATTGAAAAAAACACTCCAACAATTAATTAAATTAGTTGATGATTAATAATCAGTTAATCAAAGAATCATTGCAGCCCTATTATTATTACTGTTATTATTATCATTATCGTCTGCATTATTAGTATTATTATGAAGAACATAATATTACAACGATTAATGTTACTGGTTTAATACCGGGTCCTTGTTTAATTAACAGCTTCGGTTGTAATTTGCAAGATTAAACAAGTGGATGGATGTTGTAATCTGCAGACATTATTAACAAAACCACAAATAACCCTTCATAGTTGGGTCGACTGTATTCAATTGAAGTCTTTACATTAATTAAATGGGGGGTAGATTAAACATAACTGGTCCATTAGGATATAAAATAAAGAGTTCATCAAGTTCAGACAAATCAAGGTGGCATGGCAGATCTGAGTAGGTGAGACAGTAAAGAGGGAGCAAAACAAACGCCGAAAACAGAGATTGAAGAGCTGAATATGGGTTAATCCATTTGTTTAGTTAAGCTTTCTCCACAGTCACTCCATGTGACGAGCTCATTTTGATGGTAGTCAGTGGATCACTCCTCTTTACAACTGCCCCCAACTTACTGTAAAAAAGGAAAACTGCTGCTGCCGTGAGGCTAAGCTAACTTCATCAGTTAAGACACCGCTTTAGTTTGAAGTCAGTAAAATTATGACTGTGTTAAAATGTCTGGCAGAGGAAACGGCTAACGACAGGACGGACGTGAAGAGAGGGAAAAAAAGGGGAGCAACCGCATCACATAATTTCTAAAAAACTGCTGAAATGATCCCAGAAACACTACGTCACTCACGTTGACTTATTCCAGGAGACGTCAGCGACGTTTGTGGGGACTTAAGTTGCAGGAGAAGCTGCTCACACTCGGTAGATAGTCCGTTATTTCAGTTGCAAAGCTGGGAGAAGTTGCTGCTCGTGTTTTTTCACTCCTGGCTGTGTCTACCCTGTCTCTCCCTCTCTCCTTCTCTCCTTCTCTCCCTCCCTCGCTCTCTTCCTCTCTCTATCTCGTCGCCTGTTCCTGCTTCCCCCTCTCCACATCTAGTATTCCAATATGGCTGCTGTAGGGAGCGAAACACACACAGGTTTGTGCTGTTATTCTTGTCGGGACACTACACTGGCCAAGCCTAAACTGACCAAACCGAAACCATAACCAGTCAATGTCAAACCTCATCCTCATCACAATTTACTCATCTCCTTTAACCTTAACAAGTTCCTCAAATGTGAGGTTCTGTCTCATCAGGACCAGGCTTTGGTCTCCATGATGACTACTGGACTGGTTTTGGCAAGTTTGGTATTTATATCAGTAAAGGTCCTACAGAGGTAGCAAATACAAGTACACACACACACTCACACACACACTGAGTGAGTGAGTGAGTGAGTGAGTGAGTGAGTGAGTGAGTGAGTGAGTGAGTGAGTGAGTGAGTGAGTGCAACAAGCAAACCCACAAATGAATGGATGTGTACATACTTTAGATGCTATTGTGTGGTTATTACACTATAATACAATGGGAGTAGTTCAGTGTGAGAATCAGCACATTAAACTTTGAATTAAACGAACAGGTAGAATGTCAGGCATTTCACATTTTACTATAATACAAGAACAAAATCAATTTGTCATTAAACTATACTCAAAGAACTAATAGTAAAGGTGCTTATAATAATGCAGGGTAAGAACAGTAAAAACAGTGTATTGTATTATTGTAATGATAGAGTACTGCAGTAATTATTTAACTTTTCCCTAAAGGGATTAACTTCAGACTAATGTCAATTAGTTTT
This sequence comes from Brachirus orientalis, assembly GCA_016785285.1. Taxonomy (NCBI): domain Eukaryota; kingdom Metazoa; phylum Chordata; class Actinopteri; order Pleuronectiformes; family Soleidae; genus Brachirus; species Brachirus orientalis. Next base: position 313,976 of record JAFBJR010000879.1, on the reverse strand, counting down.
TATATATTTCTATTGATTATAACTTGACACAACTGTTAAATATCTGCTCCTGGTCTCTCTCTTCTGTGTCTTCTGCATCCCTCTTTCCAAATCTGTCCCCCATTTTTCCTCATGCCAACTGGTCGAGGCAGATGCACATTTTTGTGTCCGAGATTTGTTCATGCTAAAAGTTTTTTTTTCTCTCCACTGATGCCTCCACTGATGCCCTGTGCTATTTGTTGGGTTTCTCTTCTCTCTGTAATAGTCTAAAGGTTTCTTCCTGACTGTGCAGTGCCTTGATATAATGTATGTTGTGATTTAGTGCTATAAAATACAAATTTGAATTGAATCTAATTCTAAAGTAAATATCTCATAGACTAAAACAAATGAAAGAACACTTCCTCTGAAATGTTTATTTTAGTGCACAACTTTTACTGATGTGTTATTTTAGTTGTTTATTAATGTACATATGTGTATAAGCTTATATGTAGGTGAGTGAATAATTATTTTGTGATCTTTTTATAACATGTGCACGTATCTACCAATGCCTTTCTTTAAAATAAAATAAAAATGTGATCACAAAAAAAAAAAAAAAACTTTTACTGATTTGAAACCAGGGCTTTAGAGGCCCCTGGTATTTAAATAAACAACATTTCCATTTGACAGTGAGCATGATTGTCAGACTTTATGACAATACCCTCTGCAGGCTAAAGATTCATGTCAAATCCCTGTAAATCCCTCACCTGTACCCTGCTTACTTATTTATATCACTGTCAGATTCTGTTTCTCAAGGGAGTACAGTATGTGAATGAGACACTGTTCAAAGCTGACATCTGGTGGTCGTTACTCGCAAGTGCAGCATAATCGCATTCCCCGAGGACATGCATTTGGCTTGGTTTGCATTATTTTGTCCTTGCAGGTTAATTTTAAATGATTAGGTTGTGACTCCTCTTTCAATGACGTCAGCAACTACATATTTTTAAGTCAAAGAATGTGAAGAATGTGTTTTTACTTTATTTCTGGTGAACGGATCTGTCGTCAGCTGATGACCCCTGTAAAACAAGCTGCCGTGACCCGGATTCGAACCGGGGTTGCTGCGGCCACAACGCAGAGTACTAACCACTATACGATCACGGCTGACATCTCGCTGCCACTGCTCTGTCGTCTGGCTTCTAAGTCAGTCCCCTTCAATACTGAGTATTGCTGTAAAAAAGGGTGCTCATGTCAGGTAATTAAAGCTGTAGTATGTAACGTTTGTTGCCAAATCATTGCTAGTGTTGCAACCACCTCAAACTTATGGTGTGTTCCATTCACATCAGAAGGTGGAACTGGGAGTGACCTCACCTTGGAGTTGATATTCACCCAATTTATGATTTATGTTCAAGATGTATAGCCAAAATAAATGCATTTTTATTATTTGAAATTTTTTTTTTTTTTTAAGTCAAATTGTATTCATTGTGATGGAGCATTACCACCGCACTATGAAATCAACTGCTCTAACTCTAATAAAAGAAACATGTGCTTTTTAATGAATAAAATAAAATAAAATAAAGCATAAATATTTGTGTGATCAATTTCACAAAATATATTCAAACACAGTCACTAACCAAAAAAAGGAGCAACTGTGAATTTTGGTTGTGGTTGGAAGTCAGAATTTAAATTACTGTTAATTGCAATTCTGTTTTAATTGTTTCACATTAGGTCAGTCGTACATGTAGAACTGTTATTGTTTTTATCCATGGAAATAGAGCATTAGCAATGACAATGGCTGGACCAAGATACATTTACATCCATATCTTCTTCTAACTTCTCAACTAGAACACAGTCAACTCCAAGGTGAGGTTCCCATTTCCAAATTCTGATGTGAGCGAAACACACCATAAGTTTTGGGTGGTAGCAACACTAGCAATGTTTTGGCAATAGACGTTACATACTACAGCTTTAATTACCTGACATTAATGCCATTTTTTTTTTACAGTCATACCAAGTTGAAGGGGACTGAGTTAGGAGTCAGCCGACAAAGCAGTCATAGCAAGTTGTTGGCTGTGATCCTATAGTGGTTAGTACTCTGCATTGTGGCTGCAGCAACCGCGGTTTGAATCCGCATAATGGCTGTTCTTTATAGTTAAAAATTAGTTAAATGTCTTACTGACAAGACAGACACTGGTTCTGGAGGGATGTAGGAAAAGTATGAAGGAGTGGCGGCAGCACTTTGAGCAGCTAGAAGGCAAAAGGAAGACATCTACATAACATTCAAAACAGAGTGGGTACTAAGGAGGGATCAGAAAGGCGCCTTCACATTATTGGAAAGCATGCAACTAGACAAACTCACTATGGTAAAATCAGTGAGACTGTTAGAAAAGTAGATATATTGGGTAAAAAAATCATATAAAAAGAAAGGTGGTGATGAAGAGGGCAGGGAAATCTTTAGAAAGTGTATTAAAATATGGGGAAAGTAAACAAGGCAGTCTGTTCGGACATTGTAGGGATTAACTGACACCAGAAGATGGCAGTAAGCTGCCGTTAAACAATATAGAAGAAGAACAAGGAGGAGTAGGAAGAGGAGGGGGACGTGTGCTGGTTGACTTCCTGTCATTTCATAAACTCGGACTGACGAGGTAAGCAACAACGATTGTTTGCTAACATCCATTGACGCTTTCTTCACGTCATTGGTTTTAATGCAAATGTTGTCATTAACAGTTTAATTAATATGCCGTGGCTGTGAGATCTGCAGACTGTGTCGTGGATTCGCTTATTTTATTTTGACATTACAAGGTTAACTGCTTGCTAACTCGGCTAAGCTCGGCTAGAAGTAGCACAATGAGCATGGAGGTCAGTGTGTAAAAGTGAGGCAAACAAGTGCACATTTACCCGTTGTTATACAGTTAAGTAATTATGTTGAACTGAACTAACACAGTTGGACCGGTGGGACAGAAAAATCCCTGTTGTTGCTTCTCATCTTCTCTGCTAACACAACACCTCGGACTTCTCATTACTGTCGAGGTTACACAAGATGTCTCTTATAACGTAGAAAATTAAGTGTCTGTCAAAAATATCTTAGTGTGAAACAAATTTACTCTAAATATGTAAAGTCTGAAGTGTCTGTCAATTAGGTTTTAACGTACATGTACCCCGTTAAAATAGGTCATTGTCGGCCAACTTCCATTTGACAGCTTTGTTTTGATACTGTTTTGTAAGAATGCAAATTACAACCGAACGATTGCTAATTACCACATGAATCGTGTATTTATTTAGACTTTTGTCAATTGAAATTATAATGACTTATTTCTTTATGTATCATATGTATTTAATTAATGGGTTCATTTTGCATCATAAATACATTTATATTGTCAACTATTTATGTTCCATATTAAACAGACACTTAAATTTGGAAATTATGTAACTCAATGTCTTTTTTCAAAAAGTGAGATGTTTTTTCCACTTGATTGGCCCCTACTGACCAAATTAGACACTCAGTGGCCCCCAGGTAATTAAAGTATGGGATCCCCTGTTACTTTATATAGTATAGTGAATGTTATGTAATGTGAGAGTATTACATATACTTTAGTCTCATCTTCAGAGAAGTTCTGTGCAGTTTCTTTCCATCATGGTTTTATGTCGGTATTTAACAACTTTTGGCATCTGTCTTTCCCCAGGAAGGATGTTGTCCCTCTCTCGTGCTGTGCTGAGCGGCGTGACTCGAGCCCCAGCTGCCATCACTCAAGGCGGAGTGACTGCTTTAACTCGTTTCAACAGCACAGCACAGGTACCTGGACTGAATTAATTTGAAACTACCATTATTTGCATTTGCCTCACATGTCTTTGCATTGCTTTTCCAGAGTGCTCCAAAGAAAACCACATTTGGTCCACTGGCTGATGAGGATAGAATTTTCACAAACCTTTATGGCCGTCATGACTGGAGGTAACATCATCAATGTTACAGTCTTTTGTAAAATCAATAAATAAATTGCTGTTAACCTTACAAAACTTTGTTGGATTAAAAACTAATTTAAATAATTTTTCAGTCCTAAATTGTTTCTATTTGTACTTCAGGTTGAACGGAGCTTTGAAGCGTGGTGACTGGTACAAAACTAAGGAGATTCTTCTGAAGGGAGTTGATTGGATCCTCAATGAGATTAAGGTCTCTGGTCTGCGTGGGAGAGGTGGAGCTGGTTTCCCTACGGGCATGAAATGGGGTTTCATGAACAAGCCCAGTGATGGCAGGTCAGTGAGGAAAATGACAGATGCATGCATTTATATTTTCACCTAATATAAATCTAAAACAATTTCAGAATTTTGTCTAAACAAAAAAAGATTTTACTGCATGCATAATTCCTAGTATTTGCACTGATTTTGGTTACCAGGGACCTATTCTGTGCACACAAGAAGTGACAAATTCAAGGTTAAAGTTAGTGTGTAAGGTTCTGCAAGATTTATTAATCAAGTTGCATGTTGCAATTAAATTCACTTACCCCTTCCAAGTATGTTGTTCCAATTATTAGCTGTCCCAGCTCCAAATTTAAATGTAAAAGGCTCAATCTGTGGTAATGAACAGTTTATACAATCAGGTGATTGCACAATGGTAAATTTTTTAGGTACAAGAATTTTTGACAAATTAAAACAAGTTCACCTGAATTTAACACACTGGACCTGTAAATATGTAATACCTGTGTCTTGTTTGCACTACAGAGAACAGAAGCCTAAAATTGCCTAAATCTTTTGAAGAGTATCTTCAAAAGAAGCAAATGGTGTAATAAAATTCAGACTGCTTGGGCACTGATTGAGCATAGTTACTGCTTCTGAAAAAAAAAAACTTAACTGTCTTCTGTTCTTTTCTTATAGACCAAAGTATTTGGTGGTGAATGCAGATGAAGGAGAGCCTGGCACCTGTAAGGACAGGGAGATCATGAGGAATGACCCACACAAGCTGGTGGAAGGCTGTCTAATTGCTGGGAGGGCCATGGGGGCACGTGCCGCTTACATCTATATTAGAGGAGAGTTTTACAATGAGTCATCCAACCTGCAGGTGAATATGACACCATTGAATACAGAGTTTGGGTGATTGAAGTAATACCACAGTACATTAAACTACTTAAATCTGAAATGGACAACTTTTTGGCCCATAACAAGAGAAAACAAAATGACTGATAAATGTAGCTTTTAATTTGTATGCACCCATATATGTATCTTGGTGCTTTCAATGTTTTGTTCTACTTGGATTTAATTTCTATATCGTGTGGTGATGCAAATGTTAATAGCAGAATTCATGGTCTGACGTGAATGAAAAACATTTTAAATCACATCTGTGCATGAATGCACACAGATGTGAATGACTGAAACAATGTTGAATGAAAGTTAACTTTTCTTATAGGAACTGTGTCATCATCAACTATGGGAAGTGTAGATGAACCAAAGTTGAAGAAAACTGTTGTGTCACAACAATAAGAATAGTAAAAACAAAGTCAACTTTTATTCACTGTGTATTCATCCTGTTTTTTAATTATATTTTCATTATTATGTCACTTTTTGCAGGTTGCTATCCATGAGGCTTATGCTGCTGGGCTGATCGGAAAGAACGCCTGTGGCTCTGGTTATGACTTTGATGTGTTTGTGATGCGTGGTGCTGGAGCATATATCTGCGGAGAGGAAACTGCTCTTATTGAGTCCCTAGAGGGAAAGCAAGGGAAGCCCCGTCTGAAGCCTCCATTTCCTGCTGATGTGGGTGAGTTTCACCAGAAAAGGGGATTTTTGGAAAAATTAATTCTTCTTCATACTGTATGCAGCTCTAAAATTGACTTCACTTTTACTCTTATCTTACAGGGGTGTTTGGTTGCCCGACAACTGTTGCTAATGTGGAGACTGTATCTGTGGCGCCCACCATTTGTCGCCGTGGAGGAACATGGTTTTTGGGCTTTGGTAGGGAGAGAAACTCTGGCACAAAGCTCTTCAACATCTCAGGCCATGTTAATCACCCCTGCACTGTGGAGGAGGAGATGTCCATCCCTCTTAAGGACCTTATTGAGAGGCATGCAGGTATACATGTTGCAATGAGCCCAGGCTAAACAACAAAAGTGTGATGTCTGGTTGTATTTCTATGTACTCTGTTGGTCATTGCATGAAAGTTTTAAGATGGATTAACTTAAGCACATCTCAGTGTAGGCCTTTTAGCTCATTTGAATCAATCATCTTGTAGGTGGAGTTCGTGGTGGGTGGGACAACCTGCTTGCTGTAATCCCCGGTGGTTCCTCAACACCACTTATTCCCAAGAGTGTGTGTGAAGACGTGCTGATGGACTTTGACGGCCTCATTCAAGCTCAGACTGGGCTTGGCACAGCCGCTCTTATTGTCATGGACAAATCTGTGAGTTTGTCCCTTCTACAGCATAATTAATTGTGCATAAAGAAGGTTGCAGCCGTGTGTAACATTGACGGCATTATTTCTACAGACTGACGTTATCCGAGCCATTGCACGTTTGATAGAGTTCTACAAACATGAGAGCTGCGGCCAGTGCACTCCATGCAGAGAAGGTAAGGATGGCTTCAGTTTCATTTAACGCATCAACAGTGCCAGAGTTAATGTTTCACACACAGTGCCTTGGTTATGATTCCTTACTGTCTGGCCCCTTCTCCTACAAATGTCAAAATTATGAAGTATTATTCCCCTCCTCCACTTTTTCTGCAGGGGTGGACTGGATGAACAAGATGATGTGGCGCTTTGTACGTGGTGATGCACGGCCAGCGGAGATCGACATGATTTGGGAGCTCAGTAAGCAGATAGAGGGTCACACTATTTGTGCCCTGGGAGATGGTGCAGCATGGCCAGTGCAGGTATTCACGTGTTCTTAGTATGCATTTTCACACTTATAGGATTGTTTACCAAACTGTGGTGAAGTGGTGAATTTTGCAGACTGTGGTTTGTGGTGATATTAAATATACTGCATTAGATAAAAGTTTAATAGCACCACAAACCAAACTTTCTATACTTCTAGTAAATAAAGTTCAAACAATATCTCTCTCCAGCAAAGAATCAAAAACTGTGAAAATAAAAGAGTCTTAGTAATGAAAGGATTTGTGGCTTAGATGCTATGTGGATATGTAAAAGATTAAGCAAGGTTTACCAAAGAAGAGTAAACTAGCGAAATACAAACCATAACCTGAGAAATTCCATAGACCTAAAGCTTTAAAAATGACACATTTTGCTGCATCTGTTCCTCATCTGCATCACTTCAATCATGAATAGTATATTAATTCCCTGTTGTGGGATTTTTTTTCTCTCTTTTTAGGGATTAATCAGACACTTCAGGCCTGTGATGGAAAGCCGAATTGCTGAATACCAGCAGCAGCAGCAGCAGCAGCAGCAGCAGCAGGCCAGGGCTTAAATGTCTCTTTTCTGTCCCTTAAATTCCTTTCATTCATATGCCCATAATACCATGTTTGTATCAGTGAGAAATTATTTAAGATAATATGTTGTTGCATCGATAAGTCTGCCTTGTCTGACGAAATTATCAATAAAGTTCTATGAACCATAAATTATCATTTGTCTATGTTTTGATATATACAGTATATTGTTTAGATCGTTGCTTTTGTTTTGTAATATGAAAAATTAGGCTTGGCAATAAAACAGTTATCACAGTGTTTTTTTTTCAAATATCAATGCACATATATAGGGTTTTTGTAATATACAAACAAATATTAAAGGTGTAACAAATAATTTTTTATCTTTACATGAGTTGTGTGAAGAGTGTAACTATTGAACTGGACCTGAACTGGTTTCTTCATTTGTCACTCGGGTGCAAAAAACAGTCTTTATTTATATAACATTTATCAGGAAAATGTAAGTTTAGATTTGAAAATATTTTGTAATAAAATTTGGTCATACAGTATTTTAAATAAGAGCAATTTAAAAAACAAACAAACTGGCAAAATGTGTTTTAAAATATCCCGAGTTATAGTCCATGTTCTGAATGTTTTGCCTCAGTAATCAAAGGTGATTGATGTCCATGTCTCTCATTGTTAAGTTTCTTTTCTAAATTGTATTTTATGATTTCATGAGCCAGAGCCCAATTTGATAAAGAATGGTGATCTGATCCCAGTGACGCTGAGTTTTTATAATCTCGCGATAACGCCATGTCCGCAGTCTTGGCCGTGTCACGTGACGTGGCCAGACCGCGGGTTCCTTTCAGTGGATTAGTTAAACGGTAAGAAACAATTTCATTTTTGAATTATTTTCAAAGACCACATACAGCCTGAAATACAGCCACAGCAAGAAATAAGTAAGCATAAATTTGAAATGATGTTTGAATATATTAGCACATTCATGTAGCTCTGTACTCCGGGTCTCTTTCTCCATCCTTCTCTCAGCTAGCTTAGGCCTAGCGTTAGCTGTTTTGTTTTTATATCATCACTCGTAGGCCTCATAGTATATGAAACTTCACCCTGTTGTTTTGGGTTTATTTTTAAATGGTTTGTGTAAACGCTCTGATTTCAGCTGTATTAACAAACTTAACATTCGTGGTGTATATCCAGTGTGTATGCAACAACACAACAACGTTTTCTTAATTGCAGGTCTATGTGGCTGGGAAGTGTGAGACAGCATCAGCATGGAAATGTTAAAGATAGAGCAAGTCATTGTTGGGAGTGAGGTGAAATCCACCTCAACGGAGATCAAATCTGAGCCTGTGGTGATACCACTGCAATCACGTAAGCTTACATTTACTATGTAGCTGAGGTGTGGCTGCTCTCAGTAGATATACTGTAATACCCATTTACACAGTCTTTCCTTCCACAGCTGCATTTGAATTAATCACAACACCACTTGTCATGTTATTGCAAAACAGACCATCAGCATGAAGGTCTGCAGTGTTTCCAGTGCCTGATCACCTTCTCTGACTTCAAAGCCAAGGAGAGACACATGAGGAAAAGTCATCGGGAACAGTACAAAATGCAACTGCAGCAGGTACAAAATGACACATAAATTACAGAGCTAAGCTTTGAGTAAACAAACTGAGCAATTTATATCATATACAATACCTATAATTATTGGGTCAGCGTCCTATTTTGCATATTAATTGTAAACTATGAAACAGTTCAGACAGCTTTGAAAAATCATAATTTACACCATAATATGTATTCAGTGGATCTTTTGTCCACCTATAAGTCCAAACCCCAGCTTACTGTGAGGTAGATAATTGATTAATTCCTAAGCTTGACTACAGTTCAGAAAATAATTTGCTTTCTTGACTGAAGTTTAAAGTTGGAATTTTATTATTGGTTAACCAAATTTCTGATCATCTCTTTTCAGAATAATACACTCTTTACTTGTTACCAGTGTGACAAGTGCTTCTCCTCCTCTGAGGAGCTCAGTGAGCACCAGGCCACCCATATCTCAGGGGACAAGCCCTTCCTCTGCATTTACTGCCAGAAAAGCTTCCACACCTTCACTGAGGTGAGGGCACAGCAGGCTACATCCAAGCCTGCTTTTACTGCTGTATATTACATATATGTAATCTGTGTAATTTGCTTTGAAAATTATAAACAAAGTGAATTGTTCTTGATGAGTGTTGCAGGTGAGCAAGCACAGAGGAAATGAATGCAAAGAACGACAGTATCCCTGCAGGGACTGTGGCGCCATGTTTCCCAGTCGTCCACGACTTCGCAGGCATCGCAAAGCAGTGCACCTCGAGCCCCCGGCTGAGGCTGATGAAATCTTCACATACCAATGCTATAAGTGTTGTTGTGGTTTTCAGACCGAAGAACAGCTCCTGCAGCACCTTGAGAGATTTGCTAATGATCTAAACTGTGAAACTAAGCTGCCAGGCAAAAAACGTGGCCGTAAACCCAAGAACGCAGCTCAAGGAGAGAAAGTTGAAAGCAAGAAGATCAAACAAGAGGAAGAAATGGGGGAATACGAAGGATATGATGAGTATCTAACAGAGGGATGTCGCTCCAAGGAGAAGCAATCGCAGCTGAAGATTCCTTGTCCTGAAGCAGCTTGTGACCTTGAATTCCCTTCTGTTGCAGCCTTACGGGCACACAAGAGGGAAAAACATGGTCCTCCTTGCAAGACTTAGACTTACACAAATCTACTGAAAGCAATGCTTGACCTGAGCAGCTGAAAGTGCTTGAGCTGTGGACATACTGGAAAGAGCTTTGCACAAGAAGGTCCACCAGAATACCCAAACTGGGGTTGCAGAAAAAAAATTAACTATATGGGGAAAAGACTGCAGCTTCCTCTTATAGCACTAAGTGAAGTGATTGTTAGAGTATTCTTACCATATTCTCTTGAGTAAGAGGAAAATGAAAATTTTTGTGTGAATCATTAGGGAACAAGTTTTTGATACAAGGTTGCAGTGCATTGCAGCACAGTTTGAATTATGGAGGTTGTTTTTCCTGAACTTTTTTTCTTTTAAGATATCTGAAACTTGTATTAAAAGGTCTGTGCATCATTATGATTTACAGTATGTCCACCATGAAATCACATCACTGAACTCTTGCTACTTGTATTTCCTTTGTCACTGAAATTTTTTTAATAGTGTGAATAGTCCATTCGTTAAGTGTGGAAATTATTTATATTAAACCATATTCCATTTTCAGGAAAATGGTAAAAGTGACAATAACAGGGGAAGGTATGGTAAGTCCTCAGTATAAAATCCAAAATCTGATTTGCAAATGTATAGGATCCTGTACTTAAAATATTTACTCTTGGGGTCTAATTTTTTTCCTCCAAAAAGTAAATTACACATTAAATAATACTTAACATGCCTGTGTTGTTTGTGTGTGTCTGTATAAATGGAATATATAATTTGTGATGCTTGGCAAATATAATGGTATTTATAAATCAATACATTGTTTACGGTCGCCGTGATGCTGTATGTGGTTACCATGATGTACAATTTTGAATTTTTGATTACCTAGCTAGCTTCATTATTGAAAGTGATTGTTATCTGCTCTTTCCTCGGCTTGTATGCAGTAGAAAATAACAAAATCCATTCATTAATATGTTAAGTTTTGAGGGACTATTTAAGTATTTCCATATTATGCTACTATATGGATATTTTTACAATGCATATCAAAGAAAGATTCCAATGACTTTTCAAATGTGTGATGTTTACATAAAGCATTTATTCATAATATGTTGCAAAGAGTACTAACCAACCAACATATTAAAAATGATTGAGTTGGATGTTCAGAAAGAACATCCACGGTATGAGAACCACAACATGAAGGATGTAGGACCCGAAATATCATAAATATGTATTAGTGGTATACATTTATGAGGTTCAAACATGAGGCATTTATGTGGAAGAGGAATAAGGTCATGTGAATATTTTTTTAAACTACAAAAAAGGCAGAATTCCTAGAATAAGACTCAAAATTCTGACTTTAATCTCTTTTTTAAAAAAATGAGTGAGATTCTGATACCCTGAAGTCTGTCTTTAATCTAAGAATTCTGTCTTTATTTATTTATTTGTTTAAAAAAATGTTTGCATGTGGCCCTGAACCTTTTCAGTACATTTGAGGTCACTGGTGCCCTGTAAATTTGCCCAACACAAGCGAAGTCGAACAGGGGTGGAACTTCGCCGGCGAAGTTCGTTTTCCCATGATGCCTCTGTGGTTTTTGCTATCTCGCGCCTTTGCCTCGGAGCTGTCCATCTTACCTCTCACAGCGCTGCAGTCTCCGTCCGCCTGCGCGCCGTCCGTGTTGTTGTAGTAAATAATGGCGGCATCAGGAGGCGGATTATCATCTCCCGCTACTGTCGCAGGGTTGAGTACCCAGGCTCCGGCCCGGGCTCGCTTTCCAGGCCGACCGTGCTCGGTACGAAGCAGGCTGCGGTCGGAGAAACGTTACCGACGCGGAAGGTTGGGCTCTGACGACGGGGAGCTGGATGTTGAAGGGCCGAGGCCCGTAAACATCGGGCTCGCGTTGAGCGAGGATCCGTACCTACTGCGCCTTCTTGGGGTGACGGAGAAGCACAGGCGGCAGAGAGATGCGGGATTTGACTCGAGCCACAGCGAGGAGGTGAATAAGCTAACCATAGCATGTCAGCTGGATTTACGAATGTGCCCTAAAAGAGCACACGAATCTATATTGTTCTAATGATGGGCATTTAAAACGGCTTGTTGGTATTTTCTAAAAGTATTTAAGCTAATGTAAAGCTAGTTCGCGGCAAGTTGGCTTCCATTCAGTAATCTTTAAAATTGCATTGTAGCTAGCTATCTGCCATGCAGGATATGTTTTAGAGTGGTCTGTCTGTGACTGTTCCGTCGGCACTCATTTGTATTAAATTGTTTTGAAATGCCAGCAGTTTAAACGCACAGAGACCACTGTCGTTCCAGCTGTGTGCGTGTTTGCATGAAAGGAGAATTAGGAGGAAACTTTGCTGGTCTGTTAGAACCACTAAGTGCGTTTTGTTTGTTGAAACCAGGATGTGCCTTTGTTCATGTGCATCCTTGACACAATTTTTAGAGCTTAAGCTCCCAATCTGAGCTGAAATCCACGGGCTGTTAATCTTGTCGTGCATACATCGTCTCTGCTGATAACTTGCAGAGACCACACATCTCCACGCTGTCAGCTGACCGCTGGGTGTTTGTAACGTCAGCCAAACGCTGGGGTGCAACTGAAGGCTACACACAACTCCAGGTTGTGTTCACGTAGCTGCATTCGGATCTAACTCCTGTGCTTTTTTAATCAAGACTTGGTTTTGCACAGAATGTGTTTAATACATGATTCAATCAAAAAGGTAGTGTACAGGTTCATGTCACCAAGGAAACGCCATTCTGACACTTATTTACATTTTTAGCTCCTGTCATTATCAGAGAATATTAAAACGCTCTCTATTTAACAGTTTTAATATGTGCCCGATTCCAGAATCATATCCAAATCACCACCAAAGTCCATTATTAAACTAAACTTTATTTTCCTTTCCAATCTCCAGAAAATATCTTTCAAGTATCGCCTTTACTTTTTGAGTGTTGGTGGAGGTAAAAAATTAAAATAAGTAAATGTATGTGAAGTCAAGAGTTGTGCTGTAAAGCAGTTATTCTTCATTGGAGCGCTAAGTCTAAAAAGTAGTCAGTGACTCAAAAAATATATCAAGATACCACTGCAAGTGTTTCTTTTGTGCTGTGAGCCACTAAAGAGCTATAGTGTAATGTATTTATTTTGACTGCTGAATGGGAATGTGCTTCCTTTGATATATCTTTAAAGATATTTATTTGTTTTCAGCCTGCATTCCGCAACACAACTTTAATGATAGCTACCTCTAATGTAATGCTATATTGATAGTCATTATTTCAAATGATTTTTACTGCAATACATGAGAGGACCCAATATTGCCCTTTGTGAATTTTTTATTGTACTACACTAATTTCATCCTAGGTGAAAGGTGCGCCATTATTTAATTTTAATTTCACTTTGTTTCCAAGATTCACTGTTGTCAAAAGTCTCAAATCGGTTTCACTTTAATAAGTGTGAATTCCAACCTCTTTATGAGCAATGTTAGCTAGGGCTGCAAATTGCTGTTATTTTCACCATTGATTGATAATTTAACCCTTTTTTTAAAAAAAAAAAAAAACACTATATCAGAAAGCCACGAGGGAAATAAAAGTCTATGAAAAGTTCTCTGTCTAAAAGACACTTGTTTTTGATCGATGGTCTAAACCATGAGGATCTGCACTGTACAACCCTAAAACACACAAAAGCAACCAGGAACTGGATTCAGCTTCTTAGACTTACTTGATAAGTAACTTAAGCAAATAATCAGTTTTGTAAATGTATTTTATGTCAGCTCACTCAGCACTACTGTATTGATTTATAATGTACTCTGTACATTATAAATCCTGTACAACACAGGATTCAGATCTGTCTGTGTTGATATTGCTTCTGTACCGAAGCCATTATGTGCTAAAGCATTCTCAGGTGTTTGTCAGCAGCAGCTAGGCAGATGGATGGTGATAATGATATAATCCCATATTGGATCTAATCATATTACTGACACTCCATCACGGAGGGGCTTCTGTAGCTGACAGGAGCCAGACTTCACTGATGCAATTCCCTCAGTGTGGATAGTAACAGTCACATGGCTCATGCTAAACCTTGTGGGTGATGCAAGTGGAGAAGTGCCTCATACTTGTGCTCTGCAGTGGTATGGAGGAGTTTTTATAGGAGTAGTTTCATCTCTGACTGATCTACAGTGTTGTTATTTTGCGTGTGAAGATGGATGTGAGTAATTTGTAACCAAGTTGTTAGTGTGCTTTTGATCTGCTGTATGCATATCAGTATGCAATCATAGCATCTGTGGTGCCTGAATTAGAGGATGCTGGACCCTCATTGTGTTTCAAAGCTTCTTAAACTTTGGTGGTGCTGCATTACTGCTAGATGACAGATTATTGCACCTTATTAAAGCTTTTGTGTTGCTGCTCAGGCAGAAATCTGCTATTTCTTATAGCCGACTCATACATTAGATAAGACTGTACTTTAACATAGGAGTAAGAATGCTGAGCTGAGTTTTAATGGCTGAAGTGGGTGAAAAATATCAAATGTATTTCCTTAAATATACAGTGTGTAAAATTTAGCTACATTTATTGGAGAAGATGTATGTTATAGCTGAATATCCCTCGCCTTACCCATCCCTGTGTTTGGCGAACCTATGTAGCCTTAAATTAGCATCAGAATTCAAAAGATTTTGTGTTTGTCCATGTACTACTGTAGAAGCAGTAGTACATGGACAAACATAGAGCTAACCATGCTCCTTGTATAAATAACAAAGGGTCATTCTTGGGTAATGAAAAACAACAATTTGTATTGATTGATGACTGTACTTATATAAAACAATTAATCATAATTATTTTATCTTTAATTTCTCCTAAACTGAATTAATTACATTTAAAATTCTCCTTGAGTTTAATTTGAATATTGCCTCAGATCTGAGTGTAGCAACTGTGTTGCAGCATGTCATCATGATAGCAAGAATGTAACAGCTTTGTAGCAGTGATGCTCCCACACCCTTGGAAACATGAGCACCCGCTGAACTCATTAATTGCAGTAATTGTCCTTGTTTAAAAGGAAAAACCAAGAAGGCAAATTGTAATTCATTATGCGTATCGTCATCATAGTTTTCACATCAACTCCCTCACCTATGGAAATATTTCCAGTGTGGGCGTAAGTTATTTCTTCTTTCCTATTCATATGTATGTATATGACATTATTCAAATCAGTTTTAATATGCTCTATTTTAACTCAGTACTCAAGAATCTTTTGTTTTTATCTGTTAATTGTTAAACATTTCCTTTTTTTCCCCTCCAGGAAGAAGATTTCCCTGGATTTGGGACCACAACAATTTGTCCACAAAAATCTGGCCCTGTTTCTCGGTCTGCAACTTTGAGCCAAGCAAAGTCTCCTCAGGCTTCAGACCATTCTCTTGAAACAAAGTCTCTCATTGGAAAAATTACACCCAAGCCTCCAAAACCAACTCTGATTGGGAAAATTGTACAGAGGGTTCCCAAAGATGGACAGAGTGACAAAGAAAGCCCAGGAGAAAACAAACCATCACCAAAGGTCGTAATTAAACTACATAGTGAGCATGCAGCTCTCACCATAAAAGCCAAACATGCGGATGAGGAGGCATCAGGTAGACAGAGCGGTAGACGATCAGCTGCCTTTATCAAGAAGTCAGGAGAAAGAGCCGACTCGGGCACCAAGCAAAACCAAACAGCCATCACCCCAGCTGATGGCACCAAGCACTATAAGCTAGTGAGCACTCTGACAGCTGTCAAGGGTGCAGAAAAAACTAGCAAGGTCAAAGAACAAGGTCATGTGTCGGAGGACCAGTCCCAGCCACAGAGTGCTGTAAAACGATTTATTCACACCAGACGCACATCTCAGGCAGTTGCTCTGTCCTTTACATCCTTCCACAAACGACAAAGGAAGAGGATCACGAAGAATATGGGTGCCTCTCCCGAGGCTGCAGCTGAGGCTGGTGCTCAGAGCGGGGTGGAGGCAGCAATGCCTCTCGAGTGTAAACCTGAATCCTCTCCAGCGAAAAGAAGACACAGAAGAACACGCAAGTCTTTGTTTGGGCTCAAGCGAAAACCACCATCAACCAGTAAGCACCCAAAACTGAGTCGTCGTCGCACTCGACGGGTATTTTACGCCTATGTTACAGAGTCTGTTCCAGCCATAGTGACACAGGATGACAATAAGGAGGAAGAAGAAGGTCAGAAAATCACTCAGTCAAAGGGGGAACCCAGTTTGTTATCTGAGCCAGTCCAGCAGAGCTCAAACAACTCCAATCCTGTAACGAGTGCCCGGTCCTCCCGAGTTATTAAAGCTCCAAAAAGGTTCTTTGATGAGGAAATGATTACCTTTCCAAAGGGTCCTCTGTCAACATGGCTCAAGAATCAGCAGAAAGAGGATGAAAAACAGGATGCATCCCCCAATGAGCCCAGTTATGATGGCAAGTCACTGCAGTCAGACAGTGGTTCTTTTTCTGTTTTTAACACCCCACCTGCTGTGACGAAGACCCTATCAAAGCCCAGTCCAGGCACAAGCCACATAGAAATTTACAAGAACCTGAAAAAACTGACCTTGAAGCTGGCGGAGAAAAAGAAAGGTCAACTTGACACCCAGAGGGATTATACACATCATGACGATGGCTTGACTTCTCATGTCAGGAAGAGACGGCGATCAAAGATCATGATGGAAGAGATGGACTCTCCTGGAGTCGTGAGGAAACTAGCAGTGGTGGTGAACGCTGATGAGAATACACCCTCTCAAGTGTCGGTGGAAAATACAGAAAGCAAAAGTAAGGAATGCCCCTTTTTGTGTAACTATTTACAAAGCTCATGTATAGCCTTGGTTTTACAAATTCAGCAACTGTCCAGTTAAACTTGCAAAAATAAGGTTTACAAAAATGTTGATTTTTAATTTAAAAGTTGAATCCAACAAATCTATAGACCTGAGAAGGCCATCGTTTGCTTCACTTTTTACTTCATGTGTGTTTTTGTCATGTGGTACTACACCTACGAAGCATTTGGTTGTACCCCATCTAATCAGAGCTGCACTGTTCATGCTGCTGGTTTAGATCAAGCAGGAAGTATGACAGGAGACAGTCACGAGGCTTCAGAAGTCACTGCACCCAGCTATCGAATTGGTCTTAGTGGAGCTAATAAGAGGATGCTCCACCTGCTGAAGAAAGCCAAAGTGCAGCTTATCAAGATTGATCAGCAGAAGCAGCTCAAATTGTCACAGGTATGAATTCCACCTCATCAAATCTGGGCAGGAGAAAAAGATTATTATGTGTTGTCTTATTATTAATAGTTGTCTTAGTATTCAGGTAATCTTTCAATTAAATCAAATTTTAAACTGTTATAGACTTTTTTTTACCATTTGCAAGAGCTATTTCACATATTTCTAAAATTAAATGGCCTTGTATAAGAATCATGGGGTAGTTAATACATAATTGTCAATTTTAGTCAACTAGCATTTATGGATTTTTTTTTGGTTTTTGAGATAATTTATGTTATACTTTGCATAATGATTTGGTTGTCAACTGCTGTGGTAATAGCTGACATGTCAAAGCATTTAGCTGATTATTTAGCTGATTGTGTGTTGCATATCCTTAGGAATATAATAGTGTCATTTTGGTTTCTTATAAAACTTTTTTTTCCCCTTTCACTTTTCTACAAAAAGCTGGGCCCCAAAGAATCACCAGCCCCCGTGAGTGAGAGGAGGCGGCGACTTGGTGCATCCCCAAAAGATACCAGCCGTCAGGTAATGCTTTTAATTAATCTGTTTGTTTAAATTGGTTTGCTGCCTGAGTGTTCCCTGTTACATTGAGGCTGATCAGTGTTTTGTTTGTTTACGTGCAACACAGACACCATGAGAAACTCCAGAGAAATGCACAGTAGAAGGTGCTGAGCTGTGACAGTCGAGCAAAACATATAATTGTCTCTTGTATGTTAAGGGTTAAAAAACAAATATGTTTTCTGTTGTTAAATATGAGAGAATTGTGTAAATATCTATTTAAAATACATAAATAGAATTCATGATTTTGCTGTTTTTAATTAATTGGTTGTTCATTTACCCCCAAATATGTCTTTATTTTTGTTGTTTTGCAGGAGCAGCCACTGGGAGGTCCCAGGATCAAACATGTCTGTCGGGCAGCGGCAGTGGCTTTGGGGCAGCCACGTGCCACGGTGCCAGATGATATTCCCAGACTGAGTGCCCTGCCACTGCATGAGAGAGAGGGCATCACCTTCTCACCAGCTACTGAAGGTACAGTGTATCCACAGAAGAATGCAGAAGTGGATTTCTCTTTGAATTTATTTAAAAAAGGTATTTTGCATTGCAGTTTGTATGTAATGGTTTGGTTTTAACTGAGGTATGATTATAAGGGCTGCGTCATACTTTCTGGGTTCCACCTCTGCAGAGAGCTGCTTTGCATATAGACATGCATGCCTGTTATTAAGTTCCCCCTGCACCAGAGTCCAATCTAGTGTAGTATTTTGCACATGCGTAGTCAAATTCCATTCCATTAGTGATTTTTTTTAGTCTTCTTTTGTATGTACTTGTATTGTTTTAGATAAGTGAGGGTACTGTCATACTTCCTCGCATGATCTCAAGCAAGTTTCCATGATTACCATCTCCTTCACCTGTCTCCTAAAATTTCACACAATTTTGTATATATACGGGCTCAGTGTTTCCTCCCCCATTAATTTGGAGGAAAGTTTGTTTTATTTCATTGTGAATGTTCCTTTGACTGAGCTGATTAAATCCTCCCTTGGACTCCAACACAACACCACAAATTTGAAAGTGAAGAAAAATGTGAATTTAATTTATCAACTTTTCATAGTTAAACAAATAGTCAAGGCCATTCCTTGTCCTTTGTGGGTTCAAACTGGAGTTGTGTTTCTGTTTGTCTACCTGGAGTTTGTATGAACCACAGTGGAAATGGACGAAGTTATGTGGACCTATAGTCACAAGGATGCAGAAAGTATGATCTGGGCCTAATGGCAAATTGGTTTTTACAGTTTTAGTAAGACAGAATTCTTTTAAAAGTGTGTTCCCAATCTGTTGCAGGAATTTCCTCACTGTAAACTTTGTAAATGACTAATACAAGTTATAAAATATGTATTTATTTGTATTGGTAAGGTTTATGTAAACTCAGGTCATATTGTATTTGGAAAGTCAGATGTGTGTCCCTTTTCCTTTGGAGCAGCAAAGTGCACCAGCAAATCCAAGAAGTGGAAGCAGTGAAATCATGGTCTTTTGGTGACATAAAAGACACAATGCTGCTAACAGATGCACTGAGTATGCTCATTCACAGTTAAATATAATCTGGTTGAAATGCCCAGAAACTGACTCAACAACACGCAAAGGAAAACCAAGTATATAGTCACGTTCTATGGGATCTTAAGTAAATTTAAAAGTTTCAAATTGCTGAAGATTTCATAATTCAAAAACACATAACCCACAGTATAGTGAAAGGTGTAACCTCAACTGTAGTAATTACTGCAACCCTGAAATAGGAAGAATTGCTAACTAATATCTTGTAGGTGAAAAGTTTTTTTTAATACATTAATACTCCATTGCCATTTCCATACTTTATCTGCCTTTTTGTTTGGCAAAGCTGCGCTGTAGTGTATTTTAATGACAAAATGTCTGACAAAACAATTATTTTAAACTGGCATAAATAAATTCTTTATAAACACCAATCATAAATAATATTTTGGGGGGGGGGAATAAAAGCACAGTTTTATTGCTTTTTTGCGATTTTAATTTGCTGAGCAAAAAAACTGCTTTGTTAGTTCAATGTAGTTGTTACTAAAATATTTGCCAGCAAAAATATCTTTTGTCACACACAGATTAGCCACCGCTGTTGGAAAGCTATACCCAACACTGGTCGAGTGAGCATCACTCAGTATAAGGTGAGGAAGTGCTGTTTGACAAATAGATTCACTGCCCTAAATCTTTTCTCCTAATGAACACATCTAGTGGTGTTGGGGGAAAAAACCGAGCCTTACACCAAGTTTATTCCAACTATATTCATTTTTTTTTTTTAAATGATGTCACAACCTCTAAGTATGTGAAGTTGCTTTGTGTCAGCTCACATTAACATGTTGCCACCTAAGGATGCAGGCTGTATTTTCAAACCTACTCCAACATTTTATTTTATTTTATTTTTATTTTTTCCTTAATAACAATACATGTTATGGGAATTTTCACCAATTTTCAGCAATGGATTTCTCTCAGACTCCTGATGTGTTCATCCTAGATTGACTTCTGGATATCCAACCCTGAATGGAGCCACTAGTCACCACCTGTAGCTATAGAAACCAAGTTTGTTTATTGGATGAAAGGCCAGTAAATGAGAGTAAATGTGTACAGAAACACCACAAATCCCAACCAACCCAAATCACAATCCCAAATCACTTAGAGGTGTAATTTTTCTGCAGACTGAATAGTAAGTTTTGGGCATCCAAAGATGTCGCCCCTTCACATCATGTGTCTGTATTGATTGTTGACATCTCTGTGGTGGTGGTGGCCATGGCGGCTCATTCACTCACCCACTCTGTCTCTCACTTGCAGATGTGGCAGATGATGACGAGGATCAGGGCAGGACTCAGTGGGCTGTCACGCAGGAAAACATCCAGCAGCGGAGGAGAGGGAGAGGAAGGAGAGGAGGGAGTCGTAAGATCAGGAGGAAGATACTGAGTCGTTATAAATCCAATGGAATTCGCTCCCGTCGTTGTGGACATTGCAAGGGCTGTATGATCGAGGAGGACTGCGCTAAGTGTATCAACTGCCTGGATAAACCTAAGTTTGGAGGGCCCAACACCAAGCGGCAGTGTTGCATGTGAGCCAAATAAGCCAGGAATTAATATTTTTGCTAATTCTTATGACAAAACTGAAAAATATTAATAGCGTGATATGATTCCTAAATGGTCTCGCTGTGGAACTGTGAGCCCCTTCAATAGCCCAAAATCTTTCCCAGTAGTTTAAAGGAATAATTTGTCATTTGGGGAGATGAGCTCATTTGTGTCCCTGATGAATTACATTCTAAGATCAGTATTACTATGTCTGTACAGTAACCATGAAGTAAAAATCTTGTTACCTTAGGTTAGCATGACTCCAATCTGCAAGCTAACACGTCTTTTTTAATACCTTATTTATGTATATTTTATACAAGCAAGGCAAAATGTACTGACTATTAATCTTCAAAATGGCTAGAAGGCAGATTTGATAGAGCTAGTTCACACTTTTCTGATCTTTATGCTATCATCAGATAAGTTCTTTCTGGCATAATTTCTTATCTCTTCAGACATGATTTTGGTAGCAATATTCTCACCTTACTCCAAGCAAGAAACTGAAGAATGATCTCTCCCAAAATGTCACAATGTTGGTTTGAATATCGACAGCACTCATTATCCAAGTGTCAGTTTTGGGTGATTAAAAGGTAGCAGTGTTGTTATTTAAATTCTGTACTAAGAAACAAAGCCTTAACATTTTTTAAAATTCAAGGCATTTATTGAACATGAAACTTTATAGGGCTTTTTATTTGTTGCTGCTAAATTAAACCATATTTAACAATCAAGTTAATCTCTTAAAGTTAATTATAGATTTCATACATGGGTTCATATGAACTTTACTTGGGACATATTGTTACAAACACTCCTCTATTCTCAGATATAGAAAGTGTGACCGGATTGAGAGAAGAAAGATGGAGCGCATTTTCAAACCACTGAAAGGTATGTCTCTAATTAGATGCTGTAATTCTATATGAATATATCTGTTTGCTCCCCCTGATTTATTTGCAGTAATTCTTACACTATAAGGAAATCTTACTGTGTGTGTAATTAATAATGAGGCTTTGCTTTCTCAGTAAAGGCGAGGCAGCTGTCGGGTTCCATGTCAAGCGGTGAGGATGGTAACTGGGAAAATGAAGCAGGTGAGGGGTCATCGTCCATGGTAGCTGGGGTCAGGAAACAGTCCCTGCGTAACATCACACCACGCTCCTACAGTAGCCTGCTTAAGTCCGAATCCGAAGGAGAAGAGGAGGTACCTGAAAAATTGACGGCTCCTGCTAGCAACCAAGGTAGTAAAGCTACTTTATATTGCTGTTAATGTATGTGACTCATACCTCTTAGGCTCCATTCCCACTGATCCCAAGGGTTTTTCACCTGTGTGACTGTATCAGCATTCACTCATGGTTCAAATGACACGTTATCGTAGCCATTAGTCAGCAAATTGTGCAGCAAACCTCACTTTTTCAATTTGGCACATTACTCAGTCTCTTTTTAATCAAATCAGAACATCTGAATGACTGATTTAAAGAGAGAGTGGTGGTGTTTTCTTTCTTCGCTTGACTTGTTTTGTGACTACATCACAATTAATGAACAGGTGAAAAAAACACTGCAGGTTAGGACAACCACTGGCAATGGGACTGGTGTTAGTGGCTTCAGCTGGGATAAAAATGTTAGAAAATGCTTATTTTGCAGAATGTGTACTGAAGCTGTCTGTTAATTTTTAAGGCCTTATTACTTTGTAGTAGAATTATGGTTTACATGAACCATTTTTGATGTTATAACTTTTCAGCAGATTTTAAGGCTCTTTATACTTATTTTTATTTTCTTTTGGAGATCCTGCGTCTCAAGATGTAGCACCTAATGACCCTCCATCTGAAGCGTTGAAGCATCGTCGGTTCTCCAGAGGAGCAGTGAGCAGGCCCAGAGCATACAAGGTAAAAACATCCAGCAGATTTCCCTCCTTGTTCAATGAGCTACCTAATCAAGCCTGGGTAAATTGTATTTTTGGAAGATGGTTTTTGCCTGCCACAGTAGTTTGCACATTATCTAGATATGAAAAACAGTTTCTTGTTACATTATAAAGCAAAATTGTTTATCTGACAATCCAAATAATATTAATGATTTAGACAGCAAACAAAACCAAACAGCAAACAGTTACTTCCAAATAATAGTTTGCCCAGGTGTTTTTCCCACTTTCAGTTTTTTTCAACATCTTCAATGTAATCATCTTTGAACTAACTGGTTGTAATATATATAGCTTAGCTTAACTTCTTTTTCTGACTTTCTTCTGTTTCTCCTTTATATTTATCTCCTTGCATGCATTAACCTCAAGGCCATTCATAATATTTATGGTGTTTCACACACAGTTTTTTGTTTGCCACACCTGTTTGACCTCCAGGTTTAACTTTGCCTACTCTCTTATCTTGATCTTGTTTTAATCAAGAAGAAAAACGTCATTGTGCGTCCCTGTTGTAGACATCTTCTTCTTTGCTCATGTAGACAAATAGTTCATCATAAGGCAAAAAGGCAACAGTTTTTTTTAAATATTCTGCTGGGGTCAGTACACACAGATGTCTTTGTATTTGAGGTCCATATATATATTTAGTCTCTAAATAAGACCTTCACACAGCACATGTATATGCAGCCTTTCTTCTGTCAAATCACTTGTAGTGTCTTGCTCAAGGACACTGACTTGAGCCCCTGGGAATTGAATCATTAACATTTTGCAGAATGGACAACCTGCTTTACCTCCTAAGACATATAAATGCTCACTTACCCTCATCATAATGTCTGATCATGAAACTCCACCAATGTTTGATAACTCCACTAATTGCAATGTTGAAAGAGCTGTCAATCGTACCGTTTCATGATTTAAGCTAAGAACATCAGAGGCATCAAAGTTGGCGGCACTGTCTTTTTCATTGCTTCTGCTGATTGAGGTTGGCATGTGAAACTCCTCAGGTTTCATGCCAATGAATCCAAAAGAGCACCTTTTTTTTCTTTTTTCTAACCTTTTTAAATGTCTACAGCTTGAATCATCCATCATCCACCCCGATTTTTTTTCTCAACCTCATTTTAAGATGTATTTATTTATTTGCATAAGTATTTATTGGTTAGACCTTTACAGTGCTGTTTATGTCCCCCAAGTTATCACGTGCCTATGTGTACACCAAAAAATGCTGTCTAAGATCATGGTAATTGGGTGCTGTTAATCACTGACCATAGAGTCACAGGATTTGTGTTGTCACAAACCGATAAACCCAACTTCCTCACATCCAAAATTAACCAATAACAATGAAACCCACCATATTTTAAATAGGAAGGTGGACAAAAAAACCATGTGACAATATAACTGACTTTGTAAATGAAAGCAGCATGTAGCTTTTCCGCATTCAATGTGATTTTATTTTATTTACATTTCACTGCTAAATGCAGATCTGTCTACTGAACACAAGAAGGCGAAAGCAGTAATGCTGACAAAAGTATGAAGTAAAGCCCACATATTTAGCACTGTATGACATGGTATAAAAATCACAACTCATAATTGGCACAACTGATTGTTTTTTGCATCTTAACAAAACAACACAAATAATTTTCACATTTTCTTTTTTGAGGAACAGGATTTTTGGGCCAGTGAATTTCTGCAGCACTGCAGAATTTTCTCCTAATGCTGTTTTGTCACACATTTTATCTTTATCAAATAATCGCATGGTCTTTCCATTTTGATATTGCACTTTGGTTATATTACAATTTTGAATATTTTCTGACGGTCATTCATTATTGGAGACCCACTGTTCATGAAATGTTTTTAAAATGTACTGTACATCTAAATGGAGTACCGTCATAAATTCTTCTTTGAAAATGCAGCCATAAATACCTAGATGTTTATGCAAGGCACTTCTTGACATACTGTATATACACATTCTTACAGGAAAACTGAAACAATGAATATCAAATCTAAACGTTAAAAATCTGGTTTAACACATACTAGATTTACAGGTTTTAACAGGTTATAATACCATTTACACATTGGAATCTGGTGCTTTTTATGGTACTGCATTTGTATAGCAGCACTGGGAATCTGAAAAAACCTAACAAACTAAACCACTTTGCCATTAATCTGACTTTTTACGTTAACAAAATGCTGAACTCTTGTTGAGCTTTGCTTTTCTTTTTTTGCAACGTCTATTACTCTTTTTTTTTTTTTTTTATTTGATTTGATTTATTTCTGGATAAACATATAAAATACAGAATCCAAAGGATAACATGCAAAAGTAATCTGGTGCTTTTTATGGTACTGCATTTGTATAGCAGCACTGGGAATCTGAAAAAACCTAACAAACTAAACCACTTTGCCATTAATCTGACTTTTTACGTTAACAAAATGCTGAACTCTTGTTGAGCTTTGCTTTTCTTTTTTTGCAACGTCTATTACTCTTTTTTTTTTTTTTATTTGATTTGATTTATTTCTGGATAAACATATAAAATACAGAATCCAAAGAATAACATGCAAAAGTAACATACTTATTTCCAGCATGGTCCTTGTAGACTGTAGTTAGTTAGTCTTTTACCTTCGCACCTCATCGCACCTTATTGTTTAGCTGCTGAATGCGTTTGCTAAATTCTTCTTCACCTTTTCTTACTTTTTTTCCCTAACACCCAAGAAGTTAAGTCCTCCTTCCCTTTTCTGTTACATTGGCTGCTGCCAGTCACCGCCTCTGCATGCCACTAGTAAGTGTCACTTTGGAACCTGTCTTGCTGGTTGGCTTAGGCAGTCCCCTCCTCCACAGGAACAAGAGAACATGGAAGTGATGGAGCCCGGAGAAACTTTCCCTGATACCAGCCCGTCCAGGAGCCCAGTGCTGAAGCTGCCGCAGCAGCTAAAAATACACTTACGCCGTCTTCCTGATTTTATCCTGCAGTCTGCTCTTCCATTTACACAACAGTTGCCGAAGTGTCTGGATCAGTGTACTGCACAGTTGCAACCAAAACTGTCCCAGCCTGTAACGCTGCCCACCATTTCACATTCATCGCACCCCACAACTCAGTCTTGTCCAGATTTACCCCAGTCTTTTACTCACCCTGCTCCTCGGATTTCTGCACATCCCATACCAAACTCTCCACACAAATCTCTGCTGTTACGTTTACACCGCTTGCCCGAATCTGTGGTGCAATCAGCCCTGCATTTGAACAAATATGTATTATTGTCATCTCAACATCATCAGACAGTACTGCACTCAGCTTTTAAAGAAGTTTCTTCAAAGTTGTGTTTGCAGAAACAGACTGAGATACACACAGATGATGACAAACATAAAACTGATCTGGTGCCATCTCAGACTTTTGATCCAGACGCACGGTCACAGCAGGGCAAACAAGCTAAGCTGGAGGATGTACGAGTGGATCAGCCTGAAGAAGTGAAGGAGGAGGACACCTCTGTAAAAGAGACAGGGCTGAAAAACTGTCCGACTTACACGCACTATGTCCTTCATTCCCAGAATCCTGCAGAGTGTGCATCAGTGAACACCCCGACAGGGTTAACTAATGGATTTTCCCATAAGGGCCTGTTGCAGAACAAGTACAAGATCCGTGTGGACTTTAAGGTTGGTTTTTGCACAAAATGTACAGCAAATATTTAGAATTCAAATGTTTTCCTAAGCAGAAATGAGTAAATTGCTTTTAACCTGATGTAACGCTTAGAATGACTCAAGTGGTTAATTGTAACAAAGCTGCTTATTTCGTATTTATTAGAAAAAAAACTTTGATCATCTTTCAAACTCATAGGGAAGAAGGCTTTGTTTGCTTTTTAATGCTTGCTTGTTTGTGTTCTGTTTTTTTTCACTTGTGTCTGCCAGGAGGACTGTGCTGTCCACAATGTATGGCTAATGGGAGGTCTCAGTGTCCTCACTTCTGTCCCTACCACACCACATCCAGTTTGTTTGCTATGTGCCAGTAAAGGACAACATGAGGTAATTCAGATCTTAGTATGCAAAGTTATGGCAGAACTGAAGTGTGCAGCTATATGAAAGATGATTCGTTTAATGTGAAAACCGACAGAGGCACCAACAAGATTGTGCTAGCCCAACTGCTGAAAACACAACAAAGCACCTTTTTGAGAACTTTCAGAAATGAATACTGCTCCAAAAAAAAAAAAAAAAAAAAAAAAAAAAAAACCTGGTTGTTATGCACTTCAGATAATTAAGATAAGATAATCAAATCCAGTATTTATATTTTATAGGTTAAACTCATTAGCACTCGCCTCTTTTTTTAATATTTGCTGCAGTCTCCGCCAACCTGACCATTAGTTGGTTTAGTTTATAATTCATCTTATTAGTGCTTTCTGTTAAATGTAATGTTTTATTTGCCCTTAGATGATATTCTGCCAGATCTGCTGCGAACCTTTCCACAGTTTCTGCCTCTCGCCAGAGGAGTGCCCCTCGGAGGAGAACAAGGAGAACTGGTGCTGCAGGCGCTGCAAATTCTGCCATGTGTGTGGACGTAAAAGTAAGAACACAAAGGTATGCAGCCCAGAAGAGTTCAATGGTGTCAATATACTTAGTGCTAACCTCACAGATAAAGTTAATCCTTCATTAATGTTCTCTTCTCTGTGTTTATTCCACTTGCAGCCTGTGTTGCAATGCAGACGTTGCCAAACCTGCTACCATCCTTCCTGCTTGGGACCAACATACCCTAAACCTGTGAATTGCAAAATTCCCTGGGTACTACTTTTAATTACTTTTAAAACTCTCTTTGTATATGGTCCTTACTTTTCATCATCAGGGATTGTGATTTTATATTTGTGCTGTTTTCTGACTTGTATTTGTGTAGGTGTGCATGACATGCATTCGGTGTAAAAGCTGCGGTGTGACTCCTGGTAAAACCTGGGACTTGGCCTGGAACCACGAGCAGGATCTGTGTCCTGACTGCACGTCTCTCCATAGCAAAGGTGAGACACCAATATTTCCTGAAAGCTTTGCAGCTAATCGTAAATACACAACTTACTCGTTATAAAGCTCCATTACCCAGTAATAATTTAACCGAACAAGTTCAATAATGCTTAGAATAATTGCACCCTGTG
The DNA here is from genome assembly GCA_016785285.1 of Brachirus orientalis. Classification (NCBI taxonomy): domain Eukaryota; kingdom Metazoa; phylum Chordata; class Actinopteri; order Pleuronectiformes; family Soleidae; genus Brachirus; species Brachirus orientalis. The sequence goes on along the minus strand of JAFBJR010000879.1, from coordinate 286,118 downwards.
TACAGTATGTGGTAATATATCACATGTGTGATACTAATACTAATGTGACTGAAATCTTGTTTGTTTTTTTCATCAGGTCATTTCTGCACTGTCTGCCACAAGTGCTATGACGACAGTAACCAACATTCACAGATGATTCAGTGTTCAGAGTGCAGCCACTGGATTCATTACACATGTGAAGGATTTTCAGGTGAATGACTTTATTTATAAATGCTTTGTAATAGAAACAAAACCTCAGATCAGAAGGTTTCATGAATAAATAATCTGCTCTTGGTTGACAGGTTTAGCATTTATATTACAATAACACTATTGTTTTCCATCTTGCATCAGTGACTAGTTGTGGAAGAATTTAATTATTGATATACGAGTCGAATCTGATTTTTTTTTTTTTTAAATAAAACACCCGTTAGTGTGTGTAAAATATCTCACCACAGAAACACATGTAATAATTTTAATACATCTTACCCACATTAATAAATAGAGAGGAAAAAACACATTAAAATATTTAGCAAGTTTTGCAATGCAATGCAAATCTGAAGTTGCCCGATGCACATTGTTCTACCTGATTTACAGCCTTTCTTTGTAATGTAGAGCAAATAAAAAAGAAATCAATCGCATTTAAGAAGCTGAAAAATCAAAGAACTTTTTTTTATTGAAAGAACAATGAAACTGATTAATCAGTTATCCAAATAATTGCTGATTAAATTTAAAAATGTGTTGCGTGTCATTGTAGAAGAGCTGTGTGGGCTACTGTCAAGCCAAACAGTGGAAGTGGTTTTCACTTGTTCACCATGTAGCCAGCACCAGACTGGGCACAGCAGGTTGAAGGAGGAGCTGCAGAGCAGGCTGATGGCTGGGCTGGAGAAAGTGCTCACTGACCTCCTCTCCAGTGATGCCACAAAGCACCTCCACATTTGTGAAGAAGTAAGAGATATCTGCATTCCCTTGACAGACAATATGCTAACCAACAATTTCTTTGTAATTAATTTGGAAATGTTTGTCTTTCAGTGTCGGGAAACAAACAACTCAGGGTTTTTCAGGGAGCAGCGACCAGTCTGTGATCTACAATTCATGGAGAAGAAATTTAAAGGGGGGGGTTACAACTCAATAGTTAGTATTTTCTTTAATGCAATCTGTCACCACATTCAAAATAAAAGTTATGGAATTTCCATTGTTATCACTGTTTTCTGGTTGTCTTGTTGCTCTTTCCACTTTCTGAGAAAAATTTTTATAAGATGACCCTGATTTTTTTTTCCCCCATTCTCCCCATTCAGAAAGCTTTCCATATGGATTTCATGTCTCTGATGAGGAAGTGTCTAAAAGAGGAAGAGCTTCTCCCTGAGGATCAGAGACCAACTGCTCAAGCCAGAGCACACTATTTCAAAGTAAGTTTTCTTGTCACATTGATTTGTTGAGTCACTGATCAACAGATTATCAAAAAAAGGACATTGACTTACATGTTGCCTCAAGTATTGACATTGTACTTTTAATTGTCCTTTTGATCTGAATTTCATAATGTTTTTCTTACAGTTGTTAGAGCGGGTTTTTACTTGGTTTCCTGCACGTATTCTTAAAAAGTGGAACTCATTCTCTGAAGAATGCCCAAGGTATATTTATTACTAATAACATCATATCATACCTCGAATATACACATTGTCCTTATTCTCTTGTTATGTGCATTTTGTTGTTATAATATAGTCATAAATTAAATGCAATTCAAACTACTTAATCAGAAAGTCTGCTATCCATGTTGTGTGTAATGTCTTCTCTGGTCTTCCCCTGTGTCTGAATTTTGTATCCTTCACTCTGCAGTGGCATGCTCCCTGATGCTGTCCTCCCACCATCTAAGGAGCACAGCTATGCACAGTGGCTTGAAAGGAAATCAGACATTCTGCTATCCTCACTCTCTATGCAGCAGTGTGTTACATCAAACAGCTTCCCTCTATATTTGCATGGTAATTGAAAGTACTGTATTCTTTTCTATATTATGTATTTTCAGGAATATGGTCTCAGCAAGAATCTCCAGACATACAGTTTACAAGTGCATTAATCACAGATATCTGTACAGTTTATCACCTGCAAGGAGACTGTGCATTTTTATTAGCAATATTGTTAATGCTAAAATGTTCTTTGTTGCTTCTCCCACACAGATGTAAAAGGAAAACTTAAATCTACAAAGACCGAAGACATGAGGCAGTGTGCACTGTGCCAGAAATATGGAGACTATGCTCCTTGTGTGAGTTGAGGAAAAAGTCAATCAAAATGTCTTAGTCGTGTGTAATTTTTTCCCCCAAGAATATTCAACATATATTTACTCATTATATTATTCATATATTCAGAAGATAAAGCAACAATATTCAGTCATATTTTAATTAACCACAGAAGGAAGCATCAAATCCTTTCATTAATTTTTTTATAAATATAAGAAGCTGCAACATTTAAGCTTCAAATCCATTTTATCTTTGTTTAAAAAAGCAGAATGATAATCAAGGAATGAGAAACTTTATCATCCAGCTGCTCTGCTTTACAGATTGTTTACATTGCAGCTTTCTCATGTTGACTGAATGTCCTTGTTTTGCATAAAAGTTGCTTCTTTGTGCTGCTTATTAAGTGAACTGTTTTTATTTTAATAGGATGCAGGACGGCTGTTGTACTTGGGACAAAATGAATGGGCTCACATTAACTGCTGCCTTTGGTCTGCTGAGGTGTATGAGAATAATAATGCTCTTTTACAAGTGCACAGTGCTGTCTCAAGAGGGCGCCACCTGGTAAGACATTTTTAGGAAATAAGCAGTTTGGATGTTTCTTGTGGTTTGATTATTGCTTTTCAGTGTAGCAATTGTTGTTGGATTATAGTTTGTACAAGTTGCACTCCTTTTTTCCATACCTATATGAAAATGACAATAATGGACATTAAGTTTACAACATGAACATTTTTGTCCATCGTCAGCGTTGCGATCGTTGTGGACAGTCAGGAGCCACAGTGGGCTGTTGTCTTTCCACCTGCCAGAGTAATTTCCACTTCATGTGTGCTCGTGCCCAGAACTGTTTGTTTCAACAAGACAGGAAGATGTACTGTTACAAACACAGGGATCTAGTCACTGCAAAGGTAAGTGCTTCTTTTGTATTTTTAAGTTAATTTTGTAATTCAGTTATGTGACTTGCCTTCATTTCACAACAGAAAGTCTTTAATTTTTATCAGTTACACATGGCCCCTAATGATTTTCTTCACATTTGTACTGATTTATGATTTCACCATTCCTAGGTGGTGTCTGGGAAAGGATTTGAAGTACCTCGACGGCTGTTCGTAGATTTCGAGGGCATTACGTTCAGGAGAAAGTTCCTTACAGGCCTTGAGCCGGAAACCATAAGCATGACCATAGGTAAAAACGTCTGTGTTGTCTGTTGTCTACTAGTGTGTGTGGGTGTCTTTTATAATGGTAAATAAAATATGTTGCTATACTGTATACTGACTATCTTCAGAGTGAGGAACCCCTCGTTTATTTTTCTTTCCCAACTTTTCCAGGCTCTCTGCAGATTCAGAAACTTGGTGTGTTGTCAGAGCTGTCGTCTAGTGGGAGAACACTATATCCTGTTGGTTATCAGTGAGTAGTCACTCTCATTTTAAAGTCATATTTAGGTCAAGGAACATTTTTTAGAGCATTTGCAACAGCTCTAGGGGTGACAAGGTCAGAAGAGATATGTTATCACTTTACAGAGACTTAAAGAAACATTTTTGATTGATCATTTTATTTATTCCACTCTTGTTAAATACCAGTCTGTTCTATTTAATTTTTTATGCATGTACACAAGACAGTGCTTATGATTTATAACTCCTATATTTATATATTTATATAACACACTCTTCTGTTTTTTCTTTAGATGTTCTCGCTTGTACTGGAGCACTGTGGACCCCCGCAGGCGCTGCAAGTACACTTGTAAGGTGACTGAAGTGAGTACGCCTCTCCCTGGTGAGGAACAAGATCTGAGATGGGATCAAGGAGAGAATCACACCATTGTCCACAGCCCCAAACACCACAGAGGTGAGAAGGACCTTGTAGATTCCACTAAAATTTTAACTTTATGAGCTTTAACCAATACAATGGTTGAAAGAAGTAAAAAAAAATGTCATTTGATCCGCGGGGAACTGCAGTGAAGATGACAGATTTTGCTTTGTCTTTTGAAAACCACTTGTCCCTATATTACTCTGCAAGTTAATCAGTTTCTAACTGAAAACGAGTCATCAGAACAAATTAATATAGTTGTCTTTTTTGTTCTACAGTGTTTCAACAAGTTTTATTATTACAGATATCGAGTCCCCAGATCGTTTAAGCTCTTCATCCAGCCCAATAAAGTCCACTACTCCATCACCCAACTCTAAACTACAAAATAGCCCTGGATCTAAAAGTCCTGGTTACACACAGACCAGGAGACCAGCAGGAGGATCATCTCGACCGCTCCCATCTCCAGGTAAATTCTGAAAATAAAAAATTTTCTGAATAATTTACCTATACAATGTTATTTTTATCTTGTGTTGCGTTTCAGGTGATATATCCAGCTGAATTCATGAAGTAAACCCCATTAATCAGTATAATTTTATGTCTTTCAGGATCTGCTCCCCCTAAATCACATCACATCTTGACATTAAGGGACCTGGAGGAAACCCGTCGCCCTCGCAGGCTCTCATCAAGAAGCCGCTGCAGTTCCTCTCCCACTGATAGCGACCCATCTGCACCAATGACCCTTCGCTCTGGAGGTACCATCCACTCCAGATGTGCTCTTTTTGGCTCCCCACCAAGATCCTCAAGCTTTGGACCAGCCTCGCCTCCGCTGTCACGGCAAAACTCAACATCACCAGTCTGGAGCTCCCCGCCCAGATCCAACTCTAGCATTTCTGCAGGGATGTCACCTCGGCAAGGAGCCATCACTCACTCCCCTAGAGGGAGACAAAACTTTAAAATAACAGCTCCTGTCTCTGCCGAGGTTCCCCAAGACTTCTTGGCATCGTCTGAGGCAGAAGATGCAGCAGTGGCCACAACCAATGGGATCTCACTGGCGCCTGATAGCTTAGAAGAGGAAGTTGCCCACCTGATGTCCCAGGAACTGCCATACACCGTGTTTGACACTGACACAGAGGTAGCAGTAGCTTCCATGCTTAATACAAAGCTTGAGTTTGATGAATCTCTGCTCACTGAGAACTTAGTACTTCACTGTGTAGCACAAAGTGGCCAAGGAGAGGTGGAAGGAGCAGCGCAGGATGTAGAAATTCAAGAACATAATCAGGAGAATGACTCTGAAGATGAAGACTCGAGCCATTACATTACGTTTTCAAGGACAGTGGTGTGTGATGCAGCCAGTGGCTCGGATGCCTCTGATCAGCTCCCTTCAGCACATTCGATCTCACAGTTAGATGGAGCAGACAGTGGATCAGAGAGTGATGAAAGTGAAGTGAGTAGTGATGAAAGTGATGACACTGAAGCTCACACAGATAATCCTACACCTACTAAACAGCTGTCAGTAGCACTAAAGAGGCTGGAGTCAATCTACACTGGTTCAAAGTCAAATGTCCAACCCGGAACAACTGAGTCAGGGTTCCAGGAAAATGCTGCCCTTGAGGTGGGCTACACACATGATTACACATCACTTCAGGAAGAGGATGTCTCAGTGAGATCTCAAAATGATGTGTTTTTACATTCTGCCACTGGCCATTTTGTCTCTGCTAAGGATGGCTCTGTAGTGCGACCAAGTAACACTCAAGAGGAGGATGATGACAGTACCTCATCAGCTTCAGATTCAGTTGAAGGATTTAAAGATGATTTAAATGACCCAGATTACTCACCAGAATTTACAAGCAAAAAATCCCCTGTACCACAAATGAAAACCATCCTTGTGAAGAAAAAACCTGCAGCATTAAACCTCAAAGACATCACGTTGAATACCCCTCTACCCAAACAAACCATTAGTAATGCATCCGTTTCCACTGCTGCTGCCACTTTTTGCACAGCTCCACGCACAGTCACATCCCCCATTGTGATTAATAGCTTAAACACTTTACCTGTGCAGGCTGGTACCAGACAATGCAGAACTATTGCCATCCGATTGGACAAACCCAGTCCACAAAGTCAGCAGCAGTTGGTGGCTCCAAATCAGGCTGCAGCAACTAACTCCCCTCAGGCTCCTCCCACTACCCCTCAAGTTTTGCTGGTCAACCGTCAAGGCCAGATTCTCCTCAAAGACCCAAGATCAAACACTTACCAGATACTCAATTCAAATTCTGCGGCTTACCACAAAATAAGCCAGATAGGCAAGATTCTACACAGCAGTAGCCTTGTGCAGCGACCTAATGCTCGAGTCATCGTAAAGCCTCGACCCAACCTCTCCCCCACAGTCACCCCTCCTGCCAGTAACCACACCACACCATCTGAGAAAAAAATCATTATCAGAGTGTTGCCCTATAAAAGTGGAGGTACTTCCTCCTCCACAGCTCCTGCTAGTGTGCAGAGTAGTTCTCAACCTGTTATCTTAAACACAGAAAGAAGCACAGCTCAGGCTATCATTGAGAGAGCCATGGCTTCCCATTGCAACTCAGAAAAGACAACACCCATCATTCTTGGTAAAACTCAAAAGCTAAAAGTCAAACATCAAAAATCATCCCATGTTCAGGACACAGAGGAATCAGCTCAGTCATCTGCTGCGTGTTCAGAGTCGCCGGGTGGTTTGACGTGTAAACCCAGTTTGACATCGCAACCAATTACTGCCCCATCACACCCTCAGGTGAGAGTCAAGAGAGTGTCATCAACATCTGAAAGATCCTCAAGGAAGAAATCCAAGATGGACTTCTTGGTGGATCCCTCAAGTGAGCTGGAAGTAAATGAAGCAAGGTATTAAAAAAGATTTCTTATTATTCTCTCATTATTAAAAATATTACAGATACAGTAATACAGTTACTGTAGTACTTGTGCAGTCCCCTGCATCTTGGGTATCAGCTCAGCCAGCATCATGTGTTTGGCACGTATCCTCTCTTTATTGGACAGACAGACAGACAATCTTTGAAATAATAAAGAGATTATAGAAAGGAGGAACGAAGGAATTATGGACTCTGATAGCAGCAGGTACTTTATAACTTCTGTACATTAATGTGTGCCACTTCTCACCACCCTAAAATTGCACCCCAACTAGTTATCTGTTGACACTTTTTTTGGTCCCCCACTGTATTATATTGATTGTGTACTGCCATTTTTACTATTACATATCGCATGCTTCTGGATATTCAAATTTCTCAAAGAGGAGGAATAAAGTATCCATCTATCTTGTCTAGGTTGTAGTCTAAATGATGGCACATGATGAAAATTGTAAGTACCTAATTTATGCCTTTTATTCAGCAGAGTGAGTGGTGTGAGAATGAAAGCTCCAACCATAAAGGACATTATTGATCTAGATGGAGAGAATGTGTCTGAGCCCAAGCCATTGAGAATTACTGCTCCACCACCACCTAAACCCTCAAGGTTAGTTCCTTATTTTGAGCCTTAAGAAGGTGCAGTCAAATGTTTACTCTCTTCTTTTCTAACATTCACATATACTATGTGGGAAAGTAATCCAAGGCAAAATATTTTAAGAAAATTGGCAATTTGCACAAGGGATGTCCTGATCCCGATCTCAAGTATTAGATTGCAGCGGATCAGGGCTTTTTTTTTTGACAGATCAGATATTGCCAGTCATCCCAATCAGCAACACCAGTGGCATTTATTTCCTGTAATGTATCATATTTTAATATGGTGCCTCATTTTAATCAGCTTTGGTTCACTCTGTCCTCTCTGCTCTGCAACACACACTCATACACACTCAATTTTTCTCTGTCCGATAAGAGATTTTTCTCTTCTAGTCTGTTCTTCGTTCTGTTTAAATGTCAGTCAGAATTATTATTTATTTTAATGACTGTAACTATTTGTTTTAAAATTGTGTACAATGCGTCCAGTGTATCCAGGATACAATGGTATCCAGGCAAATATCCAAATGTCCAAAGTATCAGGACTCTGAATGGCTGATACATATGAGTAAAAAGATTGGATCAGGGGCCAAAAAAATGATTGGTTAGTCCCCAATTTGCATGAGTTTAAATACAGTTTAAAGAAAATCTTGTAACATCTTATTTTGGAACACAAGATGGTTGACTATGAAATGGTTTGATAATACCTGCCAACTGAATTACAGCACAATATACTGTATGTTTGTAATTTTACTTCTCTTTTACTTTCACTTCAGACATTCTCCGGTTGAGAGTCCATCTGCACAAAGTGATGCACAGATTACTGAGAGTAAAACACACAAGTGGGTCAGCGCTCGCCATGGAGACCTCTCTGAGTGGGGTCCTTATTCAGGTGCGTGTCTAAAACATTCAATGTCTACTTATTCAGTCATTAGGATCATCATCCTTAGTAAATCTCTTCTTGATGTTCACAGGAAAAAAGGGGTGTAATCAGTCAGTTAATTGTTACTTTTTAACTCTGTGAGACATTTCCACAGCCATTCAGAAATAAGCTGTGTACTTTGTTTTGAAAAGATTTTTCTAAATTTCGTCAACAAATTCTATTTATTCAAAATCTATTCCAGTTAAATTGCTTAGCTACATTAAAAGTTCTTGAGAAAATGTGGCACGTAAAATCATTATGTTTTAATCATACAGGTTTCAGCTCAGAAGAAGAAGCTCATGTACCTCAATTCAGAAAGAAAACCTACATGAACCAACCCCACCTACGCTTTGAAATCACCAGTGATGATGGCTTCAGTGTTAAGGCTAACAGCATCGAGGGTAAGAGCTGCTTTGTGAGCTTCTGTAACTACATTCTGCTAGAAAAAGTTTAGCTGTCATGTTGCTTTTAGTCACAGATGAAATCTGTCCATTTAAATCTAGTCAAACCTGAGTACGTTTTTAAGAATAAATAAACTATTAATATAGATTGGTATTAGATGTTATAGTCTTAAAGTTTATGTGTGAAGAGAGGTCATGTGACCTGGTCGTGTGAGATATAGTGTGTCTTTCTTTGTGTGTGATATTGCAGAGCTCCTACACCTTCCTTTTTTTTTGTCTCCCTCAGTCGCCTGGCGTGCAGTGATTGACAGTGTTCTTGAAGCTCGCGCAGGCTTCCAACTAAAGCATCTGCCTCTGGGCGTGATGACCGGGCCGCGGGTGCTTGGTGTCCTCCATGATGCCGTCATCTTCCTGCTGGAGCAGCTGCAGGGGGCTGCAAACTGCAAACACCACCGCTTCCGCTTCCACCGCTGTGATGGCATCGAAGAGGAACTTCCCCTCAACCCAAGTGGCTGCGCCCGAGCTGAAATCTACTCAAGGTACCAAATATTTGGTCCTCAATGTGTGTCTGTGCACAAATCAACAGATAGCTAACATGCTTTGAAGCTACAGCTACAGCTACAATAGTGTACATATGTCTCATTTAAATCGATTATATACTACATAAAATCCTCATGGACTAGTACATAAAGTCACTAATGTAACCAGTACGTATGGAATTTGATGATGATGATGGGTAGTTTAACATTCACATATCAATTATTGTTGAAATGCCTTCAATACATAACACAACATTGTTTGTGTGGTTATGAGTAACTGTCTTAAAAATTCAACCTGCAAGCAGTTCTTTCCAAGAATCAAAGAGATGAGAGAAAAGATAGGGCAGATATAGCTTTAACTCCTGGCTGATTACAAAACACAGACGATTAATACAGCTAATACAAATAATGACTAAGTAGCAAAAGAATATTAAATAGAATAATATTAAAACAGTTATGTTAATAGCATTGAGTGGGAAGAAATGGACCAAAGATAAATATGTTTTTACAGAGCATAACAACCACCATAGTCTCAGATACTTTTAATGTTGCCTACTTTCCATTTATTGTCTGTGATATGTAATTTTCTTTCCTTATTTTCTAATTAGGAAAGCAACGTTTGATATGTTCAACTTCCTGGCATCACAGCACAGAAACCCCCCTGATATAATAGGCCCCTTTGATGAAGAAGAGGATGAATTCCCACTAAAATCTTCAAGGTGAGAGACTTTAAGAAGATACGGTAGTTTTTAGCTACAGCATACCACACTTGATGAGTTAAAATTTACTTAAAGGAAGTAATTTGAAGTTGACATCCACTTTGACATCAATTGTGACTGTTTGTGATTGTGGCTGTGACAGACGAGCCACCAGCAGTGAGCTTCCAATGGCAATGAGATTCAGGCACCTGGAGAAAACATCCAAAGAGGCAGTAGGAGTTTACAGGTAATGACAAACAGGAGTGTGTACAAATCAACACAGATGGTCGTACCAATTAAAAAATAATAAATTAAATCAATACCCATTTCCCTCTCATCGTTAATCAGGTCTGAAATTCACGGACGTGGACTTTTCTGCAAGAGGAATATTGAAGCTGGGGAAATGGTGATAGAGTATGCTGGCACCGTTATTCGCTCTGTCCTGACTGATAAACGGGAAAAATATTATGACGGCAAGGTCAGTGAACATAGTACACGCTACTGGTTTTAGCACTTTCCATCCTCATCACGACATCCACAATCAGTGGATGAATTCCAGTGTGCAGAGTTTACCACTTAATGGCCACATTCCTGGAAAGTCTTTGTGTCTTGAACAACAAGGAACCTGAAATGAACTTTCTGTGAACTTTGCTGTTTATTTCAAGGGAAACTCTGGTAGGTGATCTGAGCTCATCCTGTGTCAGGGAAAACTGTAGATATCTGTAATGGATGCAAACATCATATTTGCACTTTGAAATCCAAAATTGTTTATAATGTGCTTCCTGATACTGCACCTCTATATGCCGGATAAGAGGGATGTATGTACTTTTCTATATCTCAGTGTGTTTTATTTGAGGGGTTTAGTGTAAAAGAAAAGTGCGTTTGCTCTTGGAGTTGGATCATTTGGAAATCTTAAACTAAAAATATAATTGAAATTATGATAGCTATGAGCAAAAATAAGCCTCTGCACAACCTGTAGACAAGCCATTGTTTGAAATGTTTTATCACTGCTAACTCTTTTTAATAACTCTCCATCAGGGCATCGGCTGCTACATGTTCCGCATTGACGACTTTGATGTGGTGGATGCGACGATGCAAGGCAACGCCGCACGTTTCATCAACCACTCATGCGAACCAAACTGCTATTCCCGGGTCATCAACGTGGACGGCCGCAAGCACATCGTCATCTTTGCCCTGAGGAAGATCTACCGTGGTGAAGAGCTCACCTACGACTACAAGTTCCCCATCGAGGACGAAGACAATAAGCTACACTGCAACTGTGGGACGAGGCGCTGCCGCCGCTTCCTGAATTAGTACAGCATCACGCACAACACGCAGCCATTTTGTTTAATGCAGTTGAAATCACAAATAGGGGCTTGATGAACTGATGAAGGCAGCAGTTGTGATCCCACTGACCTGAACTACTGCATCTTTACTCGGCTTAATATAGATCAGGCCAGTGACAGTCAGAAACATCTGAGCCATATGTCAAAGCTTGGGATGAAGATTATTTATATAATTTTTTGACTGCTGGATTATTGGTCTCTTTTTGTTTGTTTTGTTTGTTTATGTTTATTCATCTACTGTTTGACCTGGCCACACTCTTTTAGTCTTAGACTGTTTATTTGTCATCACTAGCTTCTTCTGGAACTCAGAAGCCAGGAAGTGATGGATACCAGCCATAACCTAAAACAACGTCAATACAGTTGTTAATGCGTAAAGAGGGATCCATTACTATGCTGCTGACAGAGTGGCTTTGTAAAGCTCTCAGAAATGAGGGCAGTTAATTTTGTTTGGCACCTTTATGTTGAGAAGATGATCTCTGGCAGCACCAGTGTCACAGCAACCCAGAAAATATTCATTTTAGAACAAATTTACTACAATAAACTGAAAGCACCTTTTTGTACATTGTAGTGCAGCTACATTTTAACATTAACATCATAACAGGGACTCCTGTGGTTGCTGCAGCTGTTGATGACAATATCCCTAAAAGGTAGTTTTAATATTCACGCCAACCTTTTCCGCCATTCACTCAGTTGAAATGTCTCGTTTTTATTTGTAACAGGCAGCGATGCTGTGATCTAAATGCTTTTATCCTCTGATAACAGTCCGTTCTTTTGTTCATCTGTGTGTTTTAAGGTTTATGAGGGAGTTTCAGTGGTGCAGGGTTAAAAATGAATATATAATGATCTTGCTCTGCGCAGTCCCTTATATATCTTTTGTATTTTTTGTATATTTGAACAATAAATGTATAGCTGACGGAATTACACGTGTTTGAGCTTTTAACTTTCTTTTTTTGTAAGTGAAGGTTCACTAACAACTGAAGCTGGTGCTGAGTATTGATTCTTAGTTGGGTTCTCTTTTTTTGTGATTGCAGTTGTTTTGCACTCCCATCCTCTTGTTCTCATCTCTCACAGGTTTACTACCTCAAACATGTTATGAAGCAAGATGCATTTGAATTTGCAAAGCATCTGGTGGAAAAATGGCTTCCTTGTTTCCCTAATGTTCAGTTTCTTACATTACATCATAATAGTGTAAAAACAACCCATTTCTGAGGTGTTTAACATTGACCGACTATTATGCCTACAACTATTCCATAAGAAAAGATGACCACCTGTTTTTTTTTCCTCCACCCAGCCAATGGGTGTAGCTGGATCTGAAGCTAAATGCTGACTGCTGTCGGTGAATGTTTTGTTTTGTAGGGTTAATAATTGAATTTGTTGCACAGCTTTGTTACTTCATCAGTTTGTAATGGATCCGTGTCTGTATATAGTTGTATAAAGAATTTCTAAGCCTGTTAAATATTTTTTATCTACGTTTTTTATTTATGTTCAATAAAAGCTGAAATGTTCATGAGTTTCTTGTGTTTTCCCGGTTGTTTGGTTTGTTTAAAAAGAAACTTTCTCTGCCGATGAAGAAGGATCATTTGCAGTCAGTTACTAGACAAATAAATCAAAATGTCAAAATCAATAACTGATCAACCTGTCGATGTCACAAAACTTTGGTATTGGGCCCACCATTAGGAGAATGATGGCATGTGAGCACGATTAAAAAAACACGTCGTATCAGACCAACAGGTGCTGGGAGAAATGTATGGGCTTTCAATTATAGTTAGCAGCTTTATGTCAGGATTCTAAAAAGATGTGACTACAGGTCACATCTAAATTCTTGTTAATGTACATGTATGAATTCATGCTTAAAGATGCCATATGTAACATTTTGCAACATTAACAAATGAAAATAATTTCACCTAAATTTTACACACTGGACCTTAAAGTGAATATACATAGATGCATGTGCTGTATATTTTTGATGTTTAAAGTATTATTTAAAAAAAATGCACATTTTTTTCCTCCCACAATGAAGGATCACTGTGGTAATATAAATTCTACACATTTTTTTACACACTGTATCCGTTTAATTATCACATACATCACTCATTTCCACCAGAGTCTTTCATTATGTTCCTGACGCTTGGATTAGAAAGGAGGCCCAGAATGGTGATAACAAATGTAAATTTAACTATTTTTTTTTCCGGTGTTAGTGCTGCAGTTGTGGAATAGTCTTATCGGGTTTTATGAAAAAAACAAAAAAAAAAAAAACTGGCCAATGATACCTGTGAAAGTTAGTTTTTATCAGACATATCCACAACTGAATTGACCTGCTGTACTTCTGAACAAATACTCACTGTGGAAACGTGACATACAGTATTATTTATGTTACATAATGCATTGCTGTCTGTGGGATTGTTTGTTTTGTTTTATTGACAGCAAGATCCACTTTAGCCTGTGTGCAAATCCTGTTTAACTGTCATCGCTTTGAAATCACATAAACTGCTGATATACAGTAGCTGTCAGTTGAAGAACACAGTTGACTTAAAACTGAACCCAAGGCCGAATAGGTTTTATCCAAAATTGCTCATTCAACATTTCCCACAATTCTGGGTTATTTATTCATCGTTGCTCAAGGTCCTTCTGTTCCTCTGTGCCATATGGCTTTTTTCCCAGGTTAATTTTGCCTTTTCCCCTTTGTGACCTTGAGAAAGCCATGAATGAAATGTACAGGACAGCTGTATATAAAGATGTACGGGTGTGGAGTTTCTCTCACATTGACACGACTCTCAACATGAAGGCCCTGGTTTTCCTGGCATTGCTTGGAGCAGCATGTAAAACAATTGCTATCTTTTTTTTTTTTGACACAGGACTTGTAATAAATGAAGGCATTCATATCTCTCTCTCTCCATAACATGCTATTTCAGTTGCTGCAGCTGATGATGAAAAAGTTGTAGGAGGGTATGAGTGTCCCAGGCACTCCGTTCCCTACCAGGTGTCTCTGAATGCTGGATACCACTTCTGCGGCGGATCCCTCATCTCCAGCCAGTGGGTGGTGTCAGCTGCTCACTGCTACAAATCGTAAGTACAGCAATTCACACTCCGCATGACCTTGTGTTCCATACTGAGAGCAAATGATCCAAAATACGCACTGAGTCACCTCCTCTGGGCATAATTAAGACTTAGACAAGCACCGTTTTCATGAGTATTGCTTAACTGCTGGACTCTATTTTATTTTATTATCGGTTTTATTTACCAATCCAAGGAGGATGTTTGGCTACATGCTGCATAACTAAAAAAAGTAAAGAATGGATTTGTTTTTTTCTGGGGATGCGAGAAAAGATGATTTGGTTGTGATCAGTAGTTAGCCTTGCAAAATAGGGGAGTGTACCAACACTGTGTGAAACTGAGTAGCATTGGTGTGCATATGTTTATTAAACTGAGCGTTTTCTCTACTCTGAGTTGCTATTATTATTGGATCACAGTTGGCCTCAATACTAGCTGTGGTGTATGAGCACACCTTAAAGGCCCAGTGTGTAATTTGTCACCAAGATACTGCTAGAATCACTAAACCCCCCCCCCGAGAATTACTCCACTCCTGAGGTGAGCCTGCAGAGCTTTCGGCTGGGACAACTCTATATGGTCCAACTTTTATTCAACATTTGTTTCAGTTTCTCTAGAAAACCAGGGTTAATTCCTTGCAATCTCATGCAATCTCACTAGCATCCTATACAGTCATAATGTTAAATGCATCACTCCATGCCTCCACAGACATTAACACAAAAAACTGCTATACTGAGAAATACAGAGAGGGGTCATGAGGGTCGATCAGCATTTAGTGAACTCATTTGTCAATGGTTTGGATGTAATTGACTTTTGCTTATATTGTAAGGTTACATACAGCAGCTTTAAATGGAACTTTATGGTGAGAGGATTACACACAAAAACTTACACTTTACATTCTTTTCTTTTTTTATATATATAATTTCTCACCAGTCGTATCCAGGTTCGTCTTGGGGAGCACAACATTGCTGTGAACGAGGGCACCGAGCAGTGGATCGACGGCGCCAAGATGATCAAGCACCCACAGTACAACAGCTACAACCTGGACAATGACATCATGCTGATCAAACTGAGCCGCCCTGCCACCCTCAACAACTACGTCCAGACTGTGTCCCTGCCGTCTCGCTGCCCCATCGCTGATGAGAACTGCATGGTGTCCGGCTGGGGCAACACATCTGCCAACGGCAGTAAGTTGATCTTGTTTTTTGAGCTCACTATGCAAACAAAGAGGAACAACATCCTTTCTGGTATGTGAAGGTCACCATAGTTTCCTGATGAGCTTCTGAGAGGGAGGGATGAGCACATGAGCCCTCCGCCGTTTGATAAAGTCTGCAGTCTCACCAATAGATGTCACTAATTCTTACACGCTGGACCTTTAAAATCTACAAAATGTAGATATAAAGTTCATTTTCATAATTCCCCATCCTTTCAGACTGTTGTATAATGTAAAGTGTGACTCGAAAGTAATCAACTATTGTGAAAATGTTACCAGTGACCCTGAAAATGTTATCAGGGTCACTGAGGCTCAAGCATGACACAAAATAATACATCGGTCAAGTAGTAAACACTCACCCTCCTGCTCCCCTAGACAACTTCCCCGACAGGCTGCAGTGCCTGAGGCAGCCCATCATCGATGACAGGATCTGCAAGAACGCCTACCCCCACCTCCTCACCCAGAACATGCTTTGCTCCGGGTTCATGAGCGGAGGTGCCAGCAGCTGCCAGGTGAGTTGGCCTAAACCACAGGAAACACAAAGGGAGTCAGTCACGTGGTACACAACACTGCATCACCTCCCAGCACTGCAGACACTCAGCAATTCAGACCTGTGATACTAAGCACACACAACATATTTTATATGGAGAGAGCAGAAACATGTAGTCTTCCCTTTTGTGGACTATCTATGAAATGTAATAAGAATAGAGCAGAATAGAATATTATTATTCAGTTAGAGTAGGAAGATTTTTGTCATTATAGTGGTTTTATTACATAAGATATTGGTGATATTAGTGCAGTATTGAGTTCGGAAGCAAAATATGATGATATATAATGAGATCATGAAAAATAGTTATCATCCATCTTGTTCCTTTTTTTCTTTTCAACACTTTCTTTTCAACGCTTTCAACACAAAGCTTTTGGTAACCATCTCTTAAATATCTCTTAGGTCATAGTGGGCAATGTGGGAAATCGTTTTACTTTATTACATCTATACCACTATATACTGCAATTCTATTGTAATGGTAATAATATGTTGAGAAAGAAGCTTTCATCTGTCCAACACAGAACCTAGTCCTAGTTGCAGGTGCAGAGGTTTAACATGTCACTTTATTGCTGTACTGTACCATACATGGTGGGTTTACATGAGACTTTTTGTTTGTGCTTCTTTGTTAAGTAAGTTGTAAACTTTTCAAAGGTGTTATATAAATAAAATAAGTAATATAGTGGTTTATATCACCAAAAGTGCATTCCTACCACAGGAACTAATACCCAGAATTTACTAAAAACTAGAAATTTCTATTGCAGGAACCAGGATCTCATATGCATATTTTTTGGGCCCAAAAAAAAAAAACGTCTAGTACTTTGTCAGAGTTCTAGAACCCAATCTCTGCAACAGCTCTTAAAATGTCCTCATGATAAAAATCCAGCTGATGACATGTCTTTAGTTTGATATAAATAACTATAAGTGCCTAATAACAATGAGAAGTAACTGATAAATCCAATGATTTCTTTGTTTGTTTGCAGGGAGACTCTGGTGGTCCTCTGGTGTGCAATGGTCAGCTGCAGGGAGTTGTGTCCTGGGGTTATGACTGTGCCATGAAGGGACACCCCAGTGTCTATGCCCGCGTGTGCCGCTACAACAGCTGGATCAGCAGTGTTATGTCCAGCAACTAAAGATAATCAGCCATAAAATTCACACATAAGCTGACATTTCTCAGTTTATTTATGACACCTCATGTATTATTTTGTCATCCATATACCGTAAACAGATTGTTTGGACATATTTTATAACCAACAAAAAAACTGGATAAATTAATAAAATATATATTGGCATCCAATTGAACTGTTTTGTTTTTTTAAAAAAAAAACAAACATTGTTTCACATTTGATACAAAGACATGATTAAAATGTTTATGATCATTCAGTTTTCGTACCTCAAGGCCACTGCTATTTTGACATTCGTGATAAATTAACAAGAAAGAAAGAATAAAAACATTCATGTTTAATATTTCATTTGCACTCACTGTAGTATAGACACATGCATCACATCTTCATGAAATGGCTCTTGCACTTGATAAATGTGGGCACCACAGTGATAAGCCATGTAAATAAATGTGAGGCATAACCGCATTCAATTTCTCTGGATTCTTTGCATTCTTTCCTCAGATGGCGATTTGTAAACTCCGTTGTTTCTTGTTTGCTGCAGCAACCTTAACACGTAGAGACAGCAGGAGGGGTAGTCATGCAGTTGCATGTGCAGTGTAATAGTCATTCAAGTTATTTAGTGGCATGTGACAATACATATTTCATTTAATGACTGAAATACAAAGCACAGTTTCACTTTAATCACTGTTTTTTTATGGCAATAACTGACACAGAACACAAGAGGGAGCTATTAATATGCCACACACATCAGTGGAGTGGACAGAGCAAGAGTGAACAAGCAACATGAACTTTGGCTCAGCGCAAGTCACTCCAAATGTCACTGTGTACAAAATTATAAATATGATGTAATCTGATTACGCTACTGATTCTTTTAGTTTTACCAAATTATTTAAGAATAATTTAAAAGTATATCTGTGAAAAGTTTATATGTTGTTACTTATAAGCTGCATATACAACAGTCCATGTCTGGAGTCTAATGCTATCACTACTACTAAATAATACTGTGCACATAATGTCTCGGCTTTGCATTCTTTGCTTTTTCCAGACCAGTTTAATAATAATAGAATAATATAAAATCAGTGCTCATCTTGCATGGAATTATTATAATTGGTCATGTTCTCTACTTGTTACAGTAACAACCCACCTGACCTGCGATCCTATCCAGATCTCTCTGGCCTTGAGAGGTAAGTCTCCGTCCACTAGAGGCAAATGTTAAGATAATAACATTTATCACTCATTCAGCTCACAACATTACAGTCCTACACCCAAAATGCTGTAATTAAATGTGATGTAATCTAGTTGTTCCATACCAATCTGAAACAGAAAACTAACAATTATTTTAAATTTGACCAGCAAATGTAACTTGATCATGGAATTAAATTATCAAATGTTTCATTTACGGGATTTAATTATCTTTGTTTTATTTATTTTATGTCAGGTATTTGTGGATACATTATTAATTGAGCAGAAGTTCAATTAAAAGCTACTCGCGAACAAAAGTGTGTATTTTGGTTCTCCGGCATACATGAACATGCTCTTCTCTTACCCACTGGGGTCTTTCTCCACCATCTTGAGGCCCTCCAGAGCCTGGAGGACTTTCCTTGCCACATTCCTGGAACCCACACTGAAGTGAGCGGGACACACTCCGTTCCTCTGACGCCCACCATAGATCTTGATCATGGAGCCCACGCCCACTCCTCCTCGCAGGTACAGGTGACGGGCTGTGGATGCTGGTAGGATGAACAAACAAGTACAAAATACTTTGTGATATATGGTCAGAAATGCTTCAGACTTCTTTAGCCAAAAGACATGAAATCAAACATTCCAACTTACTCAAATGTATGAAAATCTTTTGTGGGTCAATATACATAAGACGATAACATACAGACCAGCTATGGGAGCATTGTGTGCATATGCTTTTACTGTATATACTGTACCAGTTGTGGAATATCTGATAGGACAGAGCAATATTGCACAATGTATAGGATAAGTTACAACACATGGGTCCCTGAAATGGGTACCATCCATGCCTGTTTCTCATGTCTAAAGCATGAATCTGCCCTAGTCCCCCATTTTAGTTTCTAGCCATTGTCAAATAATCCAAACAATAATTGCAGAGCAAATGTGATGTGTGTCTCCAAGAGCTGGAAAAAGTAGCAAACACACAAATGAAATTTGATCATTTATGCCTAGTCTTCCTCCCTCCCTATTTCTCTTCGGTGTTTCTTATTGTGTATTGTGTAACTTATTATTACAGCTGCTGAAGAAGAACAGATCAACTGATGAAACACATCCAGTGAAACCAACCTGCTCTGGTGTAAAACCAGTTGTCATCACAAGGAGCCAGCTCCTTGTGCCTAGCAAGCTTCACAGTGTCAACCCATTCTGGGACCTTCAGTTTGCCAGACCTGAAAATAAATAAATAATGTTAATCTGACAAATCAACTGACTGGATCTTTTCCTCACAAACACATGCCATAGAAACATGGGATTTATTCAACAAATGCACATTTTCATAATAACTGCATTGTTTTCAATCCATCAGGTATCTGCAAGTACTTTGTTTCTCATCTATGATTATTGGACAGGATTTAAGACTGTGAATGGGAATTGAATGAGGCACTATAAGAGTAATTACATTCAAGGAAAACATATACTGTATGCCCTAGAAACATACAGTATGTTTACGGTGACATTAAACATTTTTACATTAAACAGCTTAATACTAAAGAAGCCCCCACTCCAGCTTCTTATTTGTAAGGACTTCATTTTAATTACATTTGTTATTAATGAAAATAATATTGGCTTTTGTACTGTTTTAAAATAATGTTTAGTGTGGCATTAAATTCAAATTTTAAGGAGGAATTGATAAACAGTAAGGGTTTCTGTACTGTTAGACAAAAACAGGAATTTGGGGGCATCTCAGATCGACTCCATAGTGTTATTATTATAGTGTTATTTTTGGTTAAAACGTTTTTATTAAAACTATTTTAGCGTTTACTAATTTATACATTAGGAAAAATTTCCAGCGATAAACTGTGTTTTTATTAATTGTAAATGAGATAACAGTGTTTGTAGCAACAAATTAGGTATTTGCATGTAATGAATAATAATATACTTTATTATTTGTTTATTATTATTATTATTATGTCTGAAATCGTTATCATTATTATTATATTTTAATATAGCACTTAACACGAATAAACTTTTTTTTTTTTTTTTAATTAGCCATCATTAGCCTGAATGATTGACAGATGGGCGTTTACTAATTTATACATTAGGAAAAATTTCCAGCGATAAACTGTGTTTTTATTAATTGTAAATGAGATAACAGTGTTTGTAGCAACAAATTAGGTATTTGCATGTAATGAATAATAATATACTTTATTATTTGTTTTTTATTATTATTATTATGTCTGAAATCGTTATCATTATTATTATATTTTAATATAGCACTTAACACGAATAAACTTTTTTTTTTTTTTTTAATTAGCCATCATTAGCCTGAATGATTGACAGATGGCTCTCATCCAGCACTGCAGCAGCAGCGAAGCCTTGCTTACTTACTTCTTGAGGAACGCAGATAAAGCTCTGACAAACTCCTGTTGGTTGACATCCTTCACCGTGACACTGGGCATCTACGGGACAAAACGGAGACGAGGGTGAGCTCAGAGTTTACCGTCAAATGTCGTCAGTTTGGCTTTAGGAGGTCACACAGCATCCCGTGCTAACGTTAGCCACCTGCTAGCAAGGTAGCCACAGCTAAAGTAACTCACGGCACGCACGTCGCTGAGCCTCTGACAGTGAGTCATACATGCAGTTCACGTGTCATTTATCAGTAATAATCAGCGTCTTACTTTTTATTTACCATCCAAAGCTGACAGTCAAGAGTTTAGCCACAGTTTGGCCCGTTGGTAATGCGGTAGAACTGCTGGAAGAAGGGTGCTGAGGTAAGAATAAAGGAGGGAGGGATAAAGGCTACTCTCATTAGGAGAGGAGGATGATGATAAAGCAGTCTGAACTGATGCTGCAAGGGATGTTCATCCCAGTCCTTCAAGTTAACAAAAATGAAATAAACATGAAGTCTATTGTAATGTGGACCAGTGTTGGTTTTTCCAGGTTCAGTGTCGATCTGTAGAAATCAGGGCACCTGACAAATGACACACTATTTTATGGCTGATTTTATGTTTGGCTGGTTTTCTTTTATTTACCTCCATCTTTTAAAATATAAGTTTATTAATAGCAAATAAAAGATAGTTTAAACGTATCCACCATCTCTAACCTCAATACACAAATGCACTGTGCATTAATGTATTTTAAGTAAAAATGGTCTAGAAACTAAGTATTATATTATAAAACGGGTTAGGTAATCAGAAGCTTAACTTGTTTAAAAACCTTAAGTACCTGAGAACAGAAATGTGTTAACGTACAGGTACATAAGTCAGTATTCATAATTGCCCAATGACATTTAATTGTTCTACTTCTTATTGTTTCTGGATGGGTTGCTCTTACTCAGTGGGCTGCAGGGTACAGTCTCTCACTCAGGTCCACTAACTGGTGCAAAGGAAGGGGAAGAAGAAGGCAGTAATGCAGCATTGTGGAAGAAGAATGTCCACATGGTATCACTGACGTGCCAGGCCATTTTCAACATCTGGCTTTATTCACCTATTTGCACATGTTCGACTCCATCTCTCGTCCTCAACAGATCCCCCAGAAACACTGGCAGAGATGAATAAAGAGCAAGAGGAAGAAAAATAAGAACCTAAATATATCTATTGAAATTATTACACACATCTTACAGATGCAGTAATAATTAACAAATACTATTATATGCATTATGATGTCTTAATATAATAATCATATTGAAAAGTGACCCAACATATTATAATCGATTTTTTTAATAGCATTACACAACTTAATATGCAACAGAAATTATAATGACTATATAATCATTATAACCTAAATATAATATAAATTATACCATAACTAATGTTACAGTATCTTAATTGATCATGTGTCATAGTGATGGTTAAACAATTTTAAGCCTCATCACAGGTAAAGAGTTTTTACCTGTGATGAGGATACTGTGTGAGTTACTCCCTGTGAGTCCCAGCAGAGGGTAGAATTGTGTCACTTTTCTACATCTCTGGCCTGCTTCTCTGTTTTATCAGAGCCAGATATTTTTTCTCAAGAAGTGCTGCTGTCAGCAGGAGAGGAGTCAGGACGACAACGCCAGTGAAAGTTTGGTTACCCTTTATCGCTTCATCTGTCATCAAACTGTGCTCAAACTGATCATGTCCAGATTGTGGTAAGTACAGCTCTGAATGCTCACTGACCTGGGTGTTGCTATGTGTGTATGTGAGGTGGCGTGAAGCTGGCACTAACGTGTGTGTGTTCCAGTTAAGTGTGGAATAGAAGCAGCTGAAAGTATGATAAACCTTGGTTTTATTAAGTGTAACACTCACAAATGGTCTTGAATGCATCGTCACACAAAAACCACATTCAGATGTGTTTTTAGGATGCATATGGTCACATTCCTGAGCTACATGAACACAATCCGTCTCCTCAGCTGACGTCCTCTGTCATGCTGTAGTTTCACAATTCTTTTACACTAAGCTTATTCTTACACTAAGCACACAAAGCTCACATGTTAATATATTTGTAGCTACCCCTACACTCTTAACACAGTTCTAATGGTTAAAATTGTATTTCATGTTGCAGCAGCATGAGTAGGGTTTTGGCTCACTGGAACTTCTCTTGTCTTACATCAGTGTTTGCAGGGATGGGCAGAATTTCTGATTCACGTTTCAAATATTAAATCTTATTTTATAATTTGTATTTAATTGAGATGATGAAAATGCCGTCATATTTTTAAAATACTTAATTAAAATGTTTTCTTTGAAAAAATATGATGACATGATAAGAACAAAAAACACGAGGTGCTGCTGGACAATGGACTGCATGCTCTGCCCGTAGCCTACTTTAATTTTCCTGGACTTGAGACCAGAGAACCAAAGAAATTGACTGAATAACACATGTATCTCAATCATGAATCCCTGTCATTCCTGACAAGTTCCTGCTCAGTGTAACAGGGTTTTTTTTGTAGAAACTTGGTCATTAACCCGTGAATATTAGCCGCTAACTCTCACTGTTAACATCATGTTAACTCGTCCCTTTGAGTATGATTTTTGTTGGCCTGTCTATGACCAAATATTCACTTTTCAAAGTTATTATTCCCATGGCATTACATGGTGCTATTTTGTATCATGCAGAGGATTTTTTACTTCATTGTCATTTACTACTGGGTGCTGCAGCAGTACAATCTCATACTCCACCACTCTCTGTAGTTCTGGCTCATATTATGGGCTATTTGAGCTGCTTTTTTTTTTTGTCAGATGTAAGTGTAAAGGTTTTGTCAGACCTTTATGTGCCACAGTGACTACCATCCTAGGAAAACAAAACAGTGTGCAGTGACTGCGTGGAGTCAGTATAACATATGTAATTGAAATAAAAACTCTCAATTCCCCTGCAAATGTATTATGTGCATAGAGAAATGTTTTATCTCCCTTCACTTGTGTAAAACCTAATTCATTGCATCATCTACTGTACTAAAGCTGAGAACTTTAAATACGAGATCTTTTTTTTTACTCTTACTAGGTCTTTACTTGGCTTTTATTTTATGATTAAAATAAAATATAAAATATGAAAATATAATGGGAATTGCCAGGTACAAGTTATCAGACTTATGATCTGAAACAGAAAACTAAGTTTTTAAATTGTGACCAGTGAATATTCACTTGAAAATAAAACCTATTGTTCATTTATTGATCAATTTATTTATTAAACATATAGGGGATATTATATTGCAATGATTAAAAAAATATTTCGATCATCATTTTTAGAACATTTGATGATTGTTGGTTTTAAGATTTGAGAACTCACTGATAACCTTAGCCTCACATGTTCACTTTTCATAGACCAAACAACAATTTTTCTTTATAGTGAAAAAGTTGTTAAAATTATATATTTAATATTTTAAAACTCCAACAATTATCCAGAAACGTTCTGGTCCAGGTGTGTGCATGTGTTGATTGCAGGCTTTTATTGAACTTAGAAATAATTGTGACTGGAAGAAGTGTGACAACATGAGGATGACAACATGTTGAAGATTTGTCACTTCAAAAAGCATGGTGAAGATATCTGGTTTTTGGCTTGAGACCTTTTGTTATTTGTGACAATTTCTTTTTTAACTTAATGATTGACTGACAAATTATTATTATTGTATTGTATTAATGCTTGTAAAAACAAAGTAAATGAATGTATTTACAAATTCACATTCGTATGTATTCTCACACCCACTCACACACAGAGCAGCTCTACGCTTTCTGTGTGTCAGTCGACTGAGCGTCTTCCCCTCCCCCCCAACATCTCTCTCCCCTTTTTTGTCCCCCTCACCCTCTCCTTTTCCCTCCCACTTGCTCTCTCCTGCCTGCTAGCACTATTTCAAGCCTCTGCCTCAGAGAGAGGGAGAGAGAGAGAGAGAGGGGAGGGGAGGGGAAAGCAGACAGGATTTAGAGTTCAAGTGCACGTGCAGAAAAAAGACTGAATAGAGGCGAGTCAGAGCAGAAAGGAAACCAGGAAAAGGAACCGCAGGGGCGGGAGACAAAGCACACAGTTACTCTTTCTTTTCCTCATTTCTTTCATTTTATTTTCTTCTCACAGAAATTGAAAGTATTAGCCTTGGAATGGGGCTGTGAAAAAAATGAAAAAGCCCAAAATTCTAATCCTATGAGTGAAAAAAAAAAAAAAAAAAAAGAAATTCCTATTCCTGCCCCCTCCTCTATCCTCTCCTCATCGACACACTCCTCCTCTATCCCTCCCTCTTGGATATTTCTCTATGAACCCCGTGCTCAATCCCTTTCTCTCCCTCGCATTCTCTCTCTCTTCTCACTGCCTTTTTCTCCCCACCCACCTTACATGCACACACCCCGGACTCCTTCCCACTCCTCCTCACGCGCGTTTACTGGAGACTGACTGCAACAAGCTCAGTTTTTTTCCTTCTTTTTCTCTTGCTTGCTATTCTTTCCTTTTGGTTATGCCCTCATGTACGGAGGCATCACTACACTGACGATTCACTAATGTAAGTGGCGCCTCTGAAAAATGTAGGCCATGTATTGTCCCTGCGTTAGACTGCATGCCACAAACTGTAGTATTTTTTCCCAACTGCAACAAGCTCAGTTTTTTTCCTTCTTTTTCTCTTGCTTGCTATTCTTTCCTTTTGGTTATGCCCTCATGTACGGAGGCATCACTACACTGACGATTCACTAATGTAAGTGGCGCCTCTGAAAAATGTAGGCCATGTATTTTCCCTGCGTTAGACTGCATGCCACAAACTGTAGTATTTTTTCCCAACTTGATTGAAAACTCGATTTCAGTTTTTTTTTTTTTTTTTTTTTTTTCAAAGCGTATCTGTATTTACAAGCGGAGTGTTACAGAAAAAAGAAAAGTGTACGATTAATGGACAGATGAAGGGGACACAGGCAAAGAATGAGCGGAAAATGGAGAGCTTGGTCTGCGGGAGAAAGTGAGAAAGACACAGAGAGAGCGGTAGGAAAATGAGTACCGGCACTGGCAAGAAAAACGGGAGGGGTAAAGGAAGAGAAGGGGGACCAGTAGGGGATAGACTTAGGAAGGAGGGACAGTTGGATAGGAATTGGCAAAATCGCGGGAAAAAGAAGGAAAAAATAAAACTCCAAAATGAGAAGAAGCTGGACTTCTCACCAAATGCCGGCATGCAGTCTGATTGCCTTTAATTTTTGCTTTTTGACACGATTTTTCATCACTTCTGCGGGCCACACTCATTCATCTGTGAGTATACTGTTGTACACATTCTTTTCCTTTCTCACGTATGCATCCTTGCTGTGTCCCCTTTTTCTCCTCTCTACTGCCTGCCTCATTTTTCATCTGTCCTCCTTTTTCTTGTTTGAAAAATGTGTTCCCTTGGTTGCTAATCCCTTCATCCTGTTTGTGTATCCCATCTCGCGCTCCACCTCTCTCCCTTTTTCACTGTCTCCCTCTTTCCTCCTTCAGCTCCTCTTTATCATGGGTTATAGCTGTTCTCTTTGCTTCTCCTTGAAGGATTACCTCTGCTCACATTCAGATGAGGGCTTTAGAAAAGGGATCACTGAGTGCACCCCGTTTTAGGGGCCCCATGCATGGAAGGGGAGCACATGAAGGAGACAGGGTGTGTGCATGTGTCTGTCTGTCTAAGTCATGTATATCTGTGTGTCTGTGCAAGTATTTGTTTGTATGTTAGGGTGTGATTTAGAGTTAGAGGAGTCGGTAGTGGTGGACAGTCTCTCCACCTTGCGCGTGCACGGGTTTACACAATCACCTTTCATGTTTCATATTCACAGAACGATGGCACAATATAAATATAAACTTATAAAATGCACAGAACTGAAAGGTGAGGGGGTAGGTCGGGAGGGAATGAAGAGATGGATACATCAAATGTAGAGCAGGTTTTTTGTTTTGTTTTGCTTCTCTAATTCGATTTTTTTTACTCCACCCGTGCTTCCCCCCTCTTTTCTATCCCATCTTCCATCCGTTCATCCGGGTATCCCCTCGTTATCTGTGCCTGTGGAGACAAAACCCATAATCCATGACGTGGTTTGGTGTTAACAAAAGATACGGTTGGATTTATTTAAGGGCCTAAACTGTGTAACATCCTGGAGTCAGTTTCAAGAAGTTTATCTTTCTTGCATCCTTTGTATTTGGTCAAGACGACTTTTGTCTGATGGGGTGAAATTTTAGGTAAAGATATCTAAAATTTCACAACTGCAGTGTAAAGATGTCGACAATTTTGGATTACATGAATACATATTTGCACTCTAAATACAGTGTGAGCAAACAGAGGCATTAAACTGCGTATATAAAAACACTGCCGTTGTCCATTTGATCGGCTATACCTCTCTCCTGTGGTATCAGACTCAGATATCTTCCGGCATCTCTTTCCTTTCACTTTTTTTTCCGCTCCTGTATTTTATATCTGCCTGTTCTGTTTTTTATTTATACAGCCACCTTTATCTCAACCCACATTCTCTCTATCATTTGCAACAGTTGTTATCTACATCCGATATTGTTCACTAGTATCGTTCCAAAAGAAGTGTGCATACGTGTGTGTTCCTCTGCCATAAATTTTTTTTATGTTAATGCGATTGGGTAAACAATAAGCTGTAAAACCTTATAATTCAGTTTTTATTTCTTTATTGTAAAACCTCTTTTATTGATATGTTTGTGATTGAGACGAGGTTACTGAAGTTATGCGAGGATGCTAGTATCGGGAAAGTTTTGATTAAAAAACGGTACTGACATTTTTAATACAATATTAAATTATGTAGCTACTGAATCATATTAACTGTATAGCTGATGCTGTTAGGTAACAGCTAGTGGCCTAGTTCTTTAATAACGTTCAGTTTCTAAGTGTGTGCCAGATGAATTCAATTCTAATGATTTAATTGAAAGACAATGATATGACATTTATGGGCAGGAAGCATCACTGCTTTCCTTCATAAGCAGGGGGAGGATGCTTTTGTTTAGTAGCGTCCCTGCCTCGACCTTTCTCTGACCTCCTCTTAAGCTAGATAAAATGAAGAGAGAAGCAGTTGATGTAAAAAAATGGACTTGGCAGCTAAAGAAACAGAAAATGTGAGGGGAGACAAGTCCTCTGAGAGAACTTGATCAAATTTGTTTTCAAATTTGAATTTTGAAAACCAGCCAAGCACCTTTGATTCCACTCCTGAGGGGGTTTGATGGTAATGCCAGTGTAATCAGACCCCCAGGTTATGAAATATTACTCAGACAGACCTAGTGTTATGTAATCTTACATAACTCAGGCGGCAGCTCAGCAGGCTCGTGATCAGAGACTCTGTAGGAGAGGCTATATGGGTCTGCTTATGGTATGAACCCACTGACAGGGTCAACACACTCACTGAATACCTAGGCCTTAAAGGGGAAGAGGCCCCTTCTACAGTATCTACACATATGGACCCAACCACTTGACACCTAAAGGCTGACAAAGTAGAGTAACCTTACCTATAGCAGGTTGCAGTCTTTGTACCTCATATAGTATTTAAATATACAGTTCTGTGTAAGATAGGGTCCTACAATACACTGCTGTTCCCATGATTCTGTACCACCTCTCTGTTTCTCATTCATAATTGATGACATTCAACCACAGCATACATTAATGGATCGAACAGACCTCAGGAATTCCCATGCAAGCTGCCATTGTGTGAAGCAGGTTTGAGTTTGTGCCACCAAATCTGCTGGAAACTGACTGATTAGTACTCATAAAACAATCTAACAGGCCTGGTGTGAAACATAAATAGCACAAATGCCTGCTAGAATTAGGCCTTTGTATTGTATTTAATGAAGGATTAAAAAAAACAGTAAAAATAATTTTAAACATGTATTATATAATGTGGTTGTATGGTTGTATGTATGTGTCAGTTGTTAAATAGAGACTGTATCCAGGGTGTTTTAACAACAAATAATATACATAATCCAGAATAATTTCAAAAACTATATAAAAAAAAAATCCAGCTTTAGAGAATGTCTGCAAATATTTATGTTTTAATAATGCCAATTATGTGTTTTTGTTTTTCAGATGCTGAGATGCTGAGACAAATTCAACTTTTTTTTATTGAAGATAAATGATGATAGATGAAGATTTTTATCAGGTAAGGTAATATTTTCTGTTCATTTATTTAATTCAGAAACTGTCCATAATAAGCAGCAGATATCTAATGTTTTACCAGTCCTAGAAAAATGCATGTATGTTATTTCTGTTAGAATCAATGACTTTACTGACTAGATTTGTTCTTAATGGCATTCAGCAGTCAGGTACACTTCATCAGCCATTTTAGTCTATGGACTGATCAAAATGCCAATACAGAATAATTAAATTAGTCTTCCCTGAGTCATTCTATCGCGATTAATCTCACAAATATGTGCAAACCTTCGGCCTGCTTAGTCACAACAAGAAGACAACTTTTGTTTTTCTACTGTAGCACACCTCGGTTTAGTACAAAGCAGTGAACTCTGACTTATCCTAGTAAGCAACTTGTGAAAGGTCATTCATTGGTCACATCCCGATTATCAGATGTTGCTGAAAAGTGAGAGAGTGCAGGTATAAAGAGAGGCCTGTGGTCTAGCCTTGAAGCTAGCTTTGGAGATGCCTCACATTACATTTTTGTCTTTGTGCTGATGTCACCTCTGTGCCCCCGGTCCAGCAGCAGGAGAATAAGAGCTACATTCTGCCTCCATGACACAATAGAGCCCTTCTTGGCCTGATATTTTCACAATGTGTTTTTGCAGAGCCCTGTGTGCACACACACACACTGACACACACACACACTGACACACACACACACACACACACACACACACACACACACACACACACACACACACACACACACACACACACACACACACTGTCATTCTAAGCAGGCAGCACAGAACATTGATTCAGGGCTGCTTGAGCTGTGCTTTACTTTACCTAATATTTCCATTCTTGTTGAAAGTGTTTGCTCAGAGATTTGTAGTGCTTTGCTCCCACTGTCGGGAAGTGCCTCATAAATCCACTGCAGATAATTTATTAGATTTACTCACAGCACCCGTTCAAAATTAGAAATGTTAATTCGGCTTTATAATCCAAGTAGTGTATGCAGTGTATTAGAGTGGAGATTTTCATCGGTCAGAGACGGAAAAGCCTCCTCAAGTACAGTAGGGTGGTGTTCATTGGGTTAATGTCTGAGGACTGGAGGAATGTGTCCGGGTCGACGGGTAGAATTCCTCAGTCTTGGTGACTAGGTCACTGCACTGACAAGAGTCTGCCACCTATTTCCGCATGCGCACTGCTGCCCTGCGCCTCTGTCTCATTGCTGTCCTCTATCTTTTTCTAATTCTGCCTGCCTATCTCATACCCCACCTACCCCACCCCATTCTCTCTCTCTCTCTCTCTCTCTCTCTCTCTCTCTCTCTCTCTCTATCTATCTATCTATCTATCTATCTATCTATCTATCTATCTATCTATCTATCTATCTATCTATCTATCTGTCTGTCTCTGTCTCCAAGTCTGTCCTGCCCTCTCCACTTCCTTTCTTTAGCGTTTCATAATTTCACCTTTTGTTCTTTGTGCTCACTCTTTGTCTGTCCCAATCTCTCCTGTATCTTCTTTATTTAATCTGTCTTTCAGTCATGCTATCTTATTTCTTTTAATAGGCCTCATGTTGTCTGTATCTTTTATTTGTCGCTGTGCACATAATGCTTAAGTCTGAAATATTAAATGTTGTTTGTTCTGCCATTGCTGTGTTGTTTCCTCAACCCGTCACTCTCCTGTCTCTTCTGTTTCAAGTCTGTCTTTTACTTTTTTTCTATGGGACATTGAGTTCTGTACTGCAGTGATTAGAATAAGACATGTTGGGAGGGCAAAGCCATGAGACAAAAGAAGACGCAGACATTTACATTCTCTGTACACTTGTGACTATGACACTGGCATGCTTGTTATTAAATGTAGTGCTTTAGCATGGATATAGTGCCTGGTAGTGTTGGTCAGGTTTGATTTATACGGTGTGTTCCCACACACAGGCTGAGGCTTACATGCTCCATACATCTGAGTGAAGGAGTTTGCAGACTCACACCTCAGCAGACAGTGGGGTTGATAGATCAACCCCCAGTTTTTGGGTGTTTCTGCTGACGGCAGATGTGGTGATTTGACACAGTCTGGAACACACAAGCTTGCTGAATGAAAGCACATTTCTGCCCTTTACACAGATGCAGTGTGCACAGCTTCATAATACAGTGGGAGGAGAGTCAGCTGGAATTGTCATGTTCTTTTGTGCGCAACATTCATACATATGTAATTTGCTAGTGAAATTTAATTTATTGCTGCACCTTACATCAGTGACAGATGGTAATGTTTTGCCTTGTTAGTTCTTGAAATCGTAAATTTAAAAGCAAAAACAACTTTTTATGATTTTTTTTTGGTTAATGCCAACATAAAATGCCATCCTGAACTTTTTATTACGTTACCGACTGTCCTATCATGCCCATCTCAGCGTTTAATTTCCATAAAAATATGTTTAGAATAGGACTGTCAATAAAGATTATTTTCATTATTATTATGCGAGTTGTTTTATTCAGTTTGGTACATAAGTTCCTGTGACTGTAACTATACAGTTACAGTAGTAACTATACAGTCATGTTAAACAATTTATTGTTCATTTGTGCCCATTTTCCAGTCCATCTAGGTTGAAACAAACTACATGAAGAATTTAATTCTTTTCTATACATGTACATATTCAATAAACTGACTCCTGTGACAAATTTATTTCTTTGAAGTATTTATATTTTGATACCCAATAATTGTGTGAGAGACTAAAGTAAAGGTAATGAAACCCACCAAGTGTGAATTTTATAGGAAATATTTAATTTTGCTTTGACAACATAGGTTTGAATTAGTGTTTGTTTGTAGTATTAGTTTTGTTTTGTTTGTCTGTGTACCCACACCCTTACACCTGAAGCCATGGCAGGTTCAGTGGGATGAGGTGAGATGTGAGTAATAACAGTGACTGATGATGATCATTCTGCATCAGCTGCCCCCATAACCTGGCTTTAGAAGGGCGACAGCAGCACACAAGCTCCTGTAGGTAACACACGCCAGAGCACATTAAAGGAAGGGAGATGAAGGGAGGCAGGAATGGAACACACAGAACATGGCTCAAGGGGGACAGAGATAGAGAGGAGGAGAGACAGAGAGAGAGACAGACAGGCAGAGAGGGGGAGGCTGTCAGATTAAAGAGAATAAGGAGACAGAGAAGCTGAGAGACATCTCTACTTTTTTTTAGAAGACTGTCGGGTTGGACTTGATGTTTAACATGACTGCCTCAAGTATTTCTCTGCATGTCTGTCTGTTGCACTAGTTCCATAAAAATATACTGGTTTTTTTATCATATTCTCAAAGATTCTATTAGAGAAAATACACATTTATTGTATTGTTGTATAATAAAACACCAATATTAGGAGTTAACTCTCCAAGATAAAATCAGTGTCATCACAAAAGCATGTGGAGGCACAACGTGATGATGTAAATAGATAGCACCAATAGCTTTCATTGCTGCTTCAATTTATTATTGTAGTAACATTGACTTCTTGTACTAATTTGGGGAATGTTGTGGTTTTCTCATTAGTCTGCACATTCCTGCTTTCACTTGCTTCCAATTTTTTCATTCAAGTGTTTTTAATATAGAAGTCGGAAATGCACATAAAAACAGGATGATGGAAACCCACTTTCTGTAGACTTGGGTTTCTTTGTCACTTTAAAGAAGTTATGATAAATGCAAATATATAAGTAAAACAAGTTAATAATGCATATTACCTAAGTGAAACGTAAAACAACCTTAACAATCAGTTAATTGTTAAAGTTGTGTATCGTAAAAATATGCCCAATATTTGCTGTTTTTAATTCTGCTAGTTTCATACTTTGTAAACAGATGGAATATGATTTATTTTATAAAAACCAACAGGTTCATGAAAATCTAAATAATTCACTCACTGCATGATTGTTCACATAACACAAATATTTTTTTATCTGCAGCATCTCTGTCCTCTGCCTTTCTCTCTCTCCATCTGTCTGCTTGTACCCATGTTCACTCTGTCTCATCCTCACTTGCTGTACAAAATTGCCAAAGGTGAAAATGATAGCATACGTTCAACAAGGATCCCCTATCTAAATGCAACAGGTAATTTACTAAATAGACTTACTAAAATGCCTAAATAGATTGAGGGTCCTAAAAACTATGTCTGTTCTTGCTTTAAATTAAATGCACAGGCCATTCCTGTGTATTTAAACCGAATATGTGATATTACATGTACTTTGATAAAGTCCTAGCTAAAATCATTAATCAACATTATATTGCCATTGAAAGTATTACATTTACTGAGCATTTTACCTGATAACAAAAAACATTTTAACATCTTTAATATCAATATATTCTCTTTTTCAGCAGTAAATTGAAAAATGTTTCGTTTAAGCTGCTCATTTTCAGGTTAGTATACAGCAGGTATTCCGTTGATTTAAACAAGGGAATACCTTTCACCTTACAGAATATTCTCTGGGGCATCAAAGATACAGCATTCAAACCTACTACTTGAGACATTTCTCTCTGAAATCCATCTCAAAAGCTAAGGAACCTTGAGTGGGAAGTAAAGAGTGCCCATTCACAAGTGCTCCACAGCAGCCATGTGTTTGTTTCTGACAGTATCAGTTCAAAGTCTTATTCAATCCCAACTCCCAAATGGCTCTTGTTGCTTTGACCTCAGAGCTGAGATATTAGCAGATACACAAAGCTAAGCATTCCTGTTTCTAAGCAATACTGCAAAGCAGAAGAATCAAATGTTTTACAGCTGACATGAAATTGCCCCTTTGCTTCGATAACCATGAATATACAATATTTAGTAAATGTCTTAGAAACATATAAACCTGTATAATAAATAAAGATATACAGATATACAGATATACAGCATTGGTATCAGGTATTTAAAGAAATGAATAAAACTCAACTTTTAAAGATGACACTAAATGGTTAATCAATCAGTTCATTAGAAAATGTAAAATGCTTCATCTTCTCTGCGTTAAGTTTCTGAAATGTTGTTATCTGCTGCTTTTTAGTCATCATAAAAGAATGTGGAGAAAGTCGACACAGTTTAATTATTTAAATTACACCTTTTGCTACATACCTATATTTAATAGTCTAAAAATGACAGATTATTGACAGATTAATTGACACTGACAGTGACTAGATTGTAGCCATGCCTGCATTGATGAAAGTTGTTTGGCAATGTTAAATGGGTTTGAAGCTAAATTTTAAACCGTAGTAGTATCCAGACTTTAAGGTAAAACAATAAGAAACTCTATTCTAAAAGTCTAACCATCTTCCAATTTGTGCCAACTCTGAGTTTAGGTCAAACGGTCATAATAAGATAATTTCTAGGATGAGGGTTTCTAATCATAACTTTCTAGGCAATTAGAAAAAGAGTTGTTGTGAGCAGATAGTACTGATATACGAATGAGGTGTGTGGTTTTTAGGAATGACACTCCATCCATAATCATCACACTAGTCCTCAACCATACACCATGATTTTTTTTTAACTTATATTAGTTACATAAAGCATGAGAAGCATGACAAATAGCTAAAAGAGTTAAATACAAAAGGAAATAACGGGCCAGGTATCTTGGCATTGTTTTTGATTGATTGATTGATTGATTGATTGATTAATTGATACTTTATTAATCCCAAGCTGGGAAATTGAAATATCACATCCATATACCACATAACATAAAATCAATTAGTCAACAATTATTACAAGTTGAACGTAATAATGGCACACGTCAGAATTCAACATACAGCACATAAACATTTGCTTGTGTATGTACCCTAAAATTTTGAACAGTGTATATGTGGCATCGCAGTGTAGGCCGCGCCGCCGGGCCTGCTTGGAGGAGATGGAGAACAGTAGGGAGGGAGGGAGGGAGGTATGGACCGCCCTCCCCAAGGTCCCAAGCAGAACTTGATGTTGAAAAAAATAAGATACCACAAGGGGAGAACAAATATGTCACTTAATTGAACCAGAAAATGATATTTACGAAGAAGTACATGCACAGTCCAGCCACATTTCATTGTTATTATCCACCAAAACCAATCACCCACCAGTGGTGAAGGATTCCAGAGTTTTTCACCAGTGCATTTCTGCTCTCTCGCGCTCTCACTCTGTCTTCTCTCTAACTTGCTTAACCATCCATTTTAACAATCAGTGACCTCGAAGCACTGAGGTTTTGGCTTTAGAAATGAGTGGTCCTTCCCAAGTGTGCTGTTAGTCACTGTGACGCTGGTAACACATCATCCCTCCAACCCACCCCATCACCATCTCCGCCACCACCTCTCCGGTGCATCTCCCCACTCACTCACTTTCAGTCTCTCCTCTCTCCTTCACTCCCTGCCTTCATATTGATCTGAATTAATTTGTTTCTTATTGATCTGCCACTCCACCCTCTGCTGCATTGAGCAACACAAGGAGTGCGCACAAGACTCAAACTAAAACACCTATTTACAGTACTGTTTTACCTAAGCTGCTTTGAAGGTCAATATGCACATTCATACACTGCAAATGGACGCACCCAGAATCCCACACTCTGCATATGAGAGATTTCTAAAGCTGAAAACACAAAGGGTTGGAGGTGTTTCTGCTTGTGCTGCAAACAAGCTAATGACATACAAAGGAACCTGGATTTCGTATTCATCCAACACCTCAGGCGAGAGTATGAAAACAGACAGTCTTGCGCTGGCACCAACAGGCAATACAATTACAGCTTCAGTTTATTTCATTGGACTGAGAATAATTAAAACAGTAAATGAGAGGACTTCAGTTTGGTGCCAATTTCTCAGAGGAATGTATGAGCCAAGTCCTCATTAGTTGGAGCATTGTTGAGTTTTTTTTTAAAGATCATATATATAAAAAAATTTCAAGTCAAGTCATCAACGTATAAAGTTAAACTCTTGAAATGGCTTTACCAAAAGCATACTGTAGGGAACACAGAGGGATCTAACTATCAGTTCAGTTCTCAATATCAGTTGTTGATGTTGTTATGATCATACACAGTAAACAGAATCAATACTACAGTCACATTAAAAATAGTTCACCAGAGATTGATTGATTGATTGATTGATTGATTGATTGATTGATTGATTGATTGATTGATAGATACTTTATTAACCCCAAGCTGGGAAATTGAAATATCACATCCATATACCACATAACATAAAATCAATTAGTCCACAATTTTTACAAGTTGAACGTAATAATGGCACGTCAGAATTATACATACAGCACATAAACATTTGACTGTGTATGTACCCTAAAATTTTGAACAGTCCGTCATCCAAATAGAGGCATTATGGATATGTGGCATCGCAGCGTATGTGATTTCAATTGATTTGTTTGTCATTGTAAGTTATGCAAAAAGTGAAATTAGAGGTTAAAGAGTTCAACTCTTTCTGGTGCATAAAAAACACAAATGCAGACACAGGACAGAAACAACCAGTAAACAATGAGTAACACAAATAAATGAAAAAAAAATATGTGCAACAATGTCACAATGTGCATGTAAAATAGGTGCATTTTTATAGCAGGAGTATTGTCTGTAGGATTGTCCCAAGAGAATAGTTAATGAAACATGCATGTTCAAGTTTAGTTGATGGATGACTGTTTTTGAATCTGGCAGAGTGGGTTTTGGCTAGTGCTGGGTGATATACCACTTCATACAGAAAAGGGGGTGAAGCAAAATGCATTGCAATTCAACAGGGGACACATTTGCCTGCTGCACCACACATGCTTCAGGCTGAGCTGAAGAAGTAACTGCAGGAATGATCAATTTCCTCCACCAATTTAGCAGAAAATACGTCTGCGAGAACCAAGAATTTATACAGTTATGTTAACAGACACACACTTGGCTGTGTCACTCCCTCTCGCTCGGCCACTCGCCCAATATGAGTGCGCACACACATCCACTCAACTGTGCCTCTCTTTTGCTGAAACTCTTACTCATGCTCATAGATAAAAAAGATACAATAATACCAAAAATAAAGTAGAGTTGTACAACATTAAAACCGTTGAAAGTTTGAAAAATGCCGTGATATCAATTTTTGGTCATCACAGTTGACCAAAGTACAGCACAGTAATAAAGTAAACATTTAAAAAACATAAACAGTAACAGAGTATAGCACACATACCAAGTGATAAGCAAAAGAATAGGACATACACCGCGCAAGTCACACTGAGTTGAATGTCAAAGAGAAAATATGTTTTTTTTTAAAAAAAAAACAGACTTGACTGGAAGGACTGGAAGAAAACTGGAAGGATCTTATCTTCTGTAAACAACTAAGAGAAGCTGATCAGTTAAAACAAGCTCAATGGCTGCCCCATAGAAGGTAACCAGCAGTCTCCTCCCTATGTTGTTTCTTCTCAGAACTTGTAGGAAACAGAATTATGTTAGGGTGTGCTCCCTCAACAGTGGAACCTGGTTCAACCTTATTGCAGTAAACGTTAACTCTTTGCTTGTCTTTCTGTCACTTTTTTTCCATTTGGTGACATATGCATGCTAAGCAGCAAGCCCTTACCTTGTCGGACCATCCTCATCCTGACAGCACGTCACTGTTGTGGATAGAGGAATTAAATATTTTATTAGGAACACCTTGCAGTTGTTTTTTTGTTTTGTTTTTCCATGTGAACTGTTTA
This sequence comes from Brachirus orientalis, assembly GCA_016785285.1. Classification (NCBI taxonomy): domain Eukaryota; kingdom Metazoa; phylum Chordata; class Actinopteri; order Pleuronectiformes; family Soleidae; genus Brachirus; species Brachirus orientalis. The sequence continues at coordinate 248,439 of JAFBJR010000879.1, read as the reverse complement.
TAGAAAAAAATGTTTTTCCTTTATGGGGCAGTATTTAATTCAGAATTCTGAGCAGCAGGTTTTTTTTTCAGATCTCAATCTCTCCTGCCCCACTCGTCCCTCTAAACTAGCCCCTCTTGTGGTTGGTGGCACCGAGTTGCTGTGAAACCAGACTGTTTGTCCTGCCCTCTGACCTCTTTCTAGGACACGCTGTGCTCAGTCAGAATGCATCTCCAGCAGTAACTTTAGTTCAAAGGGCCAGGGGGAAAAGGCAGCGGGGGGAGGCTACGCTTCCTCTTGGTAATATTAGATAAGATGCACCGCAGGCTATACTCACACTCCCTAAGTACATGCAGATAGGAACACACAGACCCATTATATGTACACATGTGGGAATTAATGGACATGCACCAACACAAAAGCAGTACATCATTGTCTTTCATAGTGTTACAGTTTCATAATTATTGCATTTGTTTGGCTCTTTGCTGTTTTAATTTACAGCTGATTGTATTCTCCACCATTATTAATGTATTATTCATCCCCATTGTCTTGAAACGTCTTTGCTCTACATGTATTTTTGTATCATCTCTTTCATGGCTCAGAACAAATTCTCATCATTATAAACCACTTTGTAAATCCAATTCCTACTCAAAATATTTGACGTATCTTCCATTATATATGTCTGTGTTTACATTAATTTCTTTAAGTCTAATCGGGGATTGGTGCATTATAATTTAATTGTTGTAATAGTCTATCATGCTTGAACTCAGGATGGTTTTTGCTGTAAATGGCATTGTGGCCCGGACAGAAGCCCAGATAAGGTTGTGTCTGTGTGGCTGACTTTATTTATTTACCTTTCCAACTTCATGGCTAAATGTGTTAATTGATGTTCTCATTCCTATCCTGTGGTATGCTAATAATCTGCACGATGCTCTGCTGCTTTCAGGAATGCCATGGTCAGCCACAGAAGGTCCTTAGTAAGAGCAGAGCCATGGGAAAAGCCTCAAAGTAGATCCTGGGTTGAGAGGTAAATGTTTTTGGCAACATCATCCCCGTTCCTTCCAGTTTATACCAACATAAACTCTTGAAAGAGCTTGAGAGATCAAAGCTAGTGATGGAGAAAGACAGCCTTTAGTAAACAGACATACACTAACATCTCTATGTCTTTCATGTTCTTTTTATTGTCTGACAGTCTCTCCCCGTCTCCACATCTGCTTTATTCACGCTGTTATATCACTGCCATTATAAACACACTACTTCTCAATACTTCCAAGTGTTATCACAGCAACTCCACAGTAAAGCTTGCTATTGTTATTCAATTTAATTGCATATGGGACCTCACATAACCGCATGCATGATTATTCTTTTTTTTTTCACTCTACCAAGAATAAAGGAATATACTGTACATATATTAGCCAACTGCAGGTGCCTTCATTTGTCACCCGCAGAGTCAATCCATCAAGAAAACCAATTCAGAAGAATGTGTATTGTTTAAATAATGACATATTGGAAACATATAGAGTCATTATTGTGGAATAAAAACATTGAAACTGTTCCTCATTGGTGAATATGAATACACAAACAGTACCTCGCCCACACTGACACAATACACACATATGTAGGACATGCGCTCACACAGACTGGCCCACACAACCAATAGCCACTGACAACAGTGCCCTAGCAACCATTGGGCATCATGCCAAGTCACTGAGGTTGCCTAGTAGTGTGTTCCCATGGCAACATTTTCTGCCTTTGTAAATAAGGTACGAGAAGAGTGGAGAGGGGGGTTTTGTAGAAATTGCACTACGGAGTCTCATTTTATCCAGAGAGAGCTAATAATGCAGGGGTTGTGAGTAGCACATACTCATCCTTCCCCTGCACCAAGTCGCCATCTGTCTGAACGGGGTGCATTAGTATCGATGGGGGTCTCAGGTCCAGTTCTGAGAGGGACAGAGGAAAAGCATGTTATCTCTTTGTCAGTTTCAAACTGATATTTTTCTCAGAAATGTTCCTGGAAAACTACTGTTCACACTCCACTGTAGTTGTGAGTAAAATTAAAAATTTGGATGGGTTTTTTGAGAATATTCCATTTATTAATTTATCCGTGAATACAATATCTGTTTGTCTATCAAATCACCGTGACTCTTCATAGTATTATTCTCCTTTTTGCTTTGTTTTGTAGTAATTATCTAAATAAGACAGAATTAAATTCATTTAGACAGTGTGTGCCTCCTCTGATAATACGAACAGAAGCAGTGGTCCTTTGCCCTGAATTTGAGAACCGCTGTCTGCAGCCTGCATTCCTGTTGAGGTGGCATCTGCCAGACGATTCATAGCAGCAGTTAACAGTTTATTTGCTGTCACTGGGCAGATTTTGGTTCTCTTTGCCCCTACGTTTTTTTGGGTGTAATCTGTGCACCACTTTACAAAGACTGCAAGTGGTTAAGAGCTATGTGAAATCTTTGTTCCGTCTTTGACAGCAGAGCCTAAATAATTCAGAGAAACGTCTTGTTATAACGCAGCTCTGCACTTGATTCCCATGATGTTTTTTCTGTTAAATACAACGCGGTCTTTGACATTTGATGACTTTTCTCTGACTTTTCAGTGTTATGTTCAGTATGTACATTACTTATGAATACATTTTACTGTTTTAATTTCATCACTTCTCAAATTCATAAGAAGCCAAATCATGTAAGTCTTAGTTTTTTATTTTAGTTGAGATGCAGACATTAAATAAAATGTCAATCATTAAGTATCTAATTTGAAGTACTATCTAGTTGTTTTCAAATTATACATTTGTGTTTGTATTTTTCACTATTTAATTTTTTTTTACAAAAACATTAACTGTATTGTTTCTTAAAAATGCTTATTATAAATCATTTGGCTTTTGCATGTCATGTTGAATTAGATCAATCAAATACCCTTTTAATAAAGAAGCTGATATTTTGTTGTCTTGTAAATGGATCAGCAGCAGCTACTGGTTCTCATACAAAATGTGGAACATGTGCCAAGAATGATCATTCAAAGTACAAGTAATTATTTCATTAGTAATCACTAATAATAAAGAAATAGTATGTTTTCACTCAGTATTGTTTCAACTATTGTCAGGAAAGAATAACAAATTAGGATTATGGGCATAATGCTCCAAATCCCCAGAGTCATTATTGAAACCAATAATCACTATCCACGTTAATCCAATAAACTTATACTTATCTTTTATTGTGAGAGGTCAGTTAACAGTCATTTTGCTCAAGGTGTCAACATGTTTATCTGACATCAAATTATTTTGAGACATAAATTAATATTAATGAACTGTTATACAGTAAAATGACCAAGTCCAAAAAAAAAAAAAAAAAAAAAGCCTTGCTGAATATGGTCACACATTGGTCAATTTGAGTATATGATGGTTTATTATTAGTCAACATAGTACTTATTTTCATATTCTACATTAAAGTACTGCTCGAGTGTACTGGTTTTATGAAATGTCATCAGTCTCTCTCTGTACCATGCTTGTTTACAACATCCAGGCAGCCAGGCTAAAGGCGAACAGCTGAATCTTAGATTCAATTGTTAACCAACACTCTATATTTATATAGACTATAGTTAACCTGACTGTGTGGTGAGGGTAGCAGTGTTTATTGTGGAGCAATGTGCATATCCCTAATCCTGAACCATTGGTAGCACAACCGTTTTTTAAAAAACGTCATTGAGATAAATAACATTTTGGTGATTTTAGTGAACATGATTAATATATATATGTATATATATATATATATATATATACTTCACCCTCCACCCTCCACCCTGTGGTTTACACAAAGTTTCATCTGACCTGACACAGGGCTGCAAAGATTCCCACCATACTTGCGCCGGCAAACAAACACACCCAGGCAGATTGGCAAAGAGCTGGCATTGGCACAACCATGCCGCATTCGTGCGTGATTCGACTACGAATGAGGCACTGAGAGAGGTTAAAAAAAGGGGAGGTGAGGAATCAAGGGGATGGGGGAGACTTACTTAGTATGAACAGAGGTGATTTTCTCAGGGGAAAAAGTTGTAAAAGAGTTTTAGGTTTGAAATGTTAGGTGATGATGGACAAATAAGAGGACGACCAAAGAACGAAAATAAAGGGGAAGGCAGAGGGTGGGCTTTTAGCTTGGCAGAGGATAGTGTAGAGGCAGGGTGAATGGGTTTGCACTTGGAAGCTGGCCAGTAAGAACAACAGTCTACGTCTTTATTAAGCAGATGTTGCTGCTATACTTTTTGAAGTTTATACTTTACTTATTTTCTATTTAATGATAGTTAGATCGTAAATCTTTAGAACAATAAACAAAATGAGACTAATTACAGTTGGCCTTTTTCTCCTTAATCTAACTGAACTAGACTCAGCACAGCCATTCATCGTCTTATGCACATTTACGTGTACTGTGCAGGCTACAGATGTATTTTGACAGATATTGCAATTGAGATATGATTCATAATTGGTACTATTGATCATCTTTTTGTATAAGCTGTCATTTTCTTAAAAAGAAAATCCTAATGATTTGGCATTTTATGGCATCTGTCAACAAAAGACTTTTTTTTTCATCTAAAAAGGACAGATTTATGGGTCTGTGAATTTCTGCAGCACTGAGGAATTTTATCATAATGCTGTTATAATGTCACATATTTTATCTTCATCAAATAATTGCTTTGTCTTTTGATTTTTATATTCCACTTGGTAATCTTGTGATTTGAATCATTTTGTGATTAATTGTGCAGCCATAGTGCAGTCCATATCAGTATGCACTTCTGGTCCTTGGAGCCAATAGAGTGAGATTCCCTTTAGGGAATCAATGATAAGCCAGCTTCAATGAGGCCCCAGTCACCAAATGCTTAAAGGTAGTAGTTTTGGTGCATTGACCACGATGAAAAGGAGGCCTAGCAACTCTGCAACAGCAATCAAATAATCAATGAGACCTTGAGGCACACACACACACAGTCAAAACCCAGTCACGGACTGCTCACAACATCCAATTTGTTGCTTCTACTGGAGATCACAGCAGCTATATATCGTATGTGTGGGTGCTTCCCATTATTTATGTACTATATTGAGAGCAATTGACTGGATAGTGTTGTCCAAATTGTCATTCATTAGATCCTGTTTGTCACACCAAAAGGTGCTTCACAGTGGACCAATTTTTGCCTCACTCTGAATGTACCTCATTGAATTGTGCAAATCACCTTATCCTGTTAATATGTGCTGAGATATCTGACACCACTCCTGAGATTCTGATGGGTAGAAAAGTAAATGAACAAATTAATAATAATACCAATAATAATAATAATAATAATAATAATAATGATAATGACTGATAAAAAAAAATACTGCTACTATGAAAAATACTTTCATACAAAAATGTTTCCATGGCTATAAGAGGCATGGTCATTTCAACAGGTGACACTCAGCCCGCATCACTTACTCTCTGTAGCACTTTTCTTTGGCCTTATTAATACATAAATCCTTAACTGCAGTTTTTCAAAGCTTGGAGAATATTTGACCACAGTATTATTACTGGATGGACAGAGACAGAACATACAAAGCATGATTCTAAAAGTCTTTAAACCAGGAACCAGGTGCTGCTTTCATAGTTCTCACCACTATTTCATAAGTAATTGTTTTCAGTTTACAAATACTACAGGGGTACCACATGCTCATGCATGGATTCCAAATGTTATATTTGTTTTGACTAATTAAAGGTGTCAAAATTAGATAGGTGAATTATTTGAAGATGAAAAATCACAGTTTGCATGTTGCAAATGTAGTAAACAGTGCCTGATTTATATGACAGACACGGTTAAAGAAATACCTACCTAACGGTTGAGCAAAAGCCTGAATTATATGAAGTTGAAATAATGAGGCATTTTCATGCCTTGAAGGCATTTGTTTTTTGCATTTGGTCTGCGTAGTTAATTCAGTGTATTCAGGGTGAATTACAAAATCCTGAGAGAAAAATTCAAACCCTCACGACATTAACAGCTCTGCAGGCCTTGCTGCACAGGCGAGATGTTCAGAAAGGTTTAGACACAGCTTTGATGTTTTTTACACTGGCATTAATTTGAAGCCTTGACAACTGTGTGTTTTACAAAGTACAAATTAGTTACAGATGATACGATTGAAAGAAAATGTAAGTAGAAATAAGGAAATATGTCACATATTTAATACTGAATGAATCATTAAAATGTTCACAGACTGCGTCTGTTTAATTAGGGAATGTATGGGCCATGGATTATGACAGAAGTTCACACTGACTTGATTTTTTAACATTTATCCAAAACTACAGTCTTTCCCAAACCTTGCTTTTCTGATTTAATGTCGAGGAGAAATGCATAGTTAAAATAAGTAATCAACTTACTAAACTTTGGTAATCAGTCAATTGACGTTCTATCACACATTCTGATAAAACAACAGCAGTTTCATTCTTAAAATGTATTAAATCTTAGTATTTGCAATTTATTGTGTTATCTTAGACAAGTCCACACACCAAAGACAAAAGATGTTCCTACGCACACTTGAGACAATAATATCTAAACTCGAATGAAACCGGAGTATTTGACTTTAACCCCAGAGTGACAATGAAATACTGCTCTGCAGTGCTGAAGCGAGTCTTTAAGGATATGGACGATTCCACCAGCTCCACTTGCAGAAGTAGGTCAGGCAGACGCCTACAGTAAGCAACTGCAGGTTAAGTGCTTGTCTTTGTACTCTGAGACAGCCTTGGCCTCTAGTGGGGTGGGAGAGGGGGTGGGGCTATGTTCAATCTCTACCCACAAGAGGGAGACAAGTCCACAAAAATGAATGGAGTGTATTTAGTCTGCTATTATATTCCTTTTAGATTCCAACAGTGGTACAATGATGAATGCAAATTTTGTAGCACAGACAAAACTTTTTTTTTTCATTTGTTCATATTATTTGATATAAACTTGTCATTGTCACATTTCTGCAATTAAAAAGATCTGAAACTGTATGATGAACATGCACGATTATGAAGTGTGAGATAATGGTGAGACATTTGACAGATAGAGACAAAGACAGACAGACAAAAGTAACAGACGTGAAGACCCTGCGAGGAGGAAGAAACTCCAGTGCTGATCCTGCTCTGGTGCTCTGCAGTGTGAGGTAGTTGGTTGTATGGTTTCGCATAATAAACAGCCTGGAGATAACTGTACAACCTTCTAGCTTTCCCTGCGGCGTCACCCAGTCTTCGTATGAATGACGCCGACATTCGGGCCTTCTGAAGTGGTAAGTACGAAGACAGACGTTAGAAAAGGAGGGAAAAGTTCTAAGACTGACTGACTTTTGATAGGTGGATAGAAACACCACAGAGTGATACAGAAAATGTTGGGTTAGCTTGGTAAATATTTTTAACCTCAATATGCCTGGTTTTTTGTACAAAAGCACTGACATCACATTCATTCACATCTGAATAAACATCTAAAATAATTCTATATTTCTTCTTCATCGAACCCATTTTTAAACTCTGAAACATCTAAAATAATAATCAGGCTTGGCTGTTGAGGTCCGGCTAATCCAGACATCAATATACTCACCTTGTTCTGCAGTGCTGTTTGATTTGTTATTTGGTGCAGTCCAATGGGGTACAGAGCCAGCTGTCGATTGCTGTTTTTTTTCTTAGTGAGCTGCGAACAAAAACACAGTGCTTCTTTAGAGGTCGTTATGCTGGGATGCTAAAACCACTTCGTCAAGAGAGTTTGTGTTTGAATCACTGTCCTTTTTGCATCAGGGTTGTAAGGTACGTCAGGTGTGGCTCCATCAGCCTTGACTCAAACAGTTAAACCTACATCATGATGACAGAAACATGCAGAATTTTAGAACGCACATGTTCTCTTTTTTTTTTTCGTAACGTTTTCACTTCATATTTTAATGCTGCTTTACAGGCAAATAATGACAGTGTGGCCAGACATCAGTGCCAGTGCGTCCTGAAACTCCGGGCTGTATGTGAACTTGGTCACTGCCTCCTTCCCCTAGCCTTCCTGCCCCCCACCCCCGCTGTCCCCCAGTGTGTCTGGCTAGTGGCTCAGACACTCAGTATCCGCATTGCGTTGCAGTACTCCAGCGAGGAGGGGAGAAAAAAGAGCATATATCAGCAATCTCTGCCGAGCACTGCTCTTTTCTGTACACACACAAAGAAACGGCTCGCCAGCATGTTCCAATTCAAGAGGAAATACATTCACAATAGAGCTGCCTGCCACCAGCTATTTTATTAGCAGTGGCAGATTTGTGCATAGCTTTTCATTTAATCCTAACATTCCATACATGAGGCTGACTGATGTTTTCCCCATTAAGGGCTCAATTTTCTTACTTTAAGCTATTATGTTCAGATCACTAATCACTGCACAACAGTTTTAATTCTTTAGAAAAAGGTTCAAAGTTCCACTATTTGGTTTCAGACTTTCTCATCGCTCATCATGTGATACTGGATACTTGTGCAACAAAGGCGGTTAGACTGATATGTGACGAACTGTGCAAACAACCTAAATGTTGTATTAATGAAATACGGAAGAAGAGCCGCAGTGTTGTGGTCACAATGGCTGGGAGGTTAATCACCTTTGGGCTCGCTGTGGCTTTGCTTCTCATGCTGTGCAAAAATCCACAGACGCCGTCTGTGAGATGATCCCCCTTCAATCCCACCACCCCCTGTTCCCTCCTCTGCTCACACAGATGCATGCACACACAAACACATACACACCCCTCACACACATGCACCTCCCTCAGAACATGTTGACTCTTTCTCTTCCAGATGTACCAACAGAGGAGTGCAAGTTCAAACACACACAAATAAACACACCCATGTCATAGACGCCCGTGTCAAGAGAGAAAAGGCATCATGTGAACGTACTCTGCAAGATGGGTGAGACAGGACGTCATGCCTGGGAAAAAAATGTAAAGGGTTAGAGTATAAGAGAGGTGGGTGGGTGAGGGAATGAGGGGAAAAGCTGAGAGAGAGCAGGGGGAGGCGGAGACAGCGTGATCAAGAGTGTTCAGGCAAGAGAAGAAGAAGAAGAAGAAAGAATGATAGCTTGAGATACTGCATGCTTGTATAAGTGTCTGGAAGTGAACATGCGTGGCATGTGTGTGTTTGGCTGTGTGTGATATATGTAGGTGACACAGATTTATGAACAGAGAGGGTCATAGATGAAGGCGCTGGTTGTGGTTGTGGGGGTTGGGGGGGGAGTGGGGGTGTTGGTACAGCATCAGATAATGGGAACAATGCAATTGTCTGTGTGTGTTTTACTCTGTGTGTTTGTGTGCACGTGTGTGTAGTTTACCTGCCTCATACACGTTGCTTGCTTGGACTCTAATTGCCTGGAGAATTAGTGATGTGACTTGGCAGAGGGAAACAGGCACAAAACAGAGCCAGGGACAGCGCCTGAGAGAGGGATAGAAGAAGAACGGAGAGACAGAAAAAGAGCGAGAGAGCGAGAGATGGAGGGGTAGAGAGAAGGGGAATAGCTTCTCTGTTTGCCGCTGCGTGCAGCTCTTCACAGAGGAGGAAGACTGAAGATGGGGCAGAAGGATAGGTTTTATCAAGCGTTACTTTCATTACAACTGGATTAGTTGATGATTTATTTTTTTTACTCTCAGGGGAAAAGCGGATCAATAACTCATCGAGTGAGTTGGGTTCTGTGTGTCTGTATTTGTGTGTGTGTTTACCTGTTATTTGTACATGCACTTGTTGTATGCATGTGCATGAGTACATTTGCATGTGTGTGTTCGTGTAACGAACACCAGGCAAAAGGCAAATGGTGAGTTCAAAATGACTAGAGCGGGCCGGATAACAAGTCAACTGACCATGTCTGCCTGCTTCATTTGTGTCCACCTCCATGTTTATTCTTGAGGGTTTTTTTAAAAATCTTATTTTACATAATAATATTTCACTTGATTCTCTTGATCCAGCAGCGGTCTTTGTCTGTGGTGCTTGAGAGGGAGCAGCAGCAGAGAGCTCATAAAACTGGGACAGAGGGAAATATCTCAAAGCACAGAGACAAAGAGGAAACAGAGTCAGTCTTCATTTTTTTCACACCAGCACCAAAAGGCTTCGTGTTTCTTTGTGTAGCTGCATGTCTACATGCGTGTGCACCTACAGCCACAAACAGCAAGTTGGAGACATGTTCTGGATCGTTGGCGGACGAAATATTCGCCGTCCGCACCAACTTCACACGTGATGCAGATTTTCTGATGTGTTCCAGCCGTTTGAACTCTGGCTCGGATACTTCATGTGGCATCTGCAGTGTCAGGCTTGTGTGACATTTATTTTGTCTGGACAAGAGTGAATCATAGCTACTCCCTAAAGGCTGAACATCTTTGTCATGGGGGAGTGATTGCATAATCCTGTGAGATCATAAGGCCTGCAGGAAAATGGAAGATGACAGTGTTGTCTGCGGCTCCAGGCACAGCTGTCTGTGGACGTTCCACGTGCGTGTGCATGTGCACAGGCGAAGCGGCGACTGTATGTATGTATGTATGTATATGTGTGTCTGTGAACTGTATGACTGCTCTGTCAGAGATTAACACCCATACATGCTGCACAACCATATGTACATCTAATATGCTAAGACCAATGTACAGTATATACATTAATTTTGAGAATTTTCCATTGCGCATGTGTCTGTCCTCAAACGCTTCTTCTGTCTGTCTGTCTGCGTGTCTGTCTGCCAGCAGGGGGCATTTTGTTAGAGCGTTTCACTGCACAAACCTGCACTGGACAACAGGCGCTGGCTATGTCAGGATGAGAAGACTGTGCAAGGGCCCTGAAAACAAAAGGCACAGAGAGTAACGCTATGAGAATTGATACGGATATGTGTGACTAATGTATTTTATTTTGATTTTTTTTTTGTCTTTTGCAGGTTATGATCCAGTCCAGTTTCTGCAGGCGTGTCAAGACAAAACCGCGTCATGTCGGACTGCAACGACATACAGTAGATACAGACCATCAAGTATGACACGTAAACTGTCATGTTATTTGTAGATTTAATTGAAACCAATTTTGCTAAATTAATCTCTTTTAATATATGCCTGTCACATATACTGTGAAATATATTTTTTCATGTAAGATAGATAGACATAGGTAGATACATGTATATTTTATTGCCTCATAGGGGCATCTGTCAAACAAGGGTAGACCCAATAGCACAGAATATATAGGAGTAGACATAAAAAGATCACATGAGAAGGAAAACTACATCATTAAAAACCAGTTGCGTAAACAGAAGCAAACTAGTAGTTAAGGCTTCATAACATGCAGTAAATGATGACAGTGGATTTGAGGTGTGTGCAGCAGCAGCAGCCGCAGCACCATCTGTCAGTGTGCATCTTTGTCCCTGAGACCCTTAACCTGTGATGATGTGAAAGGTCACAGGTGAGGTCCTTGGGAACAAAGGTGCATGCAGCTGCCTCTGGAAACCACCACACTTCCTGTCATTACACTGTGAGGAAACTTCTGACGCTGCCAGACAACACATCATTTACTTTTGAAATGGGATTGTCACAGATATCAGGAATGTACAACAGATCCGAGCGAATCTCAAGTACATGAAGTCATCTGGAGAGAATTTCCCAGATTTTCCAGACGTCAGGAGAAGCCAAGAAGAGACAGTGTGGTTCTGTAGAGGGGACAGTACCTATTGGCAGGCTTTGTGTGATGAATACATAATGGAAAAAGACTGCCAAGGTTCATGACCCCACTAAATGATTCATGTGGGATTTTTTTTTTTCATCTGGTCCCAGGGACTTAAAATGACGAGACCGCAAACCTGTAGTAATCAGATGGGATACATTTTGATTATCACCTTCTCTGCATCTGCTCTGTTAATACTCGGCCTTAAAGAAAATATAAAGGCAACAACGATGCTTTGTGAAATTATGATAATAAAGATTAAGAAATGTTATAAAAAAATTGTGTCGTTTATAGACATAAATTGTTAATAATTTGAAAGTATGTTATTTTAGCTTTTGTGGCACATAAGAGGCATAGAACACATTTTGACCACCGAATGAGGAATGCAATGTGAGGATGGAGAAGATCAACTTGTGATATTAGGCTCAAGCTGCTTCACTTTCACGTTTTACTGACCACTTAACAAACCCGCTGACTGTTTCTAGGTGAATAAATGAAAGTGATGTGGCCTTTTGTCAGACCCTCAGCCTGGGTGGCTCAGTATTCTCTGGCTCTCAGCCTCCGTTATGTTTGTGCATCCCAGGACAGTTGACATTGATTGTGCGGGAGACAGACTGAGACACATTAGTACCCAGCTCGGGACTGCCGCTGAAAAACACATTAACTGACTGCATTGGGAGCCCTGTCTGGTAACCATGGCAAAGCACACAGAGGGAGAGGGGGTGGGGGTGAGAGGCAATGGGTTCAACGCACAGTCTCTCAGGATTGTCTTTCTCAAACACTCCTCTCCTTTCCTTCGGCCATGTCTGTCATTTTCTCTGAGCTTCTCTCTCCTGCTTTTAAAGTGACAGCCTTGCTCTGTCTCTCTCTCTCTCTTTCTCTGCACACTCAAATATAAATACAATTTGCATATTTCTTTCTCTTCTCTTCCATTCTTCTCATTGATGTTGACCTCATCACTCTGGCCTCACCTCATTCTCTGCTACATAATCTGCTTCTTTCTCTAAAATGTCTCTCTTTTTCTATGCCCTTTCCCCTTCATGCCTTTTGTTCTCTTGTCAATAAATGCTTCCCCTCTGTGGAGAGATACAGGAACTCAGCAAAAGCTGAGACTTAGAAATTAGCTGAAAGACATATTATTGTATACACTATATGTAGTTATTGTTAACATTAACAGACCATATTTGCTTATATTTTTATTGAACTAGAGTTTTAATCACAGATGTTCTTTGAGAGTTTAGGGAGCTGTGACGCACGGTGCCACAGATTTAAGTCAGGTTTTCTGTTGTTAGTACTTTGCTGCATTATGGGAGATTATCTGACTTTCCTGAGCTTCATGGTGCATGATGACACTGCTGCTGTTTAACACTTCATCCACAGATTAATCTGTAGGGGACAGTGCTGAGCTACATTCTCACAGTCCTTGGTTGAATTGGTAATACACAAGTGAAATACTGTATGTAGCATAAATTGCAATTTAGGTTAAATAACTTTAAAGCAGTACATCAAATTTCACCTAAATGTACTTAGTGGGCATTTTTTGCCTCACAGCAAGAAAGTCACTGGTTTGAATCCTGGTTCTGTGTGGTTTGTGAGGTGGAGACTCTATATAGTAGACTATATAGTAGACTTTTGAGTGTGAATGGCTGCTTGTCTCTGTATGTTGTCCAGAGTTTACTGCACCTTTCCCCGGATTGGCTCCAGCTCCGCCTGTGACTCTCAAAAGCTAAGTAATAGATAATGAATGAATATCCACTGTGTGATAGTTACTATAGTACATGACAGAGTCAGATAAATGTTTTAGGAGGTCAGTGTCTATGGCTACTTTGAAGAATATAAAATACAAAACATATAGAATTATTTCACAATTTTTTGGTTTACTACATAATTCCACGTGTTCTTCAGTGAGAATTTACAATGTAAATAGTCATGAAAATAAAGAAAAACCATTAAATGAGAAAACTTTTGATTGGTATTGTGTATAGCACGAGAGGGTGTGCTCAGAAAGCAAAATAAACAAAACAGCATGACACAGCTAAGTACAATTAAAGAATGCAAAGAGTCTCACTCTATGCCCATGGTCAATTGTGATAGATTCAATATACTGTTATGTTAAAATGTACAAACTTAGTTTTGACCAATATAAAATCAATTCTTCTGTTGTCTATGATCTAAATTCCCATTATCATTTAATTGATTATTTTGAGTAATGCTGCTTACAAACATAAACATGGCCATAATTATAACTTATGGTGATTAAAACAATAAAATAAAAAGAGGTAGTTGATAAACTCTGTGTAAATGACAGAAACTATCCCAAGCCTTAAGTGGTTAAACATGTGAAACTCAGTTCACTATAGTCTTTGTAGTGTGATGTAGACATCAGATATCAAAATTATTTTAAAAAGGCATATTGTATATAAAAGACATTTAATTTTCCTCTACACAAATGCGAATGTGGCTTTTGAATTAAAGCCTCTTTCTATGGGATTAAAGCATCTCTCAATTGTCTTTTATGATCAAAGTTTTTTTTTTTTTTTTTTTTTTTTTTTTTGCAGGTGTATATGTTCTGTGGGAGTCATTTATTCTAGCCTGTAAATCAGTCTTTCTCACAGAGACAGAGGGTTGGGATTTTACAGTAATTCTACAAGAGTATATGCCTGAAGTTGGTAACAGATCAAAACCGATATTACTATTCATAAACTAGCATAAGTATATATAATATGTATAAGTCAGTATATAAGAATATTGAAGTGAAGCTACATGTGTGACAGATCACCATTACGGCCTAGAGGGGGGAACCAAAGCCCTGCGCCGCAGTTTACACCGGAGCTTTTTAAATGTCCCGGACGGCCGGAAATGGTCACAAATTTAAACAGCAACCACAGCAACAATAAAGGCCCACTTTTACTCCACGGGTTGTCAGATAAATCAATATTCGCTAAAAGAAAAAGCTGGCAAAATTCATAAAGAGGATTTCCCTAAGGTAAGCTACACTCTCTGATGATTATATGATTTTTTATGAGCTCTGCACCGCTTGCTATTCTCCACCGCCGTCGATTTTGAATGTGACTATTACCTGGAAAACAATCAGCCCCAGAGTCATCGGCCTCGTCTCTGAACAAGTTCACTGTATTTCCATTACAGCTTCAATGCATTTGGTCAGTATGTTTTTTTTAATTACACGTCCTATGTTAATATGTGTAAAATGCGGCTCAGTAACACGTATTACTTCAAACTTTTGTGGGGAGACGTAGGCATACGTTGTTGCTAACATCCTGATGACCAGTGGTGCACCTTCCCGCCGTTCGGAGACTTTTTTCCCCCAGCAAATAGACACAGCCGAGTAAAACCTATAAATAAGAAACATATGAAAACTCCAATAATTTCTAAAGTAATCATAATTAAACATTATTCAAATGTGTGCCTTAGTATGTATATTAGTTATTGATGTAGACTTTGCTTTAATTTATAAGATGAGTAATAATATCAATTCAAAAATGCATTTAACCATATATTTTTCTGAAATGTTGCTGAAAAGTGCTTTAGTAATTTGCTGCTGTTCCATAGATGACTATATGATGTATTCATCAGGCTTATGGAGTTGTAATGCAAATTTTCAATTTGTCAATAATTGTGAAAGCTTTTGTGATGTTTAACAGTATTTTTGTTGTAAAGTAATATCAAAGTTAATAAATAGAAATATTCAGATCAGTTTTCATAATGACATAAGAATTGCTATTAGGCAGAGATACATTTTATAATGTATATATAAACATTGCAGCATTTTTCACCATATGAAGATATTTGGTCTGAAAGTCTATAAACGTTCATATTACTTGCATATTTCGTGAAAATAAAATAACATTTCTTTTTTCATATGCAACAAATTCTGCAATTAAGCAAGACATAAAATCAGCTCACTCTTTTAACTAGAAGAAACCTTTACTTTTTGGGATTAACTTGTTTAATTGACATCTGTTCTTTAGCAATACATTTTTAAACTATTGTTTTATTGTTGATTAATAAACAGGCTTTTTTCTCAATTATACATGTAATGATTTTGTCTGTAAAACATCAGAAAACTGCATCAGAAAAGTTGATATTTTGTCATGTCTTTATTTGTCCAATCAACTGTCTAAAACTGGAATTTAAATTAATTTGAACAGGTGCCTGTAATCTAATTTTAGAATCTCATAACTAAGTCTATGCTGTCTGTGTGGATACTGTAATGTTCGGACTATTGAACGCACCTGAATATAAGCCGCACCAACTAAATTTGAAAAGAAAAAAAAAAATCTACATATATAGGCTGCACTTGTCTATAAGCCGCAGGTGTCCACGTTGTAACATGAGATATTTACACGGAAAGATGGTACACAGAAATTTTTTTTTTTTAAATTTTTAATTAAATGCTTTTTTTCCCGAACAGTAACACGAGAGTAAAATGGCAGTAACACGGCTGGTTAAAAAAAATAATTCGCCTACCAGTTGTAATCCTGTTAGCGTACCAGAAAAGTCACTGAACGCTATCTTCATCTTTCTCCTGTGCACTAAATCCACTGAAGTCATCTTTTTCAGTGTCGGAATTGAACAGTGTCAGAATGACTTCGTCACACACTTTCTCAGTCTCTCTTACTTTTACTTTTTTGTTACTTTTGTCTCAAGGCAAATTCGCCCTTGAGCTTGTGCTGTCCTCTTCATCGCGCAGCAGTCCAGCCTGCCCATAAAAACCTATAGCTGCCTTTATAGTCCGGAAATTACGGTATATATATATAGAATTGTTCTAAACTTTAGTTCTGCTCAATTCCAAATGTAGCTTATTGGACCCTTTAACTTATTTTTAATTGTGGTTTTAAATGTTGATTCAAAGGTGCAAATAAAACAGAAGGAAGAATGGAAGAAGAAATAAGGATGGGGGACACAGAACAAGGAGATGGTTCAAGCAAAGATGGGGAGTCCAGTGCAAACACGTCAAACAACACTCCAGTGAAAAGAGGAAGAGGGAGGCCACAAGGTTCAAAGAAGCTAAAGGTTTGTGTGACAGACGTTAATCTCATGGAGATGGTTTCAGGCATTTCCAATGGTGAGTCCACACAGACTCAGAGAGGACGAGGGCGTCCAAAACTTAAGGAAAAAGTGCAAGAAGAATCGAGAGATGACCATGCTGGTAATTCTGTTCAGATTCACAGGGGTAAAGGGAGACCTAAAGGGTCCAAGAAACACACCAGTAATGGAGACAATCCCATGACAGACCATTCAAAAAAAAGAGGCAGGCCTAAAAAGTCACTCAACAAAAGCTCCACTGAGACAGCTGTTGCAGACTTGGCCAATGGTGGTTCTGGTACACCAAAAATGGGAAGGGGTCGTCCAAAAGGATCAAAAAAGCGCAAGTCAGAAAGTTTAGCAAGTGGTGAAGAGGATGAAAGCAGTTCTACGAAACCAAGGAAAAGAGGCAGACCAAAGGGTTCCCCCAATAAGATACCCAGACTGCTGGCAGAGGTAAGCAGTGATGGGGAGGCAGAAACTGAGGGAAGCCTAAACCCACCAACAAGTGGGAGAGGTCGACTCAGGAAGATTAGGGTAAATTACAGTCGGAGGTTGACACAGCAAAAATCAAATGACATGACAAGTAGAGGGAGGGGAAGGCCGAGAAAAAGTATCCAACAAAAGAGTGAAAAACAAGATGACTCCCAGCCAACTAAAAGGGGCAGAGGTCGACCCAAAGGCTCTTTGAACAAGAAACCTTCTGCAAGTAGGTTGCACAATAAAGTTGGACAACTTCAGGGCATTGCTGCACCATCAAAAGGTAAACGTGGTCGACCAAGACTGCAACCAGCCAAGAGAAGGGGAAGGCCAAGGAAGTATCCTCTACCTACACCTGAGGAGCTGAAAAAGCCAAGAGTATGGAAGCCACTTGGGCGGCCAAGGAAATATCCACGTGTAGATCCTCCAGAGGGTGCTCCACTGCTCCCTCGCAGAAGCCGCGGTCGGCCTCGCAAGTCTGAGTCTAAGAAAGGTGCACACCTACGTAAGAATTTGCCAACTACTCCGGCCTCCACATGCAACCTTGACGATGGACCACCAAGAAAAAGAGGCCAACCTCCAGGTACCACGAAAAGTCAAGATGCCACACCGCGGAAAAGAGGTCGTCCTAAAGGTTCACTCAACAAAAATAAAGTCACCAGTGAAACACAGCTCAACAACACACGCAACCATTCCAAAGAAGTGAGTGATACCTCTGCTGTTGCAGTGAAATATGAAGGAGTGTCAGGAGAGGAGGTGATGGAGCATGACAAAGATACTAACACAACGTTCGTCAAACAGAATGAAAACTTTGACGTTAGTAACAAGGCTTGATGAATAATCCCAGTCCGACCAAAACATTTGCTGTTGTAGTTGCTGTTTTAAAACATAGAACACATCTTTGTTAAGGAAAACACCTTTTTAACAATTTTTGTCAGGTAGGGTAGATATTCACCAGCTCCTCTGTTTTCCTAACATGCTCATCATGTTTTATTGTGCTTGATATTTTTTGAAACAAGTACTTTATTCAAATAAGCAGTGCTAATAATCTTTTACTAGAACTGGCATGTAAAGAAGTATTATAGACTGATTGTTCACATTTTCATTTAGCTTTTCAGATGTAGTGTTTGTCAGTTTAAATGTGACAGTAATGGTGCTGGAATATGACATGGAGGTTAACAAGTTTAGACAAATGTTGGAAATAAGAAGGATAAAAAAAGAGCAGTGAAAACATAGAGAGCCAAAGTCCTGGCCCTCACACCTAGGCTGTAGCTTCTCAACCATTAGATTACTTTTTGGAAAGATGGAACAATACATGCCTCCTTCTTTAAATATGTAATTATCCTCTTGAGTTTAAGTGGAGTCATCAGAAATGTAATTTTTAGAGGAAGTAATAGGAGAGAAATAAGAGAAACAGGGTAAGACATTGTGTTTAAATTTAAGAGAATTATCACAGAATCTGCAGCTTCCCTCAGACTTACACAGCTCCATAGTGAGTTTCAGCCAATTGACATTGAACTGTCCAGTCTGTACATTTACTAGTGTAGTTCACTGTTGTCATGCTCATGAATGTTCTTTAGTAGGTTTGTGCAAAATTACAAAAAAAAAAAATCACCTGTACTCTGCCTGCTGTATGGTGCAGAGCAGGCAGACTACAGATTATTTTTGTGTTGGCAACTAGATATTACCATAAGCTGTTGCAAAGTGCAAATCAAAAATAGAAAACGCTTAAACCCAAATGATTATAATATCTTTTAAAAACATAAAGTTGGCATGTACAGTAGTTGAAAATATTGGATTAAGAAATCGGTAAAATAAAAATAGAAGGGAAAGAGGTAAAAGCCATTTTGTAGTATATTTCTAGTCTGAGTTCGTCCGGTGAATTGTTCAAGATTTTGCCTGAAACAGCAAAGCCTTAAAACTTTTGGCCCTGAAGCATTCAGCCGCTAAAGAGCCAGATACGGTATTTCCCCCGGGAGCAAATGATATCTAAAGTGGCTGAAAAAAATATTTTATTTGAAAAGTCTGTGGTATATTAGCTGACATGGTAATAGAAATGTAATTATGATATCCACAGTATCAGAATCATGAAAATACTGTTGAGTAAGATTGGACCTGTAGATATTTATGTTATTCCTTTTAATCAGTATGAATGTGAATGAATTTCAACCAGGAAAACTTACTTCGGCTCTCTATTGAGTATCTGTTGTGTTTTAGGCTTTGGAAGAAGAAATTATTTTATGATATTTTTACTTGACACCTTTTTACAGTTGATCATGTCATTATGTTTGTTTTGCCTTTATCGTCAAAGTTTTGAATGTATCATGGGTTTCCTTTAATTTGCATCAAAGAGTTGTCCCTCTCAAACCAGCCTCTTAACATTTTCTTTTAAACACGCATTCCTGGACTGGATGAAACGCCGTGTCAAATCCCTTCTGCTGCTCACAGTCGCTCTGACGTTTTTCTTTCTCAACTTGAACCTTTAACTTTTTTAGTTTGTCTTTTTCACCCTTTTATCTTAATGTTTGACTGTAGCTGTGAAATCCTTTTTTATTACTCGGGACTGTCATGAAATTGATTTCACAAAAATTACTTGTTATTGAGCACCTTGTGTAAAAAAAAAAAAAGGAAAAAATGTTTTTGTGTCATTTACATCATGATTGTTGATGTTTCACCTTCATGATTTGAGTCAAACAATTGCCAAATTGTGCTTCTGTGTGTCCAGTTATGGAAAATAATTTGAGACAAGGATGAATAATAGTCTCAAGGTTTGAAAAATCACAGTAAAAAAAAAAGATCTGACTTTGTGAAGTCAAATAATTTTAAATGGACATATTTGCATTTAGTGTGTTTTGAGCAAGAATCCAACAATTTGTGAGTATATGGTCTTGAAATAAAATGTTGATCTCGCTGTTTTATTTTTCAGTGTGGTGAGACTACATTCTTTTTTATTTTTGTATATTTCGATTTAAATTCTGGTGTTATTTAATTCCAGACAATTTACATGTATTACTGAAGTTTACAGGCTGAAATGAGCTGTTGGTCACACTATATGTGGGCAGCAGCTCCACCCTTTATGACTAATGCACTATTCACCTGAGTTAAAGCTAACTCAAAGGTTGTATGTGTTCTGACAGATGAATCACAACCAACTTTAAAACCAGTACTCATCACAACAAAAAAAAAACAATATTTATTCCTCTTAAAATATTGTACTAGAAGGAATTTATTACTTTGTTACTATATTAATAAGCTTGAACAACTACAATACTTGCATTGTAGTATGTAGTTTATGCACATACAGTACTGTGCATAAGTCATAAGTCTCTATTGTTTTAGCAATGCTATAATGACCACCCTGTGCAATAATTTCTCAATCACTTTATTGGAACACATCCTGAAAACATGGAGAAACACATATGCACTTTGAAAATAACATCTTTTTTTTCAGAAAAAACAACAAAAATGCTTCTATAATATCAAATATTTAGTGTGACCTACATTTACACTCTAGCAATAACACAACCATGGCTCTTTAAAACCTGGAATGGAACCCTAATATTATTGGTAAAACCCTGTGCTTATGCTACTATTTCATACCAAAAAATAGCTGCTGTGAAAAAGTCTATACCTCGTTTACTCAAGACATGTTTGAGCGTCACATACACATGTTGCACAAGTTAAACTCATTGACAGGTTGATCATATAGTATAAGACTGACTTTTAGTCACATCTTTTCAATCTCAACGCCAATGATCACAAAACTGACATAAAAACAACAAAGCTGGTGGTGGCCTAAGACTTATGCACAGTACTGTATGTATACAAGAAATTACACTCAGATAATCCAATTCACAGTTGGACTATCAATTCTTGGCTGATCATTTTACACAGTCTAAGATAAAGGTCCACACAAAGAGTTGTCTGTTGAGTTTACTCATGCAAACCAATTACAACATTTGTACATCATTTATAACATAGGGACAAAGTCTGTACAGAGAAATGTGTGTAATTCAGAAACCACTTTAAAACAAAATTGTAAGATTAAGGTTTTCAGAAGCCTGTATGGGGTGACCACATGGTGGTGAGGTGACAAGTATTGGTGCCTTATAGCAAGGAGGTTGACAGTTTGGATCCTGATAGAACACTGATAGACCATAGGTGCAACTGTGAGTCTGGATGGTTGCTCATCTATCTATGTTGGCCTTGTGATGAACTGATGAGTTGTCCAGGGTGAACCCTGTGTTTCACCCTGCTCAGCCAGGATTCACTCCAGCCCTCCGTGACCCTTGAATATAAAGTGATAGGACATGAATAGAACTGGTCCAAACACAGACCCTTGTGGAACACCAGGAATAACTGCACTGTTCAGGGAGAGTTAACTATAACTGATTATTTGAAAAAGCTAAATGTATCTTCAAAATAAACTGATAGCTTTGGGTGGTTTCTTTAATGCCATGTTTGTCTTAACTTTAGATGTATTTTTGAAAAGCACAAACTACAAATTGCTTGCAAACTTAAAACATATATAGGAGAAGAATTACCACTTTATCAAATGTCAAATCACTGATAGCAGTTACATTTTTTAAGTTTTTACCTCTGCCAAGGAGGTTATGTTTTTGCCAGCGTTGGTTTCACTGTTAGCAAAATAACCCAAAAAGTTATGGATGGATTTTGATGATGTTTTCAGGAAATGTGTGTAATGGGACAAGGAACAGATGGTTAGATTTTGGTGCTGATCTGGATTGCCTTCTGGATCCAGAATCTTTTTGGAAGGATTCTTTATCATTGCGAGATAAGGCCATTTTCAGCATTTGTGTCTGTAACTCCACAATAAATAACCAGGGCACTTGGCAGAAAAACACAGGATAAGGGCACAATAGGTTCTATAATATATCAAAGATTTATCGGGATCCTATGAACGTTCCAGATATTATGATCCAGAACAGGATGAAACTGCAGGCTTGGGGGATTTTGGGCACTGTAAGGTAACAAATAAAGATACAGACACCAAATTGTAGCTGAGACTCTGCTGAATCAGAAGTGTGTCAAAGGATTTGGGGTATCTTTAATAGCTACGGAGCTAGATCCAGAAGAAAACCGCCATTACAGAAATATTGATTTTCATGAATAAGTATCAAACTAATAATGAAGAATTTTATTAAGATGATTCCAAATTCTAAGGGTATGTTTTCATGGTCAAGAAATCCAATGATGTAGATGAGATAATTTTAGGACAAATAATTCTGGGTCCAATCACTATATAGGGGGGAAATTAGCTGCTTGCTCCCCGAGTGTTTATTTACTTAAGTATGTATTTTACTCCACACAGACTACATAAACAACAGCTAAACGTGAGGGGAGGGAAAGTATGAATTACTACATCATTAGGGCCAACTTGTACTCTTCTTCTAGTGATGCCTACCTGGACATGAGGGCGAGGTTTCATAAAGTTTGTTTAAAGTGACAGTAAGACAAATTTAAGGCAACGCAAACAGATGTTTTTTTGGAAAACAAACAAACAACAAGCTGTTTCCTAAGCAGGAGTAGCTGGATTTATTTGTGACAGGGTGATTAAAATGACGCACTGACGTTAAGTTTGACGGCCTTTCGGTTGACGTTTCTTCATATGGTACGTGGAAATCGCCGCAGAGTGATACCTCTTCACCGCTTCCTCCTCTCTGGGTGGAGAGAGGATTGTGGACCCGGTCACACCTGCTAGGTAAGTTTTTTCCCCTCTTAACGTGAACTAGTGTCTTCACCTCCTATAAACGGCTTCTCCCAGCGATGTGAACTATTAAAAACACAGGTAGGTTAAACTTTAATCATTTAAAAATTTGTTTTCTGTGAAAATAATCACGAGACTCGCTCTTGAATCCAGAAGTTGTCAAACTAGTTTCAGGTGTAGCCCCAAACTACATGTCTGTGCTGCGAGCGTACCAGGCCTCAGCAGCTACAGGAGGAAAACAGCTGAGGTAGACTTTAACTCGTGCTAAGTGTGTGTGTGTGACTGCACCAGCAGGTAAACACACACACACACAAGCCTATTTTAAATTCAGAAAAACAAATTCAATGTGTTTTCCCTGGAGCAGCTCACAATGAAGGTTCCTGTTTTCTTAAAGGGGACTAACTGAATGTGGCAACATCTAAGACAGGAGAAAAGCGGAAAAGAAGAAAAATAATGCGTCACAAGAGCAGCCGATTATTTTCTTCATTAACCGACCACTTGTTTGGTCAACCAAATGCCAGAATATAGTGGAAAAAGTTGATCAGTGTGTCTCAGGCCTCGAAATGATGATGCTCTCAAATGCATCACTTTTTTGTTCACAAGCCAAAGCGAATCAGTTTTTAATGATTTCTTTGTTATATGGAGCAAATAAACCAGAAGCTGAAAACTTTACTCAAACTTTAGTAATCGATTAATCATTGCAGCCCTGATAGCAATATAATTTTCTTCACTATCAGCATAACAAAGGCTTAATATAATGTTTATATACTGTGTAGACACACTGAGATACATCATCTGTTTGCTTTCAATGTTTTACCAATGCAGGTTTGTTGTTTTCTATCCATAAACAATTTTAAAACCATAGTTAACCTACACATACACACAGTTAATAGCAGATATGAAGATGCAGAATAGGAAATGCCCTATGTTTGATCTGGAAGAAGTTGAAAATGAAATGCACTTTTTGTGTTTCATTATCCAATGTATCATATCAAAACTTTAGGCAGAGCTACAGATAGAAGTCTGGATCATTTTCATTTAGTTTTAAATGCCTTCCAGTAACATTAAAACACTTTATGTACCTAATCTGTTGTGGTGCCTAATGTTTTTTTGTGGTGTCTTGCAAGTCCATGCAAGCTGGGTTCATTTTAAGGCAAAGTCCAGGCAGCTGTATGTTTGTACAGAGAGCAGGAATTCAGCTATGTTTATTTAGCTGCTCTTCACTTTATATCTGATCAGTATAATAGAGGAGTAGTTAGTGTATCAGTGTTGTGTGTTAACAATTGTCCAGCCTCACAGATACAGCAAATCAAAGTACGGATGAGTTGAGTTTGTCATGTCTGTTAAGTTTTGAGGGTGAACCATCCTGTACATACAAGTATTCGTTAAATTCAATAACCATCTAATTGTTGCAGCCCCAAATATAATTTTTAATTATGTATTAGTGAAAGTCTTTGGACCTGATGATAATCAAAACTAGGAAAAGTACTCAGTTTTCCTCAGTGTTTTCAAAATACTCAAAATCTACACCCTTTGCAAATATGTTGACATATATTCCAACTGTGATACAGTTTTCATGAGAAAAATCTGCCAACCAACAAAACATATTTTCTTATCTGAATAGTAAGATTTTGGCCCAGTGAATTCCTGTAGAACTGTAGAATTTCATTATAATACTTTTTGGGGTTGTGTTATTGTTGTGATATCACCTACAAGTTACTGAACTCCTATTTTGAAGCTCCTATATGTATATGTCATACTTTATCTCCTATTTTCTCTAAATGGGACAATAATTTACAAATGCCATCATGTTCTATTGAGGAAGGCCTAAAATCACAGATCGTGACCATTAACTACTCAGAAAAGTGTTCACTGAATTTATAAATCAAGTATAAATCAAAATTCAAACAGTCGTCTTACTTCCCAATTGACTTCTCAAAGGAATACACACGTCTCTGTCCATTTTTTTAATATACAGTCTGTGGTTTTGTCACAAATTTGATCTTTTATCTTTTTAATAATTGCAGTGTTTTGCAGAATGGATATTGCACTAGTTGATAATTGCTATTTTAATTATTCTGAGATTAACTGAGCAGCCCTGGATTACATGCCTCCAAAAAAATCTTTGAAATCAGTGCTTGGCTCCACTCCTTGGTGGAGGTAATAACAGCAACAATACATTTTATTTATATGGGGCTTTAAAATGTACTCAAAGATACTTCACAAAATTAAAAACAATTTTTATATTATATTTCCCATTCTTCAGGCCAATATTTTGAGCTCACACCTCTTTCTCCTTTTTTAAAGTGGAATTTTCCTGATTTTGCAACATCTACTCAAACAGGACCGACAGCTCTGTAAAGTCAGTGTGAGGGCAGAATAACTCAGACATGCCAACACGCCCATCATTAACAGTGAACTTTGATCACCCCATTTTATTCAGGGTGTAATTGAGGTAATTTTTTTTCTCCCCTCACAGGGAAATCATCAAACATGACTTTGAGCAAGTGGACAAAGCTTTACTAACAGGCAGACTCTTGACAACAGCAACAGCTACTAACAGGATATAAAGACGCAAGAATGGCCGGCCTCGGTGGATTAATCTCAGAACTCATTGTAGACATGGCATTATCATCTGATGTTCCAACTGCAGAGCCGCAAGTAGGCGGAAGGAAAAACACACAGTGTGAGGACAGACCCAAGATTTCAGATGAGGAGGAAAATGAAGAAGAAGAAGAAGAAGAAGAAGAAGAAGAAGAGGAAGAGGAAGAAGAGGAGAAAGGGCCCGGCTCTGCTCTCTTGGAGCCGAGCACGTTGCCGTGGCCCGGGGACAGAGATAAGTGGCCTCAGGCGGACATCAACGATGCAGTGTGGTCAGAAAAAGGAACTTCAGAGCCTGAAGAGAAGGACACAGGGATCAGCGGAGGAAGCCCAGACCTGTCTGAGAAGCAGAGCCAGGCAGAGAGTGACAGAACGAGCAAGGACAAGTGGAGGGAGAGCATGCCAGAGGAAGAGAGGTGGAGGGACGATGAGATCGACGTGCAGCAGGGCGATGAAGGGGACAGCTCCCAGGCAGACGATGAAGATGAGGGAGATGATGAAGTAGAAGGTGAAGAATTACAGTATATGTTAGAGAAACCTGCTCTGGGTTTCACTCCAAAAGTCACAATTGTGCGTCGGTCGAGCAAAAAGCTTCCTGAGGAGAGTCATTTCTACATCGAGAAGGAGCCTGAGAGGGAGCCGCAGGTGGAGCCAGACTCTGTCGTGCAGTACTACCCAGACTGGACCGAGCAGGACGACAAGTACTGTGAGTACATGACACAGACTGGGCCTCAGGGTGTAGATAATGTCAGGACATGTGTAATGCCACAGGTTTAAAGTTGTAGTACGTACCTTTTTAAATATAAAAAAATGTCTGTTGCATTAAAGCCACTGACAAAGTGGAAGCACAACGGCTTGGAATAGGTTGGAGCATGTCTTTGGAGGTTTTCCATCATACAGGTCATAGCATCTTCAGGGAATTCTTACTGACCAAGTGAACTGAAACCTAACTGAAGCAAGTCCAGTTGCTTATAAGTAACATTGCAGACACCTTTTTTTTAAATTAAATTTTGAACCGGCCGGCATCATTCACACTGAAAATAAAGTGGTTAGGAATGTGAAAAAATGGTGCCTAGCAGGAACCAAAAAATACTTTTTTTCCTTGCCAACAGTTACTTCATCGGTGGGTGTGTCAATGCAACCTGTAGATAAGAGGAAGAAGGAAGGATAATATAACAGTGAAAATGGCAACGTAAACAAAGAACACGCATCTCTGCTGCTCTTTCCCCTCACCCTCTTCCTCATTAAAGTAAAGAAGACATAACGAAAAGATTCCAAAGTGGATTGTAGCACTTAAAATAAACACAGACATTCGGCAGTTTCACAGGATAAAGACTCATTGCAACTGGTAAGCAGCGGTGAGTGAAGGGGGCAGCGTTTTTGAATTCACTGTGAATTTGTTGTGTCACGTGTCACATACCAGACTGATGATTTGATTTCAATCCAAACAGGTCAAAAGGTTTTCAACAGCACGTTTTCACTCACTCGCTCACTAAATGTTCTTTTAGCACAGTGTAGTCATTCGCAGTACGCAGGTTGAGATGAATCATGCCGCCTCACTCAGCTTGATACTGGTGTAAATAAATGTTTGCTTTTCCCCCTCTCAGACCTGTGTGATCATGCATCCACTGAAAAGCTAGGGCTGGTTCTGTCGCTGGTAGCTGCAGGAGTCCTCTTTCCTCTCCTAGTGTGGGGAGGTTACGAACTCCTTCCCTTTGACTCGCCGAAGCTGCAGAGCACCCCCCTCAGGGTGATTTACACACTACGCTGCTCCTTCTTTGCCATCCTCCCCATCCTGCTCGGTAAGATGTCAGCATTTATGTTGGATATCAAAAGAACACTGTAAACTGTGAACAGATCAGCGTAGGTTAACGACGGTCCCTGGTCTCTGTGCAGGTTTGCTGGTGCAGGGTGTGGCCCGGCTGCGTTACAGCGAGCTCAAGCCGCTCTATCCGAATGCACTGCTGAATAGAGAGGTCGCCGTGCACTGGCACTACGTCAATGAATCACTGGCACTCTTCCTTTTCTACTTCGTGCAGCTTGCCGTCATGGCAACCTATGTCAGCCAGGAGCTGGTCAAGCTGGTGCCTTTGCTGACCATTATATTTGTTTTCGGCAGGTAGGGATGTTTTCTGTCAGATTCAGGCCTTAACTGCACAGAAACACAACTGTTATCGTGTTTCAATAAATGTAATAAATGTCTTCAGACACGTGGACAAATGCTGTAGTGTACATGCCAGGCCTGTATGTGGCACCGTAACATTGCCATAGAAATACGCCCCCCCCCCCTGCCTATTTCTATAGGCAGGAACACTTGCCATGATTGTTTCACATTGGCCATCTTTTGTCTGGGACAGCCCAAAATCATTCAGCATCATATACCCTCAAAGGGACAGGAAAGACCAGGTTGATTAAACTCAATCACACTTTCGCCTGTATGTGGCACCGTAACATTGCCATAGAAATACGCCCCCCCCCCCTGCCTATTTCTATAGGCAGGAACACTTGCCATGATTGTTTCACATTGGCCATCTTTTGTCTGGGACAGCCCAAAATCATTCAGCGTCATATACCCTCAAAGGGACAGGAAAGACCAGGTTGATTAAACTCAATCACACTTTCAGGTGTTAATCAAGTCGACCTAAACCAAATATCTTTCATGTTACAGGACAGCTGATTGTCATGTTTTGTTTTGTTTTTTTTTAAATCTGGCTTTATCTCACAGGAGTAACACAGATGTCATCTGACCACTTCCAAAAGGTTTATATAGGCAAATCTGACAGAGGTCACCAAAAATCAATATACTCTATTTCCTACTGCTCAAGACAATAACATTAATTTCCCTCAAGTTTCTCCCCTAATGACCATTCAAGAGAATTAAGAGCGCTGTGGTCCAATTAAAATAGTGACACTGTTATGTTGTCCACAAAATATAGTTAATCTTATATAATTATAATTACTCTAAATGGTACAGACAGTAAAATAACCATTAATTTGACCAGCTTGTAAGTATGTGTGAAATAAACAAACATTCCACTGCTAGACGCGACTTTAATTACACTCGGCGAATCCATGAGTGATCAGACAGGATGGAAACAAACCCTCCACTAACCGCATGATTCAAACCACTTCATATGTGAGAGTGTAGGTGACTGTTTAACTGCTATTTCCTGCCGTGACTTTATGACACGTTGTGTGTGTTTTTTTTACGTCCCGTGTGTTTACCCTCGCACGAAGCTCTCGGTTCTTGTTTTAAACAAGGAGAACTGCAGCTGCGATAATTATTTATTCACCGCTGAGCAAATTTGAACTTGAAATCTTCACAGTTTTTCATTTCTATAGGCGTTAACTTTAAGGAAGATAACTGCATCGCTGACAATACACTGATCTAATAGAAAGTGAGAGGAAGAGGTAGCTTTTTCAGGCTCTTAAAAATATATATATAACACATTCAAATATACTGTGTTAGGAGATGAAAAAGTCATGAATCCGCCTTCAAGCCATGAAGCACTTGAATAAAATAATGACGGGGAACATGAAAAAATGTGGGTCTGATGTCATTACATGTCGTCATCGTGTGCGTGTGTAAAATAATTCATGCTGATTATGAATGAATTCTGAAGAGGAATGTGTCCGTACGTTTGCCTCCCTGTGCTGCAGGCTGATCTACTGGCTCTGCCTCTCTCTGGGCAGCAGCATCAGAGGCCTCGGCTTCGGCTTCTCCTTCTTCCCCATACTGGTCATGCTGGGCGCCAACTTCTACTACATCTGCTCGTCAGTTGGGCAAGAGGCCGTTTTCGACGTAGCACCACCCACTACAGCTCCTCCCAGGCAGCGCTGGTGGGGTTAAAGGACAACGGTTGTCTAAAAGTGGTAACAAATGACTGGCATCACTCACACAGAGAACCAAACAGAGCTGTAATCCTTAAGGCTGTTTAGTGGAAGTGACAGCGCTGTTTAGTTTCATGTCACAGCATGTAGAGCAGAAGAAGAGAAACCACTGTACCAGCTTTATAAACAAACATACTCTTCATTCAATCCAGCCAGTGAATCTAAATTGATCAGATTTTAATAATCTGATGTGATCAAAGATTCAAAACAAAATCTGCTGATGGGGGGGGGGGTATGGCTGGAAATTACTGTTGATTAGAATTGTTTTGTTGACGCTCCTTGTGAACACACTTCCTGTGGCTGTTTCACAACACAAGCCTCCCCATTTCAAGTCATTTCAAGATGCCGTCAGTAAAAGTCTTTGAAGGAAATATGTGCGAATAGCTCCACACTCTTGTCAGCTGTCACTGATCTAGAATATTTGGTATCGTCTGGAATGTTTAGTTTGACATGTTTCTCTCAGTTTCAGGGTCCTGACAGTTAATCGAACACGTCATTCCCGCTGGCCTAACTCCCGTCTAATCCTGTGTTTGAACAGGTTTTTGACCAGGTTTTTGTAGAGTCATTTGATCAACGGTGCCTCAAACACAATCCTACTTGTCAAGAACCCGTCTAATCCTGTGTTTAACAGGTTTTTGACCAGTGCAGAGCATACGTTTTTATCGGCATCAGCTCCAGTCCCATGCAAACTCCTGCTTCATTTAAGGCACAACGCTATGATGCACAGACATTTCTCAGCCATGAATGTTTGCAGCGAACCGTACTTTACGCGACTTGGGACAGTGCTCAATATTTTTATTTCATCTATCGGATCAGTCGTGTGATACACTGAGGGGCTGAAGTAAAAGATGCAAAATAGTGACTCCCTCACTATTGTTAGTGAGCTCTATGGTGATGTTTTTCTTCCTCCAAAATCATTTTGTTTACAGCATATTCATTATGTCACCATTTGGGTGAAGAAAATACCAGTGAGCAGAAAAGCCCTTTTTTTAAGTGGGCTCAGCCAAGCACAAAACTCCCAGGTATAAACGCTAAGTTTAGTGTGAAAGAAGCTTAACATTTCACAACCCTTTAACTAATCATGAACCAGAACTCTACTACTGTGCATGAGTTCAAGTGTGTTCATGAGCTGACAGAGGGAGGAGAGAAGCTCAATCCAGTGCAGTCATGGTGAATTACTAAATGTGGATATATATGTAATAAATAAATGAAATGCAGGCAGAAAATAGTTTCATACACAGAGTCCATGATAATCTTAAGGATTATAACATACAGTACATATTTGATCTGGACTGGGCTGTACACTAATGTGAAGTTCAGAGCAATTTTCGTTTACAACAAAGTTTTAGGTCACTGAAAAGTGCAGTGATATGACCTTAAGGCAGCGTCAATCCACCATGTTTGTTTATGAATGTTTATTTGCATCTATCCTCATTACAAACCTTTTAAGCCTGTAACATCGTCTTTTCTTAAACAGATGAAGTCCAGTTTTGAGGCTGAATAGTTTTCATGTGACTCATGTGGTCTGCGATGCAGCAAAACACAGACATGGGAGAAATGAACACATAAGACAGTTGGTTTGAAGCGCTCAATCAAAAATATCTGTTTGTAAACAGTGAATATTTCAGGGTTATATAAAGACTTTTTTTTTTTTAAATGTATTCTGCCATTTTTTTTTTGTCACAGAACGTGTACAGGTGGTAATCTTTCAACTGTGTATTTATAACTGAGACTAAAACTTTGTTTTATTGATCAAAGTCTTTGTTAAAGCAGCACAAGTTGCTGGGCTATATTTTTTTTAAATAGTCTGTTTTCTTTCTGTCAAAGATCCTTCTCAGTGAATGAATGAATTTCTATTTCAGAGTAAATATATCTATATTTTGAATCTTGAATTAATTAAATAAAGCTTCTTTACCAAATATAATGCATCTGATGAGTCAGCTCCACATGATTGACTGTGGAAATATATGTTTGTTTGGTTTTTTGCTATCTTATACACTTGTAGTTTATACTGGTCTTGAGTATAACTTCAGTTCAAACAGTGACTTTCAATTCTGGGACCTCTTTATAATTTATAATTTTATAATTATGATCATGATTCATGAACAGCATCAAATCATCTGACTCCAACCTCAGAGGCTAAAATATGCAGCCAGTCCTGAAACAACAACAAATCAAACCACAGACACAAAGAAAGAAACGTCAGAGACTTGGTTAAAGACTACATCAGATCAAGAAAGACTACAATAATGTTGCGTTACTCACAAGCCTTAAACTTGTGCGGATTATAATTTTGTGCCAGGTAGAGCCTGAATGAAAAGATTGACAGTCCAAATCATTATCAAACTGCATTTAATTAAATGAATACTTAATTTGATATTATTTACATTTCTTTCATTTATGGCAAACTTACCACAGCCAAACAAATCTCATAAGTGTCTTATTTGATAATTGATATTCTGTTAGTTGTGTTTCACTTGTTCACTTCACTGCACTTGTCTGTGATATTTCATGACTAAACAACCTGTTACAACCTGCAAATGTTTGCCAGAGCTGGTTCTCTGAACAGATGCTTCACTCGGACTGGAAGACAAGCTCAGTAGAATGATCTCTGAACCTCAAAACAATCTCTAACTGTACATACAATATTTATCCTCCAACAGAAACAAGAGTAAATGTGAGCTCATTTGGGGAAAAACAGCACAAAACATGATTCTGAAAAACAACGTTCTGCTTGCGCTGATTGTGTGAAATGACGCTTCATTGCAAATGAATAAATGTGACAATTAAAAGGGAATTGAGGTGAAAAAGCTGAGGACAAACACTCCAGTGTAGCAAAGGAACTGATTAAATACAAGTTTGAGTGTATTAATGGATTAACAGTCAGTGTCATTTAAGAAAACAAACCACAGATCCAACTTTATTTCACTCAGTTTGTCTATTTAATATATAAAATACGGTAAAACATACGCAAAAAGGATAAGGTTTCAAGGGACTTGGATACTTTGGTACAACAAACACTTTTTGTAAAAGCGGTATAGAATTTCAATAACATATCAGTGCATACTTTGTATATGAAAATATACACAAATTGTATATCATTCTCAAAAAACGACAAAAAGAAGTATTTTCTTTACAACAAAAACCCAAAGCAGACTAGCTCAACACAATATATTAGCTATAAATTTCATCTTTAGTATTTCATATGCTACATTATTCTGAGTTGTTTCAAAACTCATTTGTGATGCATGTCCTTGTATCATTACTGTACGCAGCATCACGTTTGTTGTTACCGATATCCCATGCATTTACATTTGTCAAATTTCACGATCTACTAATTTCAGTTGTTACCTGTTTTTTTTTTGTTTTTTTTATAAATATATTCTATATTTTAATTAAAATTGCAGCATTGAACTGGTATTTCCTTCCTTCATTGCATTTGCTAATACCACAATAACTGATCGTGCAATTGTCAGCAAGTTGTTTGGAAAAAGGAAACCAGTACTATATGTTTATGATAAGGTGAAGTAATAGAGAGAAAACAAAACAGTTGGCTATCCTACACAAAATAGCAAGAAAGTAAAAGCTCCATAATAATATCATTATAATAATTAGACAATGGAACTGTCACCAGCACAAATTAATTCAAAAATAGTGAGATTCTAAAAAACATTGTACACAACAAGTAACAGGGTCCAGGTTTTCATTTCTCATATAGATTGTCTTGTGACTACAGATTGGACAGAGAACCGTATATTGTACATGAACGCACCTGCGACAGGCAGGAGGCCAGAGCCAATCGGTGTGGTGTCACATGTTAGTCCACCATCGACGCCCACCAACACAAAGCACTGTCCACGAAAATCCATTTCTGGTCTGTAAAAATGGAAATGACTGAGATCATCATCTGTCAAGTGGAACGCTACGACTCATTAATGGATCCTTTAAAGGAGCAGTTCCACACTTTGGGACACGTCTTTAATGAATGGGGAGCTCAAGAGTTTGATGAGAAGATTGTTACCATCGTAAATGCTGAGTGCTCACATATTATTACAAAATTAGAAACATCACTGCTCACCTTGTTGCCCTTTGCATTTATGCAGTCTGTATTAGCCACTGTTGCGTGGTGATGTAGAAGTTGATATAGACTGTAATGTCCAGTTATCGTAATCTTACTGCTTTGAAGATGAAATATGTGATCTCTGTGAATATACCACTGGAAGAATTGTGCCTCGTAGAGTATTCATAAATCATGACATACGTGAAGTGTGTCATGATCAAAGAACTGTGGCAAACAAAAAGATCATATGTTTATGTAAAGTTTTCCAATTTTCTTCTGTAGTAGTTACTGACGCCAGATTGGAAATTTAGCTATTAAATGTTTAGCCTGACACAGTAATGGATCGCGGTGGGAATCACCAGAGACACCATGGTATGATGTTATCACGATATTTAAGTCATGATGTTGTCACGATACTATTTGCAAAATCATATATTGCGATATACTCACTCAACAGCTCGAGTGAGAGTGAGCATTTGGCACCATCCAGTGAAATGAAACATCAATTGATTTTTTTTTTAAGCTAACCCACAAAAAGTTTTTTTTTTAAAAAAATCAATACTTGCTGTCTCAAAAGTGATATAATATTGCCATGTAAAATATTGCAATATTACACTGTACCAACCAATTTTTACCCCCGCCGCTTGCAATGGATATGAAAAAATGCACTATAGCTCATTTTTCCTTCTTCTTCTTCTTATTATTATTATTAATAATTCTTGAAAAAATGTGGTAAAAGTTTGTCATTTCAGTCAGCATCAGGGGGATTCAGAGAGGTGGAAGCAGATATGGTTTTATCCATTTCCTGCTCAGATAAACAAGTGTCAAACTGAATGCACACAGATGACCGACATAAATCTTCTCATCAAACTCTGGTAAAAGCTTTCCAGAGGAATTCTGTTGATGACTCAGAAGGAAAATATTCTGCAACATTTTGTTGTTGTTGTTGTGGTGGTGAAATTATTTCCAGTGCTGATTTAAAGAAAACACAAACGACCAGAAATTAGCTGAGTAAATCGTTGCACACCACGCTGGACAACGCTGGATGGAAAATAAGCTGATCGTGGAAAACAGCAAAATGTCCGGTTAATAGATGTGGCTTTGTCTAAAGGTGAAAAGGTCGCACAGCACTGTGATTTTTTTTTTTTTTTTTTTTTTTGTCGGCAGTCGAACACAAACACCCAGAGCCTCTGTGTCAAACACTGGTTTCACACTCGGCACTGTAGGCTGAGAGTTCTTGCACCAAACAGCAGCATTTAATAAAGCTGCCGTATAACCCACGCAGACCCAAGTGTAGCATTGCTTTAAGTAGATTATCAACAGTCAACAAACATCAGCTGGTGCAACACTCTGCACTGAGAGCATCAGCTAAGGGGGGGCGGGGGTGGTGGGAAAGAGGCTTTCCGCTTCTATGCATAAACAACCTGTGTACACACACATACACACACACACACACACGCTCATACGCACACCTGAAATGGTGCAGACAATAGAAAATATACAATGTAACTACAAACACAGCACTTGTAGAAAGTGAAAAAAGGCATAAACTGTGTTTTCTTTATGTGGAAAATATTGAAGAGGATTCTGTCAGTCAGAATGTGTGAATTCTCTAAATACACTACAAGTGAATGGCAGTGTTGTAATGATGAGTTCATGATAAGGTGGACCAGTTTTACTCTGATGGCGTTGTGTGTGTGTTTTTTGTTTTTTTTTTCCTTTTAAAGGTGTGGTAGGAGAATATGATGACACCGCAACCAAACAGGCTTCTGTGAGTGAGAGACAAAGTGCACACACACTACCAACACTAGCATTAAATAGCTTCACCAAAACTAGTCTGATCCACCAGCACTATCTCGTGCGGCGTAACCCCTGCACTGTAGCTCCAAACATATCATAGTCACACTCGTATATGCAAACAGATCCACTGAGAATCAACACATTGCTTGTTTTTAGGGATACCTAGCAAAGTCTATGCAAATATATTTATATGTACATACACGTTGTTGAAGCTGAAAAGCTATTGTACTTTGTCGCCAACTGAAGCGGTAGAAATATAGAAAACGTCTTTTTCCTTTCACTTTTTGAAACACAGCAAAGAGCTAAGAAGGGCTAGAGAGAGCTAAAGAGGACATCAAAGCTTTTGTATAAGGAGTGATTTTTATACAAAGTCAGAATTCCTACTTCTGGACAACTAACAGACCTTCGAAACAGAGTTTTAAAATACCAACAGATAAAGAACACTTGGACTGAAAGAACCAAATACTTCTCTACCTCAAAAAAGCCACCGCAGGCTCAGAAAACACACTATGCTTTTAACAGGATGGCATCTACTCCTGGTAATAAAGTCAAGTGACTGGTGGGATTTCTGGTGCGATGATTCCCACCCGAGTTCCAGAGGAGATGAGGTGAGAGGACGGGAGGAGCACTCAGTCTGAGGAGCAGAATCATGGTATATTCAAAGTCTGAAAAGCAGAGACGGTTTCTAGTTCCCACCATTTTTCATGAGTGATCAGTCATCAGTGTCCCTGCACCATGTGCGAGAGGCATTTGGCTTTTTTGATTTCCAATAGAGAGGTTGATATTGGCACTCTGACAAAGTGCTCATCTCCACAGCCGCAGAATGCCACAAGAGGGCTCGACCTGTCTGGGTTAGTTAGAACCCTAAATATAAAGACCTTTTCGAGTCTGTTTAGTGTCTGAAAGATGCTCAGTCCGCAAATTTATCCAGATTAAGTTTTTCCGATAGTGCAGTTTGGTGGTGACTTCTGGAAGAATGGACAGCACACGATCCACATGGGTTTAAAGAGCGGGAAGTGGTGAGTCTTACAGCAGAAGTCCCACAATACGCCATGAAACGCCACCAATCTCGATGTGGATGATGCAGCAGATCTACTGCAGATGTAAATACGTGAAGATTATGCAGAAACCGTGTGAAAGAGGATAATTTCATGGTTATGTCAGATGTGACAGGCTGGCTGATCAACCTTGTTTCTACAAGAAGAAATGACTATATGGGCGTCCACTCAAGCAAAAAGGCTTTAAAATCTACTGCCCCTCAACTGAAGGAGCCTAAATATCCAGCTGAATACTAAACCATGCTCCCCTCACTCAGAGCATCACCCAAAGAATTTTCATTATTTTTAAAAATTTTTTGTAAGTCTGAGTGACGCAGCTGTGTATGATGATAGTGTCATGTGACAGTGCGTGTTGGGGCAGTGGGGGTTAATGAATGAGTGGGGCTGTGTGTTGTGGGTGTTAAAGTGTCATCATAACTTCACGAGGGGGTGCAGCGGGGCGTGGGTGAGGTGGCGCTTCTATGTGACCCAGGCGTCCAATCTCATGCGCTTAATGTTTCCTCCCTCCTGCTCTGATTCGTTTGATGCCCTGAGGAGCTCGGCCGACGGGCTGAAGTCAGGCGGCACAGGCCGGTTTGCAGGTCCTGCAGTCCCGGCTGCGCTGCTGCCACCTCCACCTGCACCACCTCCGCCAGCTGTGCCGGCATCATCTCGATCGCTGCCCTCAAAGGAACTGGCGTTGCTGCTGACGCTGTCTGCGGGCGAGCGGCCAGTCGGAGGCTCCAAGCACAGCAGGGAGCTGGGGTACTGTGGCGGAGCGGTCAAAATGGCTCCTCCTGAAGTTGAGGACGGCGTGGTGGAGGAAGGAGGAGGGCAAGGGGTGCTGCGATCCCGGCCAGGCGAGACAGGTTCTGACTTGATGCTCACGCTGGAGTTTGTGTTGACAGTCAGCATGGCACCTTGAGGTAATTGTGTCACAGGCCTGGGAACAAGATCACGTAGACCAGAGAGAGGAAGGAAATGGAGGATAAGGGACAGAACATAAAAGAAAAGTGAGGACAAAAGCAAAAAGGATTAGCCATTGACAAATGTGTAATAGAAGCTGGAAGGCACTTGCATCAAGACAAAAACCCACATTACAAGGCAGAGAACCAACAGGGAAAAGCCACATTCAATTATTCAACAGTCCAATCAGGTCTGAGTCTTTTCAAAGCAGAAGTAATCCCCCACCCCCATCCTTCCTGCTCTCAAAAGATCAACAGAACAGCCCAGGAAGCATGAAATGATTTGTGTGACAAGGTGATTCGCAGTGAGTCAGCCATGATGTAAGGAAACTACCAGTGATAAACAGAAAATAATGACGGGTTAGAGAAAATGGCGGAAACCGGAACTAGGTCTCTTTCCTGTTTGAGTGCAGACAGCACCACACATGCTCAGAGGCAGCCAGCCAAAAGCACATAGACACACAGGAAAAGGAAGTGTGATACAGTACCGGCCCAACCACTCATCTCTACCCAAGAGCAGGTTGGATGGAGAACCAACACTGTGGGGAGAAAAAAATGTTGGAGCTCAAATCAAAAGAGCAGAGGTGGATTTGAAGGCATGGGCGGAGAAACGTGGGAAACATTATTGCGGGCAATTTCTCTTTAACAACAGCAATAATGTTAATGATTACATATTAGAAACACAGAGAGTCTAATCTGCTTAAGTTTGGTTTCAGTTTAATTTAAGATCCAGAGATGAAAACCTTGTCAAACCTACAAACTCAGTTTGTGAGGAAAAGATGATCAGTGTCCTACAGTGACAGTCTTGTGTATCTTTCCAAGTAACTCAGGTGCATATGGTGACCCATAAGGATAAAAATGCACACAAGTAAGAGTGCAATAACAAACACCTAGGACAGGCATTGAAGTGTATTTTTGTGTCTCTTGTCTTATTTGTGTTGTTTTAGCATTTGCACTATTTCATGAAATTCAGTGATTTGCCTTTTTCTCTTGAATGTGTTTGGTCCTTAGAAGCCACCATATTTAAACATGTTACAGAACTGCAAAGTGATATACTGTAGAAGGGATGGAAATAATTGTGTGGTATTTTAAAACATGAAGTAATTTCATGTGATTACATATATTGAGAGAAAATAGCAATATTCCTCAAATGTCACATTTACATTTTTATATGATTGTAAAACTGAATGGCTTGACATTATGGGCTGTTAACTATAAGCTAAGCTCTAACAATAAAAATACACTTTGTAGTAAAAGTAACTAAAAACATATAGTATACATCAAAATGACATTACTATAATAAGAGAATGACAGCATTTAAATTGACTAAAGCCCTTTAAACTCCTTTAAGTTGAATAAACAGCAGTAAAATAAATTAAAATAAAATGTTAAATTACTAGCAGTAGTTACCACATTTATAAAGATGGAGAAAAAGGGCTTTTTTTCTGACACATACAGTATATGGTTATACACATGCAGCAGAGTTTAAAATTATTAGATCTATATTATTTAGACCAGAAATTTAAATTTTACTGAGCTTTAGAAGAAAGCTTTAGCGCCTAATGATAATTTTTATTTTCCAGGCCTTGATACATCAAATGTGCAGTATGTCAGCCTTTAAGGCAACATGTACTGAATGCAGTTTGGTTTGACACAGGTGCCTTCACAAAACAGCATACAACCCCCCCTGCAGACAAGGTCATGACATTTCACAGACGAACACACTAGTAGTGGCTGTTCACCTCAGATTGGCAGCCAGACTGGACACCTGGCTAGACAGCTCGCTGCTCTGTTTGTCCACTCCCCACATGCTGTGGACGAGAGGAGAGAACACACTTCAAGGGTCTGGTGGTGTGCAGGCCACCAAAGCCCAAATGGAAACCAGCAGCTTCTCTCATTAGGTACTAAAGTCCTGAAAGTATCTGCCATCGATGTTTTTGACTTTAACAAGTCAGCCCTTGCTGAGAAAAATAAGACTTGAGTCTGTAATGAAAAATCTGTGCAGCTCTTTAAGATGATAATATTTATATTTAAATCCCTTCATTTTAAGCTGCTTATCATGTTTGCTTTTCATCTTAATAAGAGCATGGAAATAAAACCTTATTTATATACTGTCTAAACCTTAATGACGTTTAGCCAATCCATTGAAATAGTGTCCATGCACAAGAAAGGTTAGCACTAGTTTATAAAACACAACATGTATTTTTGTTTGTATTGTTAAATTCCTCCTCTAAATGAATTCTATCAACTCCAGAAAAACCAAACCATGTTCAGACTGATGTTATGAAGATGTTGAGATGGTGAGATGCTGTGAGAGATCGAGTCACTAAAAGAGGAATGTGAATTGCTTGCATGGTGTGGCTATCATGCAAGCTGCCTGGGGTGTCAGTAGTAAAGTATTTCAGCGGAAAGAAGAAGACAAAGATTTATATCACACCAGGCTGTTTACCAAAGAAACTTCCATCATCTCTAGCGCTTATGGCACAATAGCTGGAAACCAGGTTTGAAGAAAGACTTAGCACAGGTGAGAAAATAAAGAAAGGACTTACACCAAGTTGCTGAGTGATGCGAGACAAAGTTGCTGCTGCTGCTGGTGCTGTGTTTGCTGCTGCTGTTGCTGCTGCTGCGGTTGCTGGGTGACAGCCTGCTGCTGTTGCCACGTGGACACACTAGTTGGCAACAAGGCAGCAGGTGATGCCAGAGCATGTAGAGCAGTAATGTCAGCACTGGTCAGCTGGTACTCTGAGAGATTAAGAACAGGGGAGTTACAAAGACAAAACTCTACCAAGGAAATATCCCCATTACTCTCAAATTAGACTCTTATTATCTTGACTGAACAAGAAACATAAATATATATATATAGAGGCTGAAATCATGCGGTGTGTTTCATTCACCTGTGTTGTACGCTGTGGGCATGGCTGAGAAGGGCAGCCCCTGTGCCAGGAGGCTTGGTGTGGCTACAGAAACCACTGGTGTGGTGAGAGTTTGTGTCACCTGGGCTCCAGCTGCCAGTCGCTGAGCATTCTGCCAGAGAGGACGGTGACATGTTACCCCCAAAAGCAAAACAAAAAAAAAAATTACACATGTGGCCACAAGCTAAAATATAAGGCTTAATTTCATAATGTAAATTCAAACATGCTGGAAAAAATGACAATGTGGCTGGATTTATTATGACCTACAGTGTCAAGTAAATCTCAGACTTGAATGGATTTACTTTCAGGAAATTCCTGGTGACATGCATCAAAAGCTGCTTCTATGTTTGTGAACCATAAATGTCATAGATGTATTACATTAAAGGCAAACCACTTCTGTATTAGAGGTTTATTTCTTAAAGGTTCAGTCAGTGTGTAAAATTTTGGTGAAATTCTATTTTGGTCCATTATGTTTTCACAATAGTCCACAATGGACAAACTATACTTTATATTTTGATGCTAACATCGGTTACATAGGTTCTCCAACACACTTGGTGAGGTGAGGCATATTTACGTAGCTGCAACATTCAAATTCACCAATAAATTATGCTAAATTAGACACACAGTAACTTTAAAGGTCCATCCTTATAAGTAAAATATTTAAGGTAAAGAGGTTCTAAAATTACTACATTATTCTCATCAAAATGTCTGCTTATATATTATAATTAGAATTTTAATGTTTTTCTTTTGCTTGCATCTGCCTTTTGTCTTCAATCATGTGAATATAAATATGCAGCTAATCACATGTTTCTCCAGTGGATGTCACTAAAGGTGAGTATGCTGCTGTCAGTGGTAAGGTATACACTGTACATGATTATGTTTCAATCTTTCACTATAAGAGCAGGATAATGGGGTCAAACCTGTCACCTGCTCAATGTTTGTACATTAAGGCAGGCATTTAAATGACAAAATATTCAGTATTTCTCAGACGCAGCAGCAGCAGACATGCTGTTTGATCTGTGCAATGTTTTCCTAAGGTTTTATTATGATGTAGCTGCACTGAAAGACACAAATCTCTCAAGAAGCACAATACAACAGAGCCTGGTTGAGCTGACTTATATTGCAGATAAAAGCATGGTTGGGATTCTTTGTCAGAGGGAAAACAATAGGTCTGCATATAAAATGTCAGAAATGCAATAATTCTGGGCTGGAATTACTCACATATATTGTGAGAGTGATCATCCAGAAAGAAATTATTCGGCCAGAGTTATGAGTATTATGCTACAGAAAGAGAGGGAGGGGAGTAAGAATGAAGGACCAGATTCAATTAACTGCCTTTGTGAAGAAGTGAGGAAGGGCGGTTGGGTGAGAGTGAAGAAAATGAATCACTATCCTGTGGAAAATGAGATTCTTGCCTGACAACTTGAAATGATAATCAACACCAGCAGCAGAGAGCAAAACACTATCCCCTCTCTCTGAGATATTTAATCAAGGTTATGAGTGCTTTTACACAGTAAGTTATTTCATTAAATTATACTATACTTTGAATATTTTTGTGTAAATAATAATATGTGCTGTGCTATGAATGCTAGTACAACATTTTAGGATTGCAACTTAACATTATTTGCAATATCAGTAGGCACACAATCCTAACTATTTACATACTTATTTTGGAAGGTTAAATGCCTTTAATGTAATTCCAGTTAGTTTTTTTTTTTCATCATATTTCCCTGATAATTTTGGTGGACGGTGAGAATGAGAGTATGTGTGAGTTTCAGTGAACAGGAAACATGCTCTGTGGCACTTTGTACCACAATGCTAAGTGAAAAGAGACCCATACTTTAAGTGACATCATAAGATGAAGTCAATGATCCTTGTTGAAAACTGATCCGATCAATCAAGGACAATTCTGCTGATCACTGTGTGAATGTCTACATCACAATAATTTTTCTACATTTTCACAGAGAAGATCATGATCCTGAAACCATAAAAATGCTCAAACAAAACAACCATGAGTCCTGAACCACATGCAGTCAGGAAAGAACCACAAACTGAAGACTATACTGAAGAAATGTTAGTGGAGCAAGACCAAAAACAATGACAAACTCATGTAAAGTATCATAACCATGCTAATATTGTGTGGACGGTCAATAATCATTGACTCATGCGAGTGACTGACGTGGAGGAAAATCACCTCGTTTACCAATTCCAGCTCATCCTCTGTCTGCAAAGGGTGGTAACAGAGAGGGTTAAACTCTGACTTAGGCTTGTAATCAACAGTGAATAGAGTCATTACAAAGTAATGAAAACATTAACAAAACTACTTACTGCAGTTTAGTCAGACTTCATTCATTGATGTTAGTGGTTTGTTAAGTAATTTTACAATAAAATAAATCTGTGAAGAGGGTATTTAGTGCCATCACTATGCCTGTTTATGGTCAACATGGATCAAAATAAAAAAAAAGTATAATAGTAGTCAGACTCCTGGCTGTTCTGGAGAATTTGATCATACCACAAATCCCTACCAAGCAGCTTTCTACTATTTCAACAATCAAAAGTGAACTTTAAGTCCATATTCTTAGGCAATATCCAGCTCTGTAGCTTCTTTCTGTGAAAATTCAATTAATTCAGCAGAAACAGAAACAAGTGTGTGTTTAGTTTAAAGAGTTCAGAAAAATTTCTGCTCCCATTATGAGAAATCTCATCAGTATGTCAGTGGCTGACTCATCCAAGACTTTGCCAAAATAAATAATATGTCCAAACCCAAAAATCTTGGTCTGTTTAGGTTTTCACTAACACCACAAAGGTAATCATGTTCACATTCAATTAGATTCTTAAATTTCATTGGATTCATCAATATACATTTCCCAGTATTTGGTATAATTTCCCATTTCAGATTCACTGGTGTAGCCATGTTTCTCTGAGATCAGTTAATATCAATTTTATCTCTTTGTGTCCTTGATGGAATCTTCAAGTTTTGGTATGTACTTACTCAGGAATCCCAGTTTTATAACAATCACACCCATCCAAGTTTTTCATTAGAGGTGAGAGTCTCATTAAAGGACCAAATGTTATCTAGAAGGTCCCAGACATCACCAGTTCAGTTTGGTTAAGCTCACCATCTGCATGAGGCTCTTTCCACCCTGTGAGGTGATGACTCGGAGGTCTGGCTTGCGGCTGTTGACCATCTGGGGGCTGGGAGGTGGGGGTGGAGACTTGGCTGGAACTACTTTCCCTAGACTGTTGCCGTTGGAAACGGTGAGGAGGCCTGGGGAGGCCCTGGCACTGGTGTATCCATTAGCTGTGGGGAAACAGAGGTGTGAATGGACAGAAATCATTAGGAAAATCAAACAGGTGAATGTGGACAGCAGGGTGCAGATGTGTGCAATCAAAGGTGAGTTAAAATAACCCTTTTCTATTCTGAGTCCATTCTGAGAAGTATAATGTAGTATGTCAGTATTGATGGAAACAAAGTGCCTCAGAAGCCAAAATCAAGTCACGCAAAACAAATTTCTCATTCTTATTCTAATAAGACCTTAATAGATGATGTTCAAACTTTTTGTGTTAGAGATACATTACAGGTCGATAATCACATGAATTCTTCAAAAATTGTATGCAATCTTTGAAATATACAAAGTTCCATGGATACTAAATAGTATAGAAGAAAATTACATTTAATTGTTTTCCTCTAAATGTACAATAAGTATACAAAAACATTTTCCAATGAAATCATCTAAGACAAAGATCGAAAAAGAATTTGAGTAAAGAAGAAAAAGTCTCTTAATGTTAAATAATAATCTGCAAAGCTGACTACATGTCCACTTGGAAACACTGGGAATCCCCGACATGTCTGTTGATGTTACTGTGGCATCTCCAGATCCCTCCAAGGCACAATCTGGTATAAAGAAGAGGAGGAACCTTGGAAATACAAACTAGACAACAGAGAAAACCTTGGCGATGAAAAAGAGGAAACAACTACAGGAAAAAACCTTTTCAAGTTGTGAAACAAACTATATGGGACTCACGGACTGGACTTGGGCATCCTCCATTTGAATTATTCAGGTCACCTCCAAGAAGAGCACCTATTGATGAAATATTGAATGCATAGAATTTTTACATATTTTAAGAATTACCAATTTGTTTTCAAAAAATATTACTATATGTTCAACTCTGAATGAACAATATACAAAGGTAATTCCTTATTAACTATGATTGCTTCATGATTGATGTCTGTTTGATAGAGTTACAAAGTAATAAAAATGTGAGACAAAAGTAAACATTTTACAGAGGGAAGCAAATGCTAAGCAAATGTCAAATAAGCAAAAGAATGTGCACTAGTCCCTGAGGAATAATGCAGCTCATTACATCTGATGAATAAGGACCCAGGTATTTACTGTAGATGTGCTATGATCTAACAACAATGCATAAATACAAGAAAAACTGGTTGCAGTTAATATTAAGTTATTCTTAAGGAAGCAAACATGAGGAGATTTTTAAAGGTAGTGCAGACAACAATTAGGGGTGAAATTCTTAATTTTGTTTTGTAAATTTACCTAAAGTCATGTCTCACTCACC
This sequence comes from Brachirus orientalis, assembly GCA_016785285.1. NCBI lineage: Eukaryota > Metazoa > Chordata > Actinopteri > Pleuronectiformes > Soleidae > Brachirus > Brachirus orientalis. Next base: position 203,687 of record JAFBJR010000879.1, on the reverse strand, counting down.
TGCGCTTGCTGGTCGCTGTGGTAACCCAGGAGATACTGTATTTCTCTGAAGAGCTGGTTGCTGTGGTGACAGGAGGTGGGTGTCTGTGAGCGACGATGATGTTACATAGGAGGTAGTTACCAGTGCGTTGCCAGGGTTACTGAATTGCAGTGTGCTTTGACTGGATGCCTGGACGGTGACTGGCATGGAGAATGTCTGGGGTGGAGCTGTTGACTGCTACAAAATGGAAATAGGAAATTTCCTCTTTAAAAAAACATATTTAAGCAATTTATTCTACATCAGATTTTTAATATTTTCTCCTATAGTAACTGATTGTTTCAGCCACTTGGTGGAAATGAAAATAAGTTGTGAATGCATCCTTGACATTAGTTGATATGGTACCTGTGTTAGCAAACAATAGCTACACATGTAGGAGTTACTCAGCAACATTGTGATTTGTTTTGGAGTCGTGTTTCGGGTCACCTCTGTAGAGTTCTCTACACCACCTCCTGCGGGAAATCTAAGGCTGTTAATGGCTAAATGTGCCGCTCTTCAGAAGCTCATTTTAAAGTGTCTATGCTGGCCATTTGGTGCAGAGACGATGGTTTCTTGCAGAAAACAACTGCCTGCTGTGGCTGAAAACCAGGCAGTAGTGACAAAACTAAACAGCTAAACTATGAGCCAAAATGTCAGGTTCCTTTTTGTTTTTGGGTTTTTTTGGAGGGGGTGTTAAGCGTCATAATGCACATTAGATGACAACTGTTTCGGTGTGAGTTCTTAGTTTCTTTATTTGTATGAACACTCAAACACACCAATTTGGGTTCTTTTACACCCAATGCCAATGCCAATTTTTAGAATCCAGGGTAGCTGGTGGCCAATAATTGAAGTGGCCCATATATTTACCTGAATTCTTAACTTCAGTCACCAGTTACTGAACAACACTAATGATCTGTCTCTCCAATCTCCAAAGTTTTCTATCCAAAAAAACACTTTGAATGAAAAAATTTAATTTTCCTGATTTCCCAACCGATTAATTGGTCTACCTCTCCACTCAACACAAAAATTTAATTTCTACTGGTATGGTGATTTTTGCAAAGCACTTTCTTCTGGGTTTCAGTCAGCAACTACACACACACATACATAGTATTTGTACTGAGCAAAAAAAATACAACAACTTAGAATGATAACATTATCCAAAGGAACAAGTAAAAAAACTTTTAAAACTGATTTTATTGCTTGTTTTGTTGTTTTGTCTTATCTACACTTACAAACATTTAGTTAGAGAAAGTTTCTTGGCATTTAAACCACAGCAACTATGTATTTAATTCTATGGAGTCGATTTGATTTAATTGGAGGATACAAAGGAACACAGTCTTCACAAGGAATAAAAACAAAGCAAAAGTAGGAGCAGTTGTGAAAGCAAAAAAACTGAAGCTGTGCCCTTACAGCCAAGATGAGAAAGAATTAAACAAGTTATCTCATATGATGTGGTGACCTTCTGTAAAGGACTAAAAAAATGTGTGAAGAAACAGAGGAACTTCACATCAGTAGCTGTTTCCTGTAGACACACTGTAGCCAAACACAGACCAATTACAATTAAACGTTTGAGCAAGAAGTCTTCAGTCAAGAAAAGCAGAACAAGTAGTCTTCTCTCAAGGTTTGTTGCAACATTTGCTGTTAACACTGTTCAGTCACTCACCACTTACAGAATCTTGAGGAATTATGTCCGTTTGGTTAATTTTTCAAATCAGTAGTCGTGCCCACATTCATTAAATAATTTGTTATCAAATAATCTGGTTATTATTATAAACAAAAAAATGTATTCTCAGTACGGCAGCACAGCAGATAGGATTTAGTGTTAACTCAAAATAAGGAAGGCACTGCAGCTGTAACCCAAATGTCAAAAGAGAACCATAAAATGTTAATGAGTCAAACAGCAAACTTTGTCTGATGCAGCACCTGGAACAAGCACTTCTGATTAATACACACCTTTAAATGCACCGCAAGAGTGAGGCTGACCTCAGTGAACCAGACCATTAAAAATCAAAGTAAGCTCTCAACATTTAGTTTTCTTTGTAAAGTTGCAGGTGTAATCAGACACACTGGTGATGTGACCCAGTGGGAAAACATCCTTATTACTCTGTATAAAAAGTGAGAACATTAATGGTCAAGTCAAGACTCACTCCATAGCGTTTGAAGAGAACATCCAGGTCCTCTGTGGTTTTACGGTACTTGTCATCGTTAAGGGGACTTTGGTCGATGGAGTCTTCACCATCAGGCTCTGGACTGTCACAACCGTTGAAGCCTTTCTTTCTCAAAGTCTAAGAAAACAAACAAGAAAGGGAAATTCAAGATGCAGGAAATGTACACTTTTCACAATAGACACAATATTAATAGGACAGTGTGTGGAGAGCAATTCATCTTTGTGTATTCATATAAAATGATTGACATATTCTTCTGAATTCAAAAGTGAAACCTAAGAAATGAAACAAATAGCACTCACCAGGGAGCAACTCCAGTGGCTGCAAAAAGAACTAATACACCTGCTTCTCACCTGCATATTTATAATGTATAATGATTTATAATGTCACTTAAGTCAGGCACATTCTTATCCTAATTAAACAATTTATTGCAACAAATCCAGTTAGACTTGTTGTTGATGGGTTTGCTCTTTATATTCCTCTTCGATTGGCTAAGCTGCATGCTAAGCCAAATTAAACAAAACATTTTCCTGAGGAGTTAATGTTCTCAATTACTAGTTTTAGGTCTTCTTCAATGGAATATAAAGTCAAATTTTTTGGTGCCATTTGGAGCAAACTAGACAACAAAGCATGACACATGTGAGTGGACATAACTGTGATTTATTGCTGGTGTCATCCAATGAGTGCCTGTTTGCAGGTGTTTCTGTGAAATCCCATTTTTCCAAAACCTACATGACACCTGTCATATTGAGAATCTCACATTGAAAGTTCATTTTGCAACTGTAAGTCTACGTCCATTTAAAAAAATAAACAGTCTTTGTGGGGATACTGCCAACTAGAGTAAGAAATGTGATTCTTTCAGACCACTGTCAGTCCAATGTATTTTTGGTAATGTTAAAAATCTTTCAATTGACTACTTCCATTTTTAGTTCCATCTCCATGCAATAACATATGTGATGGATTTACCTCAATAATATCTGCATTGGTCCGACTCTCATGAGGCTCATTGTACTCTGTGTACTTCAGTAGGACCTTGTCCATATCAGTGCTGGCGTACTGGAAAAGCTTGTTTGCATGATTAAAGATGATCAGAGCAATCTCGCAGTCACACAGCACACTTAGCTCGTAGGCTTTCTTCATCAAGCCAAACTTTCGCTTTGTGAATGTCACCTGAGAGAAAACAGCAGAGACAGATGGAGAAGGCAAAACAGGGCAGAGGGCAAGATAAAAATAATTTGAGTGTTGGTTAAAAGGACTTCAATCAATCATTGAGGCTACAAATGTGTGCTGTGCAATACTGCCACACAACATTTTTAACAGCAGAAAATCATATACATTTTTTTCTTTGCATTACTTTTCCCACACACACAAGACAGGGTTAGGGTTAAAAATCAAAATGAAATTAAAAATTAAAGAGACAAAAGAGCTGATGACAGTGTGAGTAATCTTTCTGCTGCTTAGTAAATAATAAAACATGGTGCTGTCAGAAGAATCACTGAAACACAATGGAATCCATTTACAGCATCAATATAAAATCATTCATATTTCAGCAGAACTATAGTGACATAATATCCATCAAACACAGACTATGACTTTTAATCAATAAGCAGGTCACTGATCCTTTTCCATTAATTTAACTCAATAGTTTTCTCTTCTTATAAAGTCTTTTCTTAATCATGCATTTAGAGGAGCTGCTTTAAACTTTGCAATTCATGGCTTTACCTTTGGTTCTTTAATACTTGGCTTTTTTGTGCTTGTAGCTGAAATGGTTACAAGTTTTCAAGAAAACTGCTTGAAATTTAACAGGAACAATGACTGACTTCTCTGCATCCAGATATCCTTGGTTTGATGATTTCTGCCATCACTAGATATGGTCCATACAGAGTACACATACAGTGGTTGTACAAACTTAATGAACATTTATATTGAGTGCTAAAGCCACAGGTCAAATGTACAAAGAAATTGTTCCACTAGTTTCCAATAATCAACCAGTCCGTGAAAAGGTTCTAATCTGATTTCAAACTTAAATTCAAGTTATTAGTCATCATTATGTTAACTCAGATTACATGTGATGGACCACATGTGCAACCAAGTTCTTTCATTGATTGCACTATTGAGCCAAAGATTTTCATTCAGGTACAAAAGCACATAATTTAGATTCAAATATATTTCCCTCTAATTACACTGTAATATTACTATAATATTATAATTGTATTGTTCCCATTCTAAGAAAATGATAAATATATTCTGTATAATGTGAGGCGCATCTCTGGCTCAGAGGTACATGAGACCAAATACACTCAAGTTTGACTGGAATTAAAATATATCTTGATGACTAGGGAAAAACAATAGTACCAGAAGAACAGAAAATTAAAAAATACCACATTTGCATTTTTGAGGACTACTCGTCAGACCCTAGGAGGCAAAGAAGAAGAATCTTGGTCTGGGAGAGGAAAGGGCACAGCTACACAGCTCACAGCTGTTATTGTGAATCATGGCAAAAAACAAATCAACAATAATCACAGCTTTTACAAATCTGGTCTTATGACAGGAGGGCTGAAATAAAGCCACTTATAACAATTTGGAACAACATGACAATGTGTTTTGGATTAAAAGTAGAAGAAAAAACATGATGCAAAATGTGATGAAACTGAGTTTTTCAGAAGTGACACTTTATCTCAACATCCTCCCTGCTGTGAAGTTTGGATAGAATCTGCAGGGAAGACTCGTGATGATCAGAAAGGAAACAACAAAACAGAACTGAAAAAGGCAAATTCTCCAGGACAACATGTGCTACAGTACTTAAATAATACAGATGTCTGAATGACAGACATAAATCAACATTAGAGCATTCTTAGTTTCTTTGATTATTGTATTGAACCTTTTCATGACTGTACAAATCTTTTCCTCAATATTTTCAGAGAATGTAACACCATTAAATCACTACTTACAACAAAATGATTAAAAATTGACTAGCATTTAATATAACAGGTAAGTTTATACATTTAACTGGGTAAAAATATCTATCTGAGCTGCCTAGAGGATCAATAAATGTTCATAACAACATGTAATAATAAAACAGAATTTAAGGAATAGTCTCACTCCACACACTACAGCTGGTCAATCAATAAAATCAATTTGTCTGTATAAATAACATATACAGTATGTCTACAAAACAAAACCTGGAAAATATACATAGTGGTGTATTATAGTGGTTTTATTATTTAACAAAAACTAATTTTAATGTAAAAAGTTGGCTTGAGAATAGCGCTCTTGTTAAATGTTTCCACTATAAAGCTTTCTTAGATTTTACAGATTTTTTTCGATAAATCAGGAAATTCATGACAAAAAAGTAGTGCTTTTTGATGCCATTATTGGTTGTTATTCTTAGGGCTACATATACAACAAAGAGACCTTTAAATGAAAGACACACCGTCAGTCCTGCAAAAATGTTTGTGCTATAAAGCTTTCTTTACTTGGCAATTTTTTTTGGATAATTCAGGAAATACATGACAAAAAAAAAGCTAAGTCATTTGATGCCATTACTGGTTGTTATAGTGAGTTCTACATACAGTACATAACAAAGAGACAATACAGTGAAAGGCAATATAAGACCCACCTGCTTGTTCCTTTCGTCAGTGATCCGTTGGATCTGAATCTTTTTCCTACCCATGATGCTTTGCAGTTGTGGACACAAATGTTGGAATCAGTCAAGTAGCGAGGTGCCTCAGGGAGAGACGAAGAACAGACCTCTACTTCTTACTTAAGCCCAAAAACACTCACACTGTCATTTATGAGAGGAACTGCACACACATGCATTTCTCTGCCCAGGTGTGGCAAGGTAATGTGGTCGACTCCTTTTAATGACAAGCAACAAGTGAAAAGTGGGAAAAGAAAAGAAGGGGTCCTCAGTTCATTGATCCAGATCAGTGGGAACAAACGTTTTTGCAGCCACGGTGGCAAGAAGGCCAACGTTTCTCTCCTGCAAAAAAGAGAGCGGGACATGTTCATCAATAAATAAATATATCAAAAAATGAATCAACAGTATCAAGGGTGTGACAACAATGAAAGAATCACAGGTTACATTTACTGTCTTCTGGTATCCTGAAAACTTTGTTTAGGTGCCACCATGAACCAGAGATAAGGTTCATTCTAACACTGATTTGTCGACAAAGGTCTAAGTATTGAATTGTCTCTGCTTAAGCCTCACTATCAACAAACAGCAAAAATTGTTAAGCAGATGACAGTGATAAATTAAGTATACTGTTCATTTGATCAGAGTGTTTGAGGGTTGATTTCTTCATATTTTGCATCTTAAATTACTCCTTACTACTCTTCCTACTTTTGGGGCTTCACTTTTAAACCAGAAAAATGAGTCCGTTTATATATACAGTCACAAGTAACATCACATCTGTTAGTGTTGATATATAACTCTAAAACATACAAAATTGGCTATTCAACAAATATCTTTAAGTAACTTTGGTCAAAAATGTGTTGCCTAAAATGTTATATTTTTGCAGCACTACATGAAAATAAAAATTTCAAACTGAGGTGAGTCATCACAAACATGAACAAGACAATGGTCAGCATGTTTTCCCCTCATAAATGTGATGCTTCAGTCCCTTTGGGGCCATTCAACAGCATCACCAAAATAATCAGTGTCTTTCTTTGGAGCACTCTGTGAGAGGAGCCTTCATTAAAAAGGATGTCAGGGAACAGAACTCAGTATGGGCGGCTGAATCTCTTTAAGAGAAATAATAATGACTGGCAAAAGCACAAGTCAAAGCTGCTGCACAGTGCTCTCAAAGCTGCATGTGTGTGTTAGTCCTGGATTTGAATTAAACTGACTAAATAAACATGCTTGAATGAATAACCTGAGGCTCAAAGTACAATGGCTCTTTCTCTAAATGACTATCAGAGGTTTTCAGAGTATTTACACACATACATATGTGATCTCAGATCAGGCCAAAACTTTGATAATTTATTTCAGTCATTGTAGTCTGAGTTGATTGGCATGACAAGGTTTATCTAGACTCATGTAGATGAGCCAGAGATACTAAGCTATTAAAAAATTCTGTAAACAGTAGTAATAATGTATACTGTAAAAGGTTTCTCATAAATGTTATGCATCAAAATCTTATATATTAAGATGGAGGTGACCTGATTTACTAAATAAGACTAATTTTAGCATGTATGATAAATACACAACTGACATACTAGGTATGTAATGTTCTTCTAGAAAGAGAGAGAGAGAGAGAGAAAGAGAGGGTAGAGAATAAAGAAGAAAGATACATTAAGTCAAGTGCAATGTTTTTAATTTGCTTTTACAATGATTGTTCTTGGAGTTCAAATCAAGTGCCTCCCAAAGGCCAGATAGATCGAAAATTAATTGTGTTGTTATTTCTAATCAACCACTGAGCATGGTAATGGTAAATTAAATATTGTTAATTTGAGTTGGAAAAAATACGACAGATTCACATTAATAGACTACAAAATGAACTGTAAAAATCCTTGGCAGATTAACTGATACAAACGTGTGTTAATTACAGGCCTAATTGTTTGTTTGCACTATTACTGGCATAAAGCAAGCACATTTGTCTTTAACTGCATTTTCTATGACAGAATAGAAAACTCCTGTTTCATGCATGACAGTATCATTATTATCTTTTTATATATTTCATATATTATCAGTTATTTACTATGTGTAAGTTTTTTGTTGTTTGTAGGAGCAACCATAAGTCTGCAAATAAAATGAGACAGTGCCTGTAAATGGATCACAAAGCAAAATCGAATCCAGTCTCATTGTTATAGTGAAACTTTTCAAACGTTCAAACACTTCTTCAACTCTCTAAATACAAAAGCACATCTTATCTGACACAATGCATTTCCTATAAAACCTCAATGCCACGTCCAGTACCAGCTCAGTGCTAACGGTATTATGTTTTCCTTCCAGTCAGGACCCTCCACATCCAAGTTTTCCTGAGGGATTGTTATAAGACCAGATGGGAAAAAATGAAAATGCCACTGGAGTGCACATGGGGTTCATGCATAAAACCACATTGACAAGATGGGTAATTAATCAGAGGTTATAATAAAATCCAGTATATTAGGATCAACACTAGAAATCAGATCATTTTCTACTCAACAAATTGTTTGGAGCCATGAATTACATCAGCTCTGCCATTCTGTAAAACAAGGCTTAAGAATTTCCCAATCTGATGAATGAGGTCAAGTATTAATCAGAGACGAAAATTGTGACAGGCTTTTTTGTTGTTGTTGATCCATTATGAATATCACAGTCTTTCCTACTTAAGTTAAAAATACAACCTGAATTCCAAAAAAGTTGTGACGGGATGTAAAAGTGAATAAAAATAGAATGCAATGATTTGCAAATTTCAGAAACCAGGACTGTTAAGCAGCTAGAATCCTGCATCAGACAAGACTGGGACAACATTCCTTTCCTAAAATTCCACCAACTGGTCTCCTCACCTCCCAGACATTTACAGTCAGTTATTAAAAGAAAAAGGGACGCTACACAATGGTACACATAACCCCGATCCAACTTTTTTGAGATGTGTTGCTGCCATCAAATTCAAAATGAGCTAATATTTTCTAATATGCTTCAAAACCTGATATGTTGTTAATGTTATATTGGGAATAAAATAAGGGTTTATGAGATTTGCAAATTGTTGCATTCTATTTTTAATTTATATTTTACACAGCATCCCAACTTGTTTTGAAATGGGGTTGTAGTAATTTCCTCCTAAACACTTCCAAGTAATGCTGGCTGAGAATCACTGCTTTAAAAAAATCTACATACTAACACAATCCTCCATGAAGTAGTTTGTGCTGTGTTAAGATGGAGCTCATTATAGATAAAAACTGTCTTCACAGCAGGGCCATTAGCTTTAACTGTCGGGAATCAACTATAAACAATTATTATAAGATGAGATGAGGAGGAATTTCCAATTCCTGGAAGAAAAAATGACTTAAAATGGCCCTTGCCACTGTTAGGCAACAATATTATCTTTGATTAGGCTTGACTTGGCCAGAATCAGGTGACACTGTAAGGCCTCCCTCTCACTGACTGCCCTCTCCATGGTTGTCCCCTTATTAACGTAATTGACGTGTATCCTTCCTCTTAACCATCAAGGTGATGATGGCTTAATTAGGAGCAGCAGAGTGGACTGATTGGACATCAAAATAATGAGGTCACTGCTTGGTTAAAACAGCCCTGCATTCAGCCAAGCCAAGCTCACTCTGCGGCAAACAGAGGAAGAAATGATACAGGAATCAATCAGAAGAGTCATAGATGGAAACAATAGCTGAAGCACTACAAAAGCAGCAAATGAACAGCTTTTGACCTTATCATCTTAAGGGACATTTGGCCACCTGATTAAAAAACTCCACATATGTTATTTGAATCTTCCAAATTATGGCTATGCAACCCTTGAATATTCTTCAGAAAAAGGAGTGCAATCAGGCTCAGAATAAGCATCTGTCTGTTGTGGAGTAATTAGTAGCAGTGACCTTTAGCAGATTATGCACTAGCAAATCAAACGGGGCAAAGCCCTAAGATAAATAATGATTAAAGCCTCAAACGTGACTTGCAGTGAGGTTTGCACAACCAGTTTCCTCCCATGGTCCCAAAACATGCAGAATTTGGGATTAGGCAAATTGGACACTGTAAATTGTCCATGACATGGCCTTGTGATGGACTGGCAACCCATCCAGGGTGTACCCTAACTTTTGCCCTATGTCAGTTTGTTATACACAAAGGCAACCCTCATGTACAGAACAAAGTTGTAGAATATGAGTGAGTGTTCCAAAACCATTTTAAATAACAAAAATTATGATAATATGCTAAGGGGTGTAATACCTGCTTCATACTGCTCAACTTAAGTAATACTTTAAACCGAAACTAAAATTACTCTAGGCAAATTATCTGTGTCGAGTAATCGTTAAATACAGCATTACATTTTGCCCGGATGGTTACTTACACTTACGCTGGCGGTTCAACAGGATGATTATCAACGTGATCAGAGCTCTCAAATCTCATGCATTCAGTATGAGACACATGCATTGCGATAGGTTCACATGCTCACACACTAATTATGACACTTCTCACTCTGTTAAGCGATAAAACTAACGCATATAAATTTGTAATCTATGACTGGATGATGCGAAGGCAGATTGCTCTGCATAGTCCATTCACACAACTGCCTTGAATTAGCAACCTATTTGCCAATCAGAAAAAAAGTATTGTTTTGTTTTTTTGTTGTTGTAAAGTTTGAACATAGGTTTTTGCTGCAAACACTCATTCCACGAAGGTGCACGGAAGAGCACAAACACTGTGAATGCGTGCACAGGTTTCAGACGAGATGGAAGTGAAAGAACTTGGTCAGGTAATCACTTTAATTATATCCCTTAATTTATTATAATAGCTGCTTATTAAAGTGTAAGTTTGAAGTGTAAAGGGCATGAACAAAACGTTTGCCTGTTTTTTTGTGTGTCGCCTATTTAGATTTAAAGATGTCAGGAAAGAAGCCGAAAACTATTCTTTTATTCTGGACAGACAATTACCAATGCTGTCTAAGGGTCATTTTGCGGCCAAATGTCTATTGGATCCATTTTTCTTTTTTGTTCTGAAAGGCAAAAATAAAACAATTTATTTGGTTTAGTGGAAATTGTTCTTAGATTAACATATTATCTTCAAACATTGACTAACCCTCCCACCCCTCTCAACACCCCCTCATCTCACTCCATGCTAAGTTCCAAACTTGAGAGCCCTGGTGATCACTTAAGATGCAGTTAGCTTACACTGCTAACATACCTGAAGGGTGGAAGGATGGCCGACAAAGATGAAGGCAATGAGGAGCAAGGGGAAGATATGCAGTGTTAGAAAAGAATACTTTTGATGCAAGAAAAGTGTCAAAAGTATGGGACCACTACAACCTACATAGAGAAACAAACAGTACAGAATGCAGATTGTCCCATCTGTAAATGAATGTCCAATCTGTAAAGTAAAGTGCTTAGCGGTGGATCATTCTATCTAACTGCCCTTCCTCTAAGTCCAGTAGCTTTAGTATCTACCATGATACGGCACATACAAAAAACATGCTAGCTGAATTTTCATGTATAAGTAAGATAATTTCCCAGAATGAGACTGACAAAGGCTGCTATAGGATATTTGTTTAAGAATACTTACAGTAAATAAAGCAAAGCTTTTCTCTTTTGTGTGTCTTTTCCACAAAAACTAAGCACTTCATCACCAAAATCTCAAAAGTCAGCAAAGACAAACACAGGTGTCTCTCTATAGTTATGAAGACATGCATACACATAATGTATTCTCAACAGCCTTGGTCTAACCCTAAACATCTCAACTCCATTAAACAGCCAATGTATTAGATACAAATGTTCAACTGCTTGTTTGTGCAAATGTCTAACCAGCTAATTACATGACAGCAACTCAATGCAATTAAAGTATGTAGATGTGTGGGAAATTTAAATAGATTACATTGACTTCATATATGAAATGATTGTTGATACAGACAGGGTGGTCTCAGTATTTTCAGAAACTGCTAATCCACTGGGAATCCCATCTCTAGGGGTTTACAGAGAATGTTCCTAAAAAAGAGAATGTCCAGCGAGCAGCTGTTCTCTGGGTGAAAATGCCTTGATGCTACAGGTCAGAGGAGAACAGCCAGACTGGTTTAAAAAAAAATAGGAAGGCAACAGTAATTCAAATAACCACTCTTTACAATCAAGGTAAGCATAAGCCCATTTCTAAAAGCACAACACATGAAGTGTGATGCAGATGGGCCACAGCAGCAGAAGACCTAGCCAGGTGCCAGTCTTGCCACATTATTAGGTGTCCTGTGTATCCAATTAACTGACCAGTGAATGTAAAAGCCTAATGCCAAAATTAATTCTAAAATCGAGCATTATTTGAATCTCTAAAAGGGACCTGTTGAAATGTCCTCACTTTGTCGATATGTCCTTATAATGATGCTTTTGAGACAAAATTTGTCTTCACAACACACACTCACACTTAAACCAGTGCAGGAGAAAATAATTTTTCTTCGGGCTCTTGTTTAAATGAGGTGAGAAAATGCAACTAGGTGAACAGCTTTGAACAACTCTCTTATAAACGTGCTGTTACTCATTACACTACTGACCATACTACTGATAGATCTGGTCTGAGGTGAAAATGACGTTGTTGAGCTATTCCACACTGCCGATTATGACAGATGGAGTCTAGGCCCACTGACAGGAACAGATCATGTCTGTTATCAAAAATAAACTAGTCCTTTAAAGCATTATAAATAAGGCTGTTGTACAAAGTAGACGACGACCTACGTTCCACAGGCCATTTCACAATTGTCTAGTTATGAGTCCGAAGGACAGCCATTACCTTCATTACACTGTCCATATATAACTCGGCAATAAGAGCCGGAGCACGCACTGTTTTACATCATGTCGTGGACATTTTGCAGTTTAGAAGATCAATGTTCCTCTGGGTAATGTTAATATATGCGGCGTTTCTTATTTTAAATTTAATAATTAAATAGTATAGCAAGCGGTTCTGCTCCTCAGCGAGGAAAGACGCAGAAAGGAAATGTATCACTCCACTTACCCTGAAATATTGCTGATAAAAATCGAAAATAGGTCTGCCACCCCTTGCTTCAAACACGAGCCGTCTTAATTACGACGCGTTAATTAATTATACTGAAGCAAGGTCCCTATTTACACGAATCCTCGGTGTTTTGTATTCCAATTATTCCTGAAGTAACTATACTGTCCACCCAGGCGATACAGTGAACCCAGTGTATGATCAACGTCATTGACATTACTCGTGATGGACGTGTCAGAGAACCAATCAGAAGCTGACGTGCGATCCTTGCGTCCAATCAGTGCGCGGTGTCAGTGAAGTAGGCCGGTCTGCGGGAGAGGACATGACGGAGGTGACGGCCATGTTCTGCAATAGTGTTTGTATCCCTCCGCCTTAGTATTTACCTTTTGCATGATTTTGCATGTGGGGAAAATGTCACTGTATCCCCACTGTGCCTTGCCTGATTTCCATAAGACAGTCCGCTAGACCGCTCGTTTTTTTAACGTCTGTAATCACCACAGCTTAGTCGTCGTTCAAAGAGAGAAATGTTAAATGCTGCGACTCGTTTATCGTGTCAAGAATTGTCATTTTCATCATGCCGTCAGACGTTAAGGCATCACGATCTGTCGCCTCTTGAAAATTTGCATAATGGAGTAAAAAGATAGGTTTAAATAAAATATTAATTTAGCCATGTGAGGCCCAACACATGTGCTAAATGAACAGCAACAAAGCCCATAATGTGCAGTGCAACGCACATTATGCTCAAATCTCTGTAGGCCTATTTTACAAGGTCATAAAAACGTAAGTTACATCTACATGCAGACCTCACTTAACACTTCCTCAGTGTTAAGTTATGTTAAACATTGGTCTTTCAAAAAAAAAAAAAAAAAAATGTTTGTAACCCACAATCTACATGTCAATGTTCCTCCTTCACCCCTTGAGTTATGCTGCTATTAAACAAACCAACAAAAAACTCCCCCCAGAAAACTCTTTTCTGTTTCTCTTTTGAGTTCAGTATTACTACAGTGGTTCAGTATTGCAGTGGTTACTATTTTGCATTTTTACTTCAGTCTCTCTATAAATAGGTAGGGTATTACACACATGTATTCCTCCAGAGTAAAAAAAAAAATAAAAAAAATAAAAAGAAATAAAAAGATTAGAAAAATCAGTTTGGTACAGACTCCTTTAAGGCAGGGTGTCAAGGTCACATGAAAAATCTGTATCAAAATGGATGGACAAAATGTGTCATGTTATCTCTCCACTTTGAATGATGGCATGATTTATTTCAGTGACACTTTGTGGCCTAATTCATGTGGAGTTTTTCCCACTTGAGAGAGATTGACTCTTCTATCCAAATTAAAACTGGATTCCACTCAATGACCAGAATAACTGTTTCCTTTTAACCTCCGCCAAGAAGGGTATGCTTTCACCTGCGTTGGTTTGCCTGCCTGTCCATCAGGAAAGGTGTGTGATGGATGCTTTATGATTGCTTGGCGGAGGACTGCGCTCTCCAAGTGCTTCTAGTTTATCTTCTTTTGTTTGCAATTGCTGGATAAGTAAAGGCAGCATTGGCAGTAGTGGTCATCAGCAGTAAGTAATATACACACAGTTGTAAATAATTCAACATAGCACCAATTACTCACATATGCAAACTGTAACCCATTGCACCATATATGCACAAATGTTATTTTCCTTAATTCACGCCATACTTTATTACACAAAATGCTAATAAATGACAAACTGAAACTGATCTTAGCACAATATGGCTCAGATTACCTTTACTGCATTTCAAAGGAAGTTTTTATAATTTGTATAAAAGTATTTCTTTTAATAAATAAAAATGTAAGAGTTACTGTCAATAAGGAATTATACTGTATGGAGCATAACATATTATCATCAAGCAGGAGTTATCTTTACACGTATTAGATCAATGAACAGGAAGTTTGTGATGAAATACTAAAAATCATTTGCATTGTGGACTCATATAAAATGCTTCATTCAAATTGGTTTACAGGCAGCGAGCAGCAGGCTTAGTTATGAGGAGTGGGCTGATTTAAATTTTTTTCTCTGTAATTTTCTCTTCTGTCAAGCTTAAATTACAAAATAATAATGCAGTGTAATATCCATTATTTAGCAGAAAAAGTTAAGGCTTGATTTTCCAAATGGCTATATTTGGATCCGGGTCCCACACACTAAAGAGTGTGACTGTGTTCATGTTGACACTGGGCAGAAAATGTGACTTTAATTCCTAAATACTGTGTGTGAAGTACATGTGAAATACTGTCAAGTGGTAGCACATATGCGGTCAACAGGCTCCCTCACAAGACTGGTGGTACCTACACAGTTCACAGCGCAGAAGTGGGAGGTCACAAAAGGTCGGTAGGGCCTTTTTTTTACAAATTCATATACAGTGCATGTAATCACCAGTCCACAGTGCATCGTGTTACAGCAGTGGCATGGATGTAAGCTGACTCTCCAGGAAAAAAAAAAATCTAAAAATTATTATCATTATCGTTGTCATCATTATTCTTTTTGCTGAGTTTCTGGGCAGACTTGAGTCCTAGTTAAATAACATTTGCCATTTCATTGTCTGGGTACAACTGGGAATAAAGGTTTAGTGTTTGCCCATTTATCTATCTGTCTGTCTGTCTGTCTGTCTGTCTGTCTGTCTGTCTGTCTGTCTATCAGCAGGTCTTCTCTTGTGGTTTTAAATGCAGAACAGAGATGGCAGTAATAGCATGATGACATAGTATGTTTTGATAAGTTCATAGTCACTTGGATAAAGTCCAGCAGGATACAGAAACTCATCTTCTGTAGTACAACAGTGTCCAGAGGCAGACATAACAAACTGAATGCAGGGCAGATGAGGCAGAGAGGTCAGGCAGCACAGGAAAAAAAAAAAAGTTCATTTGAAAAAAGAATTGGCCTCAAGCTCCTTAAAACAGAACAGAGTGGGCATCTGTTAAGACTCCTACACCATCTGAGGAAAACTATTTCCACAGTCTAGCCAGACACACCTCACACTCCTCACTGTCTGCCATGCGTTCACCGTAGGAGCACATGTTTCTACTTATCAGTTTTATGAAACTAGCTAAATAAAGCGATAGAATAAAGTGAGATCCTATTGACTTATTGGGGTTTGAATCAGGATATTAAGCAAACTCTGCCCACTGCCTTATTTTGCTGAAGGTGAGGGAGAGTGGAGAGCAGTTCTGGTCACTCACACTGCACTTCAAGCAGTGGCTAGAGAAAGGTGACAAAGCCACAGCTCCAGTGTTTATAAAAGGGGGAGGAGTCTGGAGCAATGAGCCTTGTGCTGGTTGGACAAGAGGGTTATGAAAGACTATACCAGTGATGCTCGCATGGACTAAAAGAGCCAATGGGAAAAAAATATGAATGCAGCAGCTAGTGATTGACCAGACAGGCAGTAGATTTAATTTTTTTTAATTTTTGATATTTTACACTAAACTGTGGTCACTTGAAAAGGGTTTAGGGGTTTATTTATACTTTAAATTGAAAAAAAAAGTTAAAAACTGGAAAGTAACTCACAGAAAACACAGAAAACAACTTAAAGTTGCAGCCTATTTTAGAATATTATTGTACTGTACTGGATTGTCATTCTTTGAAGTTCCCTTTCATTGTAAACTCAACCAGTCACACGACACTGTAAAATATTTGATTGTACATTCACAGCAAATTGGCTACTATTTTAATTATTTTCACAGCAAATACAGTAAGTTACTGTGTCATTTTAAAGTAAATTACTGCAGTACTACACATATTACGGTGATTTAGGAGTTGTAAAGGTTTTGGCCTTACTATGTACAGTGCCTTAAGATAATGTATGTTGTGATTTGGCACTATACAAATAAAATTGAACAGAATTGCATTGAATTTTCCTGCATAAATACTGTAACCTCACAGTAATTATGACCAACAAAGCATTATGGTGATTTAGCAGTATAAATGCTGCATAACATCACAGTTATGCCATATTACTCAGATTTACTGAGTGTAAATCTGAGTTACTGTAAAAACTGACTGTAAAAACTGACTGTAAAAAGCACTAAAAAGCAGTTTCCTGTAACAGTACATTTAGTAATTTCACAATAAAACACACAATATAGTATTATACTAGTTACAGTGTAGGAAAATTGTAAATAATTGTTCTTTAAAACCATTTGAAATACAAATTCTTGTTTTATTGTATTACCTCTTTAAATTTTAATATTGCAAAAATATCTGATGGTTGAAAATGTATCCTCTGTAAGTGTGTCATTAAATCAGCCAATCTCTATAAGGTATATTTGACCAATTTTGGAAAAATGGTCAACCAAAAAGTAAATTCAAATTATTTGCATGACTAAACATAGTCATCACGTTCACAAGAGTGATCCAAACAAAGGGCAACATAACAAGCAAGTCTATAGTTTAACAAATGTCTTTCCATCCCTCTGACTGGCCAAACCTGAGAGGTCATCATCATGCCCTATTCTCCACACTTGGAAATGTCCTTTACTTTCACCATGGTAATGACAAAACAAACCAAAGTGCTCTCCATCACGCTCCACCCGACTCTGCTGCCCACTCACACTCCACGCTGCTTCCCACATGTACTCCACTAGGCCAGCATGGTATTTTTTTTTTTTTTATGATCTCATTTTACAGTAGAAAGTAAATCTATTGTCATCCTTGTTACACATGAGGGTGTTTTCAAGCTCTTTCCATTTTGACCTCAATCCCTTTAAAGGTCAGTATGTTAATATATACAGTATACTGTATATACTGTATATAGAACTTGGAATTTACAGCCCATGATATGCTCTGACCTCACTGTGCATAGTTGAATTCCTGTGTGCAAGAATTAGTGACATCTATTGGCGAGACTGCAGGCTGCAACAGAGGACGACTCCACTCACTCCTCCCTTCATGTGCTTCAGGAAATGATGGCATCCTTTGCATTTTTTAGAAGCAATGTCATTTTTTTGTTCACCGTTTACTCTTTGTTTTGAAGCGTCCCATTCAAAATGTGATTCTTAGGCTGTGAAAATCAAACTAAAGCTATTATACACTTATATACACAGTATTTGGGCAGTGCATCCAACAAACCCATCTTAATGTAGGTGTGCAGTAGCTCCTGCTTTGTTGCCTACTGTAAAAATCTAAGGACTCTGAGAGTTTATGACAAGAGATGTAGTGCAGTTTTGTAGTGTAGTGAAGTTTTTTTTGGACTCGAATGAAAGTTTTACCAATAATTTAGTGGGATGTTAAAGGATACATATCTATGACAAATGATCTAATTGGAATTGCTGCTAAAGACCCTGTCATATAATTGAAGGCTCTGGGACACTCTATTAAGTGGACCTTGAGCTTGGATTGTGCATCTTTCCATTAGTCCACCACTTATACATACTGTATACAGTAATGCCACCATCAGGTCAACGATTTTAATTTCTGTAATACAAATCAAATAAATGCAACACTCATTTCCAGCCTCAGTAGTAGTACATTGCAAACAAATTACACTATGGTGGTGAGCATGGTCAACATTATACCTGATAAACATCAAATTTAATTACGCAAATTTCAGGGATTCAACCCACTGTGAAGACTTTCCTATGTTTTTAGGGAGATGTTGACTGCGTAGTTTGAGAGTAGTCTGAATTAAACAAAATAAATAAATAAATAAAATAGCCAAAACAAAACGTGATGTGTACTGTTTGTTCAGTCTGACCTCAGTGACCTCTCTATATTTCAACTTTCTTTGAATGGAAAACCTTGAATAACTGGATATTAGTTAAATAAGCTAAAGCACAGATAATACAACTCAGAACTTAATCAATCCTAAAATTAGCGAAACCGTATTTTTAAAATAATTCTTTTCCTATAGCCTAATACAAGCTAAAATGAGAATCACTGACTTATCCATTAATTCCACATAAGAATTTAGTATTCATCACCAAGGAATGAGAACAAAGATGTGCCACCAAATTCCACAAATGCAAGCAACTTGTCAACTTGTGAACTTTACTTGTCATTTTTAAAGCTAAAAAAATATAATTAGACTGAATATTATAATGTCAAACCTTCTGAAGCTATTGTAATGTAGAAATGTGTTAAGAGAAAGGAAACAACAACATTCATGGAAATGGAAATGAAATGCTTAGAGTATAATGCAAGCAAAATATCACCACATTAAAACTGTGTATAAATAAACAAAAGAATATTGTTCTCAAAAAGGAGACCAACAGAAGATTTTGGAAGACAGCTGTAAAATTAGGCATTTGTTTGGAGGATTTAAAGGCAACTACTTATAAAAGCTGCCACATGAAGACAGATCGCTTTTATTTCTTTCGGGCAGTCATGGCTATTTCCCATTAGAGATGGCTTTGCGCATAATAAAAAGAGAGGAGGTATCCACATTCCGCCAGCTCAACCACACCAGAAGAGAAACATGTTTATCACACACTTTCTGAATTCATATCACTGATTCTAATGTTTCTTTCAGAAGGTGTTATGTTCCTTAAAGAAGCCCTCTTTGCAGGTACAAAGTAATCCGTGTGGAAAAACACCAAGTCCCTTTGTTATATTTATCTTATAGAACTTTTTGAAAATATCATAAGAAGCTTTCGAACCTGTGTGTGATTTGCTTGACATTCATTCATTTGAAGCCCTTATCATAAACACATACAGTCCTTATTTAGTGGGACAAAAATCCAGGTACATGTTGTTTTTCCTATTAGGATCTGTATACAACGTGTGGAAGCAGCAAATAGTCTGGACCAGGACTCAATAATCCTGGGTGTAATGTACAAATTGTCCACACGATGGCATCCGTAGTATGGAGAAAAAAGAAAATCTGGTTTTGATTAGCTCTTTCTTTTATTTTTATTCGTCTTTTTTTCTTTCTGATTTTTGATTTAAGAATTTCAAGATGCAAGAATGAGGTCAAATATCTCACACACATTTTTTTCATCAATGTTAAATCATATCCACAAAAAAAAAAAAAAAAGGAACGATTAACGTGACAGCAGGCTCTAGAATTTGGTCTTAAATGAATAATATTAACCTAACATAGGTTAGGGTATTATAGGTCTACACAGAGATCACATATGCATGCTACACAAATAAACCTGTCCAGTGAAGAATGAATGATTATTTCCCTGAACTTAGGTTTGTCTTGCAGCAGGAAAAACTGCACTGAGTTTGAATTCATCAACCTGCAAATGTTCAACAATATAATCTCAGTTACTCCCTAAACAGTTTACAACTAAACCTCTGAGGAGTTTATAACAATGTAACCTGAAGGACAGGAATCTGATTTGACAGTTTTGTGACATAAATGCTCATTTAATTTTGCGTCTTTAAAACCGTTCTGTCCATAATTTCCGGAGAGCAGCCATCAACAAACTGGAACCAAAGTCCGCAAAAGCCCGTGGTTAAATATGGAGAAACTAAAAGTGTGAATAAGTTATGCTGAGTGACAGTGTTTTCCTTCAATGGATGTGAAAAATATTTTACTTTGCCGATTGAGTGCTTAGTTCATATAACCTTGAGGTTTAGGTTTAGGTTAAATTCTTGACTTCAGTTTATGTACCCGTTGACTCAATTATTCCCTCTTTTTAAGATATTTTAAATCATAGTAATCTATTTCGTTTGTACGCGCCAATGTTTGGCTGTCATCACATTATTTTTTCTTTTACTTGCCGCATTGAAACGCGTGTTATTTTGTTTGCTCTATTTGTTGTATTAAAGGGGGGAAACGTAGCGACCTACAGTATGTGACATATTTCAATTTCTGTCACCCTGGATTAGACTAGGAATAGTATTAATTATTGTATTGGCTATAAAAGTGAAATCAATATTAATTAAAAAAATTGATAATGACCCTGACAATTAAATATATATGGCCTCATGTTTTAAAATAAAGGTTCAGTGTGGTGGTGACCTTGTATTAAGTTGCAGGCTTCTGTGGTTCCACACATACCAGTGGTAAGAATATAAGGTAGAACTGTCGATGTACTGTAATTCAGGTTAAAACTATATCTTTCAGTGCTCTTACAACGAGCAAAATCTGTTTCCCTGTGAACATGTACGCATATCACAAACTAAAGATTCAGTCAGCAAGAGAAATCCATACATTTAACTCCTCTATATAGTTGAATTTGGACATGTACAGTTTATTATTGTAGTACAAGAACAGTCAAAGGACTTCTCATCTTAACAATGATGTAAAATTTAAGGCAGAATGTACTGTATAAGCATGTTTTGTCGTTTACTGTAGTATGTAAAATAACAAATCCTGATTCAGATGGACAATTTTGGGTCCTGTTGGTATAGCACCAAAATAACTGTGATTCTCATGGGGAGATAAATAATATCCATTTGGTTTACCAATAATGGACCTATCAACTATCACACACATCATAAATGAACCAGTTGGTGATGTTAAGGTACAATTCTTCTCAGAGTTTTCTCAATTCTTACATTTGGATAATGTTCCACAATTTTCTGTCACTCAAAACATACAAAACGTATTTTCTAAAAAATGCAATGCTTTGATTTTGAAATAACTCCAGTAATTGTGCAACATGCCTTCAATCTCATGGAGTATCCGCGCTTTCATTTAATATACACCACCATGTCTCATTAAGCTCTTATTCAAATCGGAGAATCCCAATTTGAATATTGGCGCGACATGGGGCTAAAAGGGTGCCAGTTCCCAACTCATACATGCATGGGTACAAATGTAGAATCCTCCTCAGCAGGCAGAAGAAGCCCATTACGACTCAAATTTACAGCAGGGGAAGTTTTGAACAAGC
The DNA here is from genome assembly GCA_016785285.1 of Brachirus orientalis. Taxonomy (NCBI): domain Eukaryota; kingdom Metazoa; phylum Chordata; class Actinopteri; order Pleuronectiformes; family Soleidae; genus Brachirus; species Brachirus orientalis. The sequence continues at coordinate 182,073 of JAFBJR010000879.1, read as the reverse complement.
TGGCGTTTTTCTTGTCAGCGTGCGTAAAACCTGAATTTGGCGCTTTACGCACGCTGCCTCTGTGTTCAGTGAAGCGCCATAGGATATATATGGTGTCTGGGCTGGCAGCAGTAAAACAATGGAGTGATGGCGAAGGTGGTTTACAGCTGTCGGCGGCTCCGAGACAGAATGTGACCCACCGACCAAAAGAGTGTCTGCTTCTCACGGCCTGAGTAACGAGAAAAAAGGAGTAACGTGGATACGGACATTTCAACAGAAGACACAGGATGGATTCATGGAAACTATTAGCTTCCAGTTCACTGTATGAAACTATGCAACATTACATGCAATCCTTCAATCATTTGTAAACGTTTGAATTATCCCTTCAATATAAATATATATATACCAATATAATGTTTCTGAACTTTGCAAACACAGACAAAATAATTTTGTGTCTCAGACTTGCAAAAATGCTAAACAAGTGTTTACAAAGTTTGAAACCACAATCCATTCACATTTTGAACTGGAAAAGTGGAACAGATGATTTCACTCCAGTTCCACTTGGGGCCTAATATGACCTCTACCATTATCAATAGCAATTGTAGCTTCCACGTGAGCTACAGCATTGAATATATGTAGTAAAAACAACGGAATGAGAATTAAACACTCACATGAGTTTTTCTGTTCACAGTGGGATCAAACAATGCTAAAAAAAAAAAAATCAAAGTTCCATAAAACACCAAGCAGCATTTTTAGAGTCATGGTCAATTTTCTCTGGGTGAGAAGATCTACATGCTGGCCTGTGCATAAAAGATAAAAAGGTCAGTCCAAATACTAATTAAGCTAAGCATCTTTATATGAAGAACCTGCAAAATCCTCCTTCCATCAGTCATAAGCTTCTTCTTGGTGTCTTTTATGTTGATCAGCCACACAAATGTGTTTCGGTGTCCCATCATTAAACTGAAGTTAAATGTAGCCTTCATATGGCTGCTTTAAGTTCCTGGGCAACAGTTAATATTCAGTTTAAAGTTAGGCATATAGTGTATATGGTTGACTTTAAAATGTACAGTTACACATTTTGGTCTGACAGTTTCCTGGCAAGGCATGTGTGTGCGTGTGTATGTGTGCTGTGAATCTTGGGTGTACTGGTAAAAAAGTTAAATTGTCTCCTCTCAGCTCAGTCAGTGTGTCTGAAGCTGGAGGCCGTGTGTACAGTACTGAGGAAAACAGGAATCTCTGAGTCAGCGTAGAAACTTCAAGTCTCAGTTTTTGATAAAACGACTCCTAATTGTCCCACCTTGTTTTTAAATTTGTAACAAGATGTTCCAGGACAGCATAATGTCACATTAACAGACATTTCGCAACTGCTCTATAAGTAAATGAATTTACCAAAAAAGGATACAGGCACAGCTTCTAACTGTTGGCCTTTTCTGTATTCTGGCAGTGAAGGAATTTCCACACACTTAAGTAGTCTAGACAGATCAACAAGACTGAATCAACTTTATTTCATGCAAATGATGTGAGTGTCTATAGGCTACGCATACATAGACAGACTGAAACCCCATACAATAACGTTTGAGAGGATTCGCCATTCAGTCCATTCAAAAGATTTCTGCTGTGATTATCATGATAATTAGTGGAGTTGGAGCAACTCTGTACGACTGTCAGCTGCAGTCACCAACATATTTGAGACACTGGATGAGAAGCCAAATTGAAATAGAATTGTGCACATTTAACCATGAATGTTTTTCAGGTTTTCCCAATGAGGAACTAATTAAATGCCCTTTAAAAAGATGTTAGATGCCCAGGTCAACTCCCATATCTTCATTGCTAAGTAAAACTGGTGCCACAACTCTGAATTAACTTTATGCTGGATAACAGCCTGCAGTCGTTTGTTGTATTTTTTAACAAGTTTTCGGTGGTGTGAGTATTATGCTGTGGGAATGTTTCAGTGCATCTGGAACTGGGAATCTCATCAAGGTGGAAGGAATCATGAAGAAAGGAGGATATGTGGAGATTTTGAAAGAAAACCTGAAGCAGTCAGCAGCAGAACTGGGTCTGGGTCGTCACTTTGTCTTCCAACACGACAACGACCCAAAACATACGTTGCTCTTGATGAAGAACTACCTCCAGAAGACCAAAGTGAACGTTATTGACTGGCCTGCACAAAGTTCTGACTTAAATCCCATTGAAAATCTTTAGGGTGAACTAAAGATGAAGGTCCATGCCAGAAGGAGTCTGGAGGAGCTTGAGAGATTTGCCAAAGAGGAATAGGCTGGGATTCCTCAGGAGACGTGTCAGAGACTTGTTGAAAACTGCAACAAACCACTGCAGGCTGTTATCCAGCAAAAAGGAGACACAACTGACTATTAGCATCAGGGGGCTAATAATTTTGACCCTGGCAGTTTTTGGTTTTGTGGAATAATTTCATTTCTGTGTGCAAAGTCAAATAATGGAAACATCCAAATTAAAACTAGGATGTTTGAAAAAGCTGTGTTGCTCTGTTTAACAGCACATGGGAGATACTTATAAAACAATGACATTCTCATGGAGGGCTAATAATTTCATCCTCAACTGTATGTGTTTCCTTTGTTTTCAGCTTTGTGGTCACTTCTTCCTTCTCCTTATTTTCTCTGATGTAAATGTGTTGCTGCTTGTGTGTTTGTTTTGTTGTTCAAATTCTGCGGGCCGACAATTAAGACACAGCAATAGTATATATGAGACTATAAGAATAAAAGTATTTGCACTTTAAAGATAAACTAGGTTTGAATATGTACACAGTGAAAGAATGCAGCGACTTAGACCTTCTTACTTTGCCAGTTTCCCTTTACAAAAAACATTAACATTTGACATAAATAATAATATTTGGGAAACAATAGATTAACATAAAGATGCAAAAGATCAAAAATGCACAGTATCATAAATGCAGTGATATAGTTTAAATAGGATACAGGCTGGAATCAGAGCAGTTCTCTATCTGCATAGATAAAAATATGTCAGGGATAATACACAACCAAAATGCTGAAGTCATGCATGTTGGAAAATGACTAATATTTTCTCTATGGGAATCTGAGTGATGTTTGGTGTGAAGATGAGTGATGGTGCCACCGTGCACTTCTTCGTGCGCCTGTTGGGGGCGTGAGAGGCGCACCCATAGGTTCATATTATAATTACATCGTCCGTCTTGCATAATATCAAAAATCTCAGAGGGTGGGAACAGTGTTACCTCACTGACTCACAAGGGGGCGGGACTTGGACAGCGTATATGATTTAGAACAAATGAGATGTTAACCATTTGAACCATTTGGAGACAACAGTGGTGTTGGAGATGTAGTCCTCCTCCGGGCGGACAGCCCCAACTCCCCTGTTCGGTGAGGGGAGGACCGGGGCTGAGGATGAGGAGGACAGTCTTGTGAAGATGTGAGAGAGGGAGAAAAAAAACACACACACACACAAGAGGACCCATCAGAGTAAAAAAAAAGACGGGGCCAGAGGGACGTAACGATGCGACGTCGCCACAAAGCTCAATACATACGCCGCTCATGAACGCGCTCATTTGGCTCCCAGCATGCCGCACGTCCGGAGGGACCGCCGGGTTCCAGGAGCTGATCCAAGCCCGGTACATAAGCCCACTGCTGCATCTGAAGAGCAAACAGTAAGAAACGCGTGTTTTTATTTTTTATTTATCTGTGTGATTTTATTTCCAGGGATTGTGTGATTTCACAGAAAACCCGCAACAGAGAAAAGAAAAGAAGAGGGTTTGTGGTGCGTCCAGACTCTAACATGCTGTTACTGTGCGTTTAACGCTTGACTGTGAAATAAGAGTGAACTGTGTTTATAAGCCGAGCACATTTTCTCCCAGTGAGCCCTGCTCCGTTTTCAGACCACTTAAAGATACATGAATGGTGATGAGCAGCAGCAGCAGCAGCAGCAGAAACATGTGAGATAAGAGGCTCAACATCATCTGTGCGCAAAAGCATCATCACCATCATCATCATCATCACCATCCTCATCCTCAGCAGCACCAGCACAGAGGAGAATAGTTTCACTTGTGGCTGCAAACACTTTTATTGTGTCCATTAGACTGTTTGCTGTAATCTGACCATGAAGAGAGTGAGGTCATTTGCAACTGTGTTTGCTTCAGTGACTTTTTCTCATGTTGGTCATGTGTGATTTCCTCTCATCGAGAACATCGATTAGTTATCGCCTACTGATAATAATCTAAAGAACGGTGTTAAATTTAAACAATCTCTTCCTCCTCTATTTCCACTCTCACTGAACAATTAAGCTATTTACCAAGAAATGACTCCCACACTATTGAAAAGGGGGGTATTTACCACAAATAGTTATTTTTGCATAACACTTTTAGTGTCTCCTGTCAGTAAAATAGGTTATTGCCATATATAATTTAATATTTAATCTCTTCTGTAGTGTTGACCCTGGATCAGACACATACACTGTTGTTGTCCCAAATATTACATAAGTGTGACCGTCATCTCCACGGCGTTTTTGACATATACTGACACACTCTGCCTCAGTTTGAAAGCAACTGTAGAACTGTTGGTTTTGTTTCATTAACTATAATTACAAAATGGTGCACTTGATCTATAACGCCGGCCTGTGCCGGTGCAGGTTGGTGTCACATTGGCCTTAGGCGGTGCAGCCTTTCACAGCGCAGCGTTTGTAATGTGTTGGGCCCGTTATTGGCTGTCAAGAGATAACGCACTGAAAAAGGCTAAACACGAGGGAAAGCGTGTGAAAAAGCGGGGACAAAGGTGATTATTGTAAATGAAGGAAGCAGTGACACGGTTTTCTGCAGACCGGGATTATACAGTTATACAGTGCGCGCTGCCATTATAGCGCTATTACATAAGGCCTATGATTAATCCGTATTAGACAGACCAACTGGTAAATTAAAATAAATGTATAAGAGTAACACGTACATGTCCTAATTCATATCGATATTAATGCAAAAGTTGGACGAATGGCACTAAAACAATACGGACTAACTTTTGAAGCTGAACACAATGATCTAGGTATATGGACGAGGCAGGAAACTGGTCACAAAAGGAGGAGTTAACACAGGACGTCACGGGTAAATCGTGGGGAGAAAAATTGAGACCCACATGTGGACAAATCCGGTGGAAGAGGCTTCCAGATACAGGGTATGTTACATGTGAACAGTGAAAAGACATGTTAGGGGAGCTGATTATTGTGCAGTGAGACACAAGACAGTTAGATACTGTATAATTTGAAATGGGGCCGCTGAGAGTATGCAGCAGCATCACTGGAGCCTCATGATGGTGCAGAGTCAGTGAGGCTGCAGGTGCAGCATGAACAAACCTGCTGAACTGAGCAGAGCCCAAAACTGGACTACAGTTTGCAGGTACCAGTGACCTAGTAGGCAGATTTCCCAGGCAGGGAGTTTTCCAGGGATTTTCCAGAGGTAGAGGAAGGGAGGAGTGATGCATTTCATTCATGAGATGCTGAGTTTGTATGTTGCTATTTCAGCTGTTCACTACCTTTCCTCCCCCCCCCCCCCCCCCCCCCACGTTTAATAAATAATCTATTTTTCTCTCATTTCCACCGACAGATTTAACTCCCACGAAAGGCATCAGAAATGAAGAAGAAGCATTCCTCTAACTTCCAGGTAAATATGAACGATCCAACTTTTGGTCCGATAATGGATTCATAGACACCGATGACTCCTAAAGTGGTTATAGCTCTCAATGCACCTCAGCAATATTAGGAGCATCATCATCTTTCTCTCCCACACATCATCAAGAACACAGCCAAAAACACCTGCTGTGTTTGTTTGTTTATTTATTTATTTATTTATTTATTTAATCTTCCTCAAAATCTTTATCAAATCCTTGCGGATTATTTTCAGTGGACGCGACTTTTCCGCTTAAATTTTGCACCGATCAGAGCAGGCGTTTGCATGTTCCTGCAGAATACCTTAAAAATGAAGCTTCTCTCATTTCATTTTAGCCAAGTTTAAACGACCTCTTAGGGAACGAGAAAAGGCAGTGGTAGACAGTCTAAACGAATTTAAATACATTAACAGTACAGGTTAATTAATAGCTTGTTCATGTTGTGCCCGTGTTTCTTAAACTTGACCGCCTGATTTCCTGCATCCACCAAATGCAGATATGAATTTAAAATGGTATTAATTCTGTTTATTTAGCCCGAATCTCGTGAATATCACAACAATAAACAAAAGATGTAACCGCAGTAATTGCGATATATTTTATGATTTTTACGCAGCTATTCTCGCCAGCACGACGAATATTCAATGAAAATGAAAGGCATGTCAAACCTTTGATAAAATGTCGAACAAATACACACATTCATTCGCAGAGTATGTCTACTGTTCAGCAGCTTATCACTCAAATCCCCGGATAAATGCATAACATGCGGCGAAACGTCCAAAATCTTTACCCAAAGTTAATAAATGCGTCAATAACGCATTATTTTTGGCTGTTTGCACGAGTGAGCGGAGTAAACGTGAACCTCGTGCTGAGGAGAACCCGTGTTAATAAAACGTGTGTCACGGCCTGCAAAGGCAAAACATCAAAGTAAAGTGATCTAGAAACGCACTAACGCGTGATTGTTGGCAGAAATCCAGAGCCAGGCGAGTTTAATCTCTCTCTCCACGATTTACGGCAGACTTTCCCCACGTAGCGAGTAAAAGCAAAATGTAAAACATGTAATTAGTCTGTGTGCGGGCAATAATGGCTTTATATGTGGGTTTATTTTTAGAGGCAACAGCATTAACCGTCGAACTCAGTGTGTTTTAATTTTATTGACTCCAGGCAGAAGCAACGGCCCGTGTGTGTGTGTGTGTGTGTGTGTGTGTGGTATTTCACCTTGCTGCTATAACGCATTAACTCGAAGCCAGCGATGTCTGTGACGTCACTTTCGGGTAAATAATAATAAATACACGCAATTTTTGTATTTATTAAAATCTATTAATAGGCTGTGTTGGCTATGATGTCTATATGTCCTATATGTATAGAAATATAAAAACTCTTCATACACATCAAATGTAGGAATGCCACATAAAACACACCCCAAATGCCAACTGATAGATATCATCAATGAAATGTATCGATTTCATTTCATACATTTATTTTGTTCAGTTCTCCTGATGCAGATTTGCAAACATTAGTTTCTCGTAATCCCCAAATTTCAACTTTTGTTACAGCTGTTTCGTAACTTTAACTGATTTTAAAGAGTAGCTGTTTTTTTTTTTTTGTTTTTTTTCAGAATGTAGGAAATTGTGATAATGATGAGGTGGAGCTGCAATTTAAGGTGTGAAAAGGAATATACTGTACATGTTTAAGAATCACATACAGTTACAATAATTTCTGATAGGACTTTGTATACTATATAACTGAGTATTTACCTAGGGTGAAATGAGTGTATGTGTTATATTTGCCTTTAACATTCTGCTGTAATGTTTTCTTTATAGGAGTATTTGTGCAAATGATTCCCCTCAGTGCTATTTTATCTGCAGCGTCTGATGCCCTCATAAAGCTCCTTACTGTTGTTGTCTTTAGTTCACTTGGATAGTTCGCTCCAATGCTTTGTTTTGAATTCCTATAAGAGCCCATTCACATCTCAGTCGTATAAAAACACTTAATAGCTTGGAAAATGTGTTTCCCCCAGCAGTATCCCCTGTGAATCTTTAGTCATGCTTGTTTTTCATCTCATTTCACTGAGGCGTCTTTAAGACCATGTGATACATCATCTGCATTAGATATATGACTACGGCTACTTACAATCATTATTTCCAACCCTGGATTATGTGAAAAATAGTAGGAACAGACTAAAACAGCTTTGTTGTGGCGAATTAGCCCTTTAAGCATTTGCCCTCCTGTCATTGTCTGTCTATGCAGGTATATTGGAGGTTGCGTTGTGCTGGTGGGGGAGAGCTGCGTTTGCAGGCCTGAGGGGTTGTCTGTTATCTTTGGTTATCTAGCTGTATGAGTGATGTACATTCTTCATAAAGCTAGATAACCGAAAGTAACAAGAATCCCATTACACGCCTGCATGGAAGAGGAAAACGGACTTTGAAAAAAAGGCAAAAAAAAAAAGGACAAAAACCCACTAGAGAGGCACTGAACAATGGATGCTGCTAATCAACAATGTGAAGGTATGATGCTGTGTTACGTAAGGGCCAACAGAAGGCATTCAATTGTCTACAAAATTTTGTTAATATCCACATTTATAGTGAAAGTGGGGTGTAGGTTGTACTGCTTGTAGGAGTTTAGATACAGGGTTTACACACATATACATATACAGTATATATTACCAAAGAAATGTGTGTGTTATAGCAGCAAAACAATATACAGTCAACACAATTGTACTTGCATAAAACAAGCAAGAATCTTAATATTGTAGTATATCAAAAAGTGTTCAAATTTAAAAACAAAAAGGTACAATTCATCAATAGCTCACACTGTCATTCAGAGAGGCCTCCAGTAGACAGGTTTAATTCCCAGAAATACTAGCACACAAAATGTCTTCATTGTTCTCGTGTGAAAAATAACACTGAAAAAAATGCAGCTAATAATAATAACGTTATTGCATGCTGCTGTTGAGAAAAAAAACAACATCTGCCATATTCAAAGGCAAAAAAATGTAGCCGATGATGTCTTCACCTTTCATTTACTCTGTCCAAATATCCATCTGGAAATATTTCATGCTTAACATGCACTAAGTGTTGAAAGTTCATTATATTTTCGAACTTTCATTGTGTCTAAATCTATGAGTTGCACGTTAAAGTCGTAGAAGAGTGACTGACATCTTTAAAGAAAGTCTGGCTGAAGTGCAAAATGAACTGTTCTGACATTGACTCGAACCCAGTTGACATACACACCTCGGAAAAAGAGCCCACATTTCAAGTTAGTATTAAGTGGTTTTATCATTGCAAACAGACTGAAGTATAACATCCACTTGTAAAGGCCGTGCGTCACGTATTTGTGGCCTTCACCTGGTCTCACATCTCATCTTTCTTTCTTTGAGTTTAAAGCAATGGGCCTCTCTGACGGATCACATCAAATCAAAACAGGTTTCTTTTAGTCCTCAGCTAAAACAAACAACATCAGCTCTGCACATACCACTCAGTGAATACTGATGCAATTTGTTCCAACAGTAAGCAAACATATGATATAAGATATAAGGGAGTAAAGAGTGAACTGGAAAGATCAAATAGATGAAAACACAGTTGAGAATTTCAGATAGATGTTCACATTTTGTCATACCATAGGACTCTCTTTATCACCTTCTCACACACTCACGCATATACACACACGCACACACACACACATGGAAATATTGCTTCTAATTGTTTTTTGATCTGGGTAAGAATTTGGTGTCCTCACGGTTACAGAAAGACCAGTGTGTGTTTGTGTGTGAGGAAGAGAGTGAACAAGGGAGAGAAGTGGAGTGTAGCACTCTGGATCTGGGAGATGTGAGGGGCTGGAGTGAGGGGCTGCAGTCTTGTTTACAGATGTTTCTCATCACAGTCCTGATGATACAGTCCAGCCAGACTGCAGGTCTGGTCACCATACACACACAAACACACACCCACACACACACACACACACATGGAAATATTGCTTCTAATTGTTTTTTGATCTGGGTAAGAATTTGGCCTCAGTCTGTTTCTAATTAGCCTGTTTTTTTTTTTGGGTTCCATTTTACCAGTTCCACAACATAATTGCCTAAATTTTCGGTTTCCACTGCAGTTCTTCTTCTTCTTTTTTTTTTTTTTTAGAAAAAAATCTGTTTTTTGTTGTAGTTGTTACATGAGGTGTGAACAACACAAGAAGCTTTAGACCTGGCAAGCACAGGCAGATTTGTGTGTCTCTTCATCGCCTTTATATAATTTACATGACATTTTTTTGTTTGTTTGTTTGTTATTTTGGAACATGGGTGCAGACATTCATTCCCAGCTGAGCTGTTCAGACTCGTCAGTGTGGTACAGAGGCAGTGCTGCTGAGCAAAACAAAACAATGAGCACCTCGAGAAGCAATTAGCAGCACTTTGCAATCATATGGAGCATCTCCACTCCAGTTGATGCTCTTCTGCAGTTTTTTCCCTCTCAGCGGACTTTGAAAGAGAAGTGACAGTGTGGCGTCAGTGGGGGACAGTTAGGCAAAGACGACAGTTTGTGCGTGTGTGTGAGGCATCCCATTTCTCATCTTTAAAAGGCAAAAATAGGCAGTATTCTCCTAGAAAAACCCTCAAACCTCCAAACTCTGCTTCCCATTCACTACTATCAATATTAAAAATATGTTATTACTAGTTATATATTTATATATAATGTTTTTAAACCTCACTTTGTTGTGGCTAGAGGAAATCTGTGTCCTAATGAAGCTAATTATGAGACGTTTTTCATTCACATGTGCTTTTTGCACCATGAAGTGAAACTGTACTTTTTCCACACACACTTCCCAACGCGCTGATCCCCCCCCCCCCTCATTCATTTAATTATATTCTTTCCTTTTTTTCCCAGCTCAGATTCTCAGATGGTTGGTTCTGATTTGTATGCATTTGCATAATGAATGTCATTTGCATGCTCAGGGGCAGACCATACCATGAGAACGGCTGCGTTGGTTGTTTTTGTGTGTGTGTGTTCATGCATGGGCACATGTTTGTGTATATTAAGCACATGTAAATTACTTTTTTTTTTTTAAACTAACAGACCAACACAGGCTGTTCTCTCGCCCACAATGTATAAACACATTGTTCTTCGTCTCTGACATGTCAGTGTGTGAGTGTGTGCATGTGCGTGTGCACATATGGCTGAATTCCTTCTCTAAGTGTAGGGCAGCATTCTGATGATCATGCCACTGTCCGACTCTCTGCCTCTCTTTCGGTCGTTTTGGTAACCGTTCAGTAATTTACTGACTACAAGAGTGAAGAATAAGAGACTCCCTTCTCAATCCCATAATCCTCCTCTTCTCCAACCCCTCCCTTGCCAGTTTGTCCTCCTCTCCCACATGGCAAGTCACAGTCCTGCCACCATCTTAGGTGTTAAGACTGGCACAAAATGGCAGCTGGAGAAGGGGAATGTAGATAGCCAGCGCTGCACCTTCCCCCACATCATGTTGGCCGCGATCCTTTCTGCGCCATTGGTTGCCTCAAGACAGTGTTAATTACTGCCAGTGTGTTAATTGCAGAGATCGCCCCAGGAGACATGCGGGAAGAGATGAGATAGGAGGAAACGTGGAGCCAGTCCCTTTAGAGGGTTGACAAGCTGGCATCTTTGAGGGCAGCTGCGATTCCTGCATTGCTTTTTCCTTTCTTGTCCGTTGTCTCGCTGCAGACGCTGACGGCCGTCCATTTTGTGGATTTCCATCACACTCAAAACAACTATTCAGACTGCGTTATTTCTGCGACGTTAATTAGATCATTGTGAGGGTTTTAATTACAAGAGCATGATTCCTGCATGTACAGCCTCCATGTGGCGTTTGTGCCGCATGCTTGTGCAGACAGCTTTGTTTGATGATGACGAAAAAGCGAAAAAAAAAAAAACGCCTACAAGCTCGATGACATCCACAAGGAGCTGTAATTAGTAACAAAGCGGTCTTCATAAATCTCCACTTGTTATCACACATTTCTCTCACACATACAGTAAGCTTCCCATTTGGGGGGTTTCAAGGAAAATGCGTTGCCATGTGGAAGATGTTTCACTGGTTCCCACATTGTAAAAACACCTCATCACAAGTTTGAAATTTAACTGGAAAAAGGTACCGTGTGTAACATTTAGCAACATTTATTGGTGAAGCTGAATATCCATCCCTTACCCTTCACTTCTAAGTGTGTTAGAGTGCCTATATAGCCTTCAGTTAGCATCAAAACTCAACCAATGTTTAGTTTGTCCATTGTGGGCTACTGTAAAAACATGGCGCTGTAAAATGGGGACCTCTCTAGAGCTGACCTAGGGTAATGAAAAACTATTTTCAATTATTTTATCTCCAATTTTTGCAAAATGAAAATAATTTCACTCACATTTCACCCACTGGACCTTTAAATATTGTAAATGTAATATGCTGCTGTTGACTTTCAACCAAAATTTACTTTCAGGTCTTATTTTTAACTTCATCAAGCTTCTGTGGAAATTCTGACAACAAACATTGGGTTTTAGGGAGGAGGAGTTAAAACTTTTTTTAAATTGTCTACAGAAAGGCATGTGGCCCTTCAGCTGTCATTACACTTTTGTTGCTGTAAGATTTACACACCAGTGTCTGGCTTTCACTGATTTCTGAATCTGAGACAGATCTAAATTTTCTTTTTGATTTGAAAAAGGCACAAATAATGTTAAATTATATGAATTCACATCTAAATATGAGAAGAAAAAAAAACATGAAATCAACTGTTCTGGTTCTGGGTCACCAATGTGACATTTCAGACGGCAGAAACCTGAATTTAAAGCAAATTAGGATTATCAAGAAGATTATTAAGAATCAACAGACTATCAACTAATCTGTTGATTCTTTTCTCAATTAATTGGGTAATCATTTGGTCCATTAAATGTCAGAAATATGTTGAAAAAAATTTAAAACCTGGAAATAATAATTTCAAAAGTCTTGTTTTAATGATTTCTTTGTTAGAGGAAAGAAACCATAAAAAATATTCACATTTAAGAAGCCAAAAAAATCTGAGGAACCTGTTTTTATTCTTTAAAAAAAACACTCAAACCAATTAAGCCAATATCAAAATAGTTGCTGATTACTTTAGTAATTAATAAATGATTGATTAAGCATTTCAGCCCTAATAGGGTCCTCTTAAAGCAGTGGCATATTTAACTTTTGAAACAGCACATCTTAAGCAAATAGGCTCAAACCCATTGGTGTTGTTTTCTGACCTTATACACTTTCATCAAAAAGAAATCCACGCCGTAAGTGTACGAAGAAAAAACTGTAGTGAGTGAGTGAAGGAAAAAGTCAAAGGAAGAAGGTGATTGCGGGGTGAGGGGAGGGGGCAGACAGACAAGGAGAGGGAGTCTGCGACAGTGAGATCTCAATAGTGAGAGGCCTTCTTTGTGTTTCCATGTGAGGTTTGTTTTGGGGGCGCAGGGGGCGCTAAGAAAAGATGGGATGAGGAGAGGGTGGGGATCTTATCCCGGGCCCTCAGACAAGCGACACATTGTCCTCCACAGTGTGTGGCGGCACTTGTGGTGTGACGCCATTATTTAGGCCAATGGAAGGAACGGGGTCTGGAGACCAGCTTAACCAAAACGCCAATTAGAGCCGGATCGTCCTGATTAATGGACGAGGGAGATTGGTAAACAATGCCAGCCATTGTTAAAGACCTCCCTCCTCACAGACACACACACATCCCACTGGTTTCTTTCACACAGCAGACCTTCAATCCACCCAGACACTTGCACGCATGCACACGTCTGCCATGCCAGGCCTGCCATTAGCATGCTGCTCTGTCCTTTTCTTTCAGTTTACACAGCCTAAATGTAAACTTTGTGTAGATCCATGTATAGAAATTGCCATGTAAATTAAGTTTAGTGGCAAAAATGGAGAATATAAATTAATTAAGAGAAAGTTTATGGTAAAAATAACTTTTCAATGTCGAATATAAATCTTAATGTGTTTAACATAAAATTAGATTTATTTTATTTTTTTTTTTTTTAAAAAAGGTAGCATCAGTCACTTCATATTGAAATTTAACTGAGGTGCCAAAACCAGTAGTTGGCTCCTCATATGTTAATCACACGCCATGCGCTGCTTGGCTCTGCATTTCAATACGTCCTACTTTATTGTTTTAAAGAATATGCACTGAATAATTAGCCACCACATACTCCAATCAGGGGCATGCCAATGTGGGGTTGCCATGGCAACTTCATCAGTTTCTTACCCCCTTCCTCCAATGTTACCCTTTCCATCCCCATCTTCTCCTCCTCCCCCTTCTGCCTAGCTGCAAACAGGACGGAGAAAAACAAAGCGTGGGAAAAACACTTTGGTGGCTCAGACAATGATTGTAGGGGTAAAGAGGAGAGGAGAGGAGAGGAGAGGAGAGGAGAGGAGAGGAGAGGAGAGGAGTGTGATGTTGGTGATTGGTAGAGCAGGTTGTGTCTAGACTGGGTGTTTTGGAGTTTGGGGGTTGGGGGGCATATTTTACTTTGTTGTCTGGGATGAACGTTTATATAAGAGGTTTAAAGTATTCAGATTTATTGACCTTGATTAATTAATTACTATTTCATTGATTATCAACACGGGCCAATTTGTTGGAGCAATAGTATTAATGAAACCAGAGAAAATGCTGTATTATGCAGTATTATAAGATAGACGATGATAATTTGAATAAAGATTAATAAAATATCAAATTTAAAAAGCTCATCATAATGTACCAAATATGGTCGACTGAGTATCCACCTAAAGAAATGAAATGATACGACTTCTGATTGTGTAACACAGATCTGCTGTGCGCTCCTCCACTGTCAGTCTGTGTGTGAGGCAGTGATTTGTGGGTCAGTCACATCAAACCATGGAGGGCAACTGTTTTCCGCCCATGCACAATGTTTTGTGTATCTCTAAAAGTCAACTCGTTATTTACAAAGTATGGGTTATCTGTGCATGCTTGAAGTTAGTGTGTGAGTGTGTATTTTGATTACAAAACATAACCTCTGGTGGTTAAACTAATTTTATTTTGATGAATCATAATCGTGTGCGAGTTTTTTTTCCCCTCTGTTATTAGTGTCTACGGACAGTGAATGGGAGCAGTGTGTTAGAAGGCGATACAGTGAACAGTAACACTGATTATAATTGGCTTTAAAATCGCATCAAATGTTTGTGTTTGTGCATATGATTTCCATAAGTCACCTTCAGTCTCTTAAAATATTTAACAGTGTCTGTGTGTTTTAGATACAACACTTAAAGGAACTTTTTCCCCAGTTATCTTGCACCAATAAAGCTTAAAAACAAAGAATGTGAGCTTCATATAGGGTACAGGATGTGTGTTTGATTATAATTGCACATATAGATGCAGTTCTTTAGAGCTTTATTTAAACAGGATCCTCTCTTGGGGTCTACTCTACATCTTTAATCTGACCCCAGTCCTATAACAAATGCAGTAAATTAAAACCCAGTAGAATCAGATTAACTGGGGAATTGTATGGATCAAACCAAGCAAATGCTTTACCTGCAGAAAATGTATTGTGTTGCTCCAGTTCTTTACTTGGTGTATTATTAGTAAAGAAAGAATAGAATCTCATCAGGCCTCTGCATATTTGGGTTTTATAGATGCAAAATTAAGGTTGTGTTTTATTTTGAAAATCAGTGACTTTAACGCCCCCTCTGCTTCTTCATTTAAGGTTTCTGATCGGGTTGGAATTCGGGTCTGATGAGCTGATCTTTGGACTATTGTTGAGTCCACAGGACTACATCACTGTTAACCACTGTTTCTCATACTGGAGGATAATACCACCATCTGCACAGTGGACAGAGTTACAACTGTCAGTGACAACGTATACAAACTGATAAAGCTGGTACAGTGAAACATGGACAAACTGATATTCAGACATCTTAAGACTGAAACTGTGAGAGGAAAGGTGGATTCTTTGAGTGCATCTGTGTGTTGTTGTACAACATGGTCTCCAGATCTGTTCTGTGTAGCTGTTCAGAAAACATGTGAACTAGATGTACATGTAGGTCATGTTGACACACACACACCCATGCACACACACAAACATAAATTTGCAGTTCAAAGTACTTTTAAATAGGACGGGAAAAAAATAGAAAATAACTCCAGTAGTTGATGTTTTAAGTTTTCAGTATAATTAGTACAACAATTTATTAATGTTTTTTGTAGAATAGAGAATTTAAATGTATATGTTTGCATAATTCTTTACATTTTCTTCTTACATATATTTTAATTATTTTTTGTTTCTATATTTGTCTCTAGTAAATTTGGTATTTCAATCATATTGGTGACAATCTGTGTGACTGTGTTACTTGAAACGTGAAATCATTTTTTGTGCAATTTAAGTATGAACACTATAGCAACTGTTCAGATTTTTTAACAGAAGTTAATTCTTTACTTTTTTTATATTTGACATTAATGCATTGCTGGTAAATATAGTTCTTATATGATGCATTTTATTAGTGGCATCACACTTTAGAGTTAATTCTTACAATATGTATCAATGTTTATTCCCAGTCCAGTGCACCAGAGAACAGCTGGAATTATTAAGTCTAATTTCAAATACATTTTTAAATTTAATCTATGCAAAAGAAACTTGAGGAAGGGTTTACATTTGCACTTTTTGTATTTGCGTGTGCACATTATCAGCTAAATGTATAGGTTTGGTCTCAGACCAATGTTAAGTTGTTTTATATATGTGCACTATAAGAGCACAGGTGCAATGTGTGTGTGCTATGCTGTTGTAAATGGTAATTGAAACTGCACGATGATCTTTATTATCAGAAATGTTTTTGCATTGATTTAATCACTCTGCATTTATTGCACATCATATTTGTCAAATCCGTTCCCCTGACGTTGTTCTACAACCACAAAAATGCATTGTTATCAACGTGGAGAACCTGTAAATACTGTATGTGCAATGAATTTGTGCAGTTTAAGTAGTACATAGAGGAAATTTGCGGGTTGCATTATTTTGCACTGTACTGTTTCAGGAGTCACATATGCGTGGTTTGCACAAGTTACTGTATCTGAACTATGCAATTGTTTGCAGTTAATGTAATCAATAAAAGTGTTGTTTACAAAAGGTGGATATATGTCTATTTCTATGATATATTATTTCTTGACTTGTGACTTTGTACTTAAAAAAACTGCTTGTCTCTTTATGATATCTAACCTGAAGAACCTTTAGGAAAATATACATTTGCTGGCCAACTTATGTATGAACTGATTAATCCTCTTATTTGGCTTTTGCTGAGGCGTTCTAATTCTAATTAAAATTAATGATCAAGTATGACCACATTTAAGCATCATTTGACACTAGTGTATGGAGACAAGCATCATCAAAGTGATGCGAATTGAGAGCAGGGCACCTTTTACAGATATGATCAAAAAAGCCATTAGTTGAAGGTGCTTACACATTTTAAAAAGTGACCTAGATTGTATTTCTAGTATGCTGTCTATCAATGCAAGCTAGTTCATTTTATTAGACCCATAAAACGTAATACATTCAAGCAGCATGTCAGAAAATTCAAGCGTTAACCATGATATGTCATAAGAGATTGAGGAAACTGAGTTTATACACAAACTACAATTTAATTTACAGCCTTCAAAGTCTAGGTGTAGTTCCTCAAAGATCCAACCTTTGGTTCATGTGGAATTGATAAAACTACCTGGCAAACTTGAGTCTCTGGGTAGTAAGAGAAGGGAGAACAATAGCTTTTATTTGAATTGCAGTACCCATTTAAAATTATAGTTGCATACATTACATATTGTCTGTATGTCTTAATATCTATAATTTTATAGATCTATAATGTACGGGTGGGGCATGATGAGTTACCTGTATGATTCATGAGTGTTAGATTACAAAAGCTTAGTATAGTTTACACATAATGCATTAACAGAGACTTTCCCAATATTCATTATTAGGCAAAATTACAGTTGAGAGGATATTTTGGAATATTTGCAGATTGTTGAAATTTGAACTGGCTTCATAGAGAATTATTGTCTCTCTATAAATCCAGGGATAATTTAAAAAAAATATGCATGCAGCTGACCAGCATTCAACACAGAGCCCATTAGAAAATGTCCTTCATGTTCATATGAGCATTAACACAGTTATTGATTGATGTTTTCACACTCTGCACACTTGTAGAGTGAAAACGCATATCTCATCTGCATTATGGGCTGTGTTTGGGCCATCGTGCCACAGCTGATCTTGAAGAGGGGCCAGTGGATCATTGGATCCAGCTGCTGCTGTGCTGCATGCAGCATCTGTACAGAGGGACTCCTAAGCTCACAAACACTGTTGGGCATAAAGCTGTGTCAAAGTAAAAAAAAAAAGGTCTGGAAAACACAGTTTGCAGCTTAGGATACAGTAATGCAACACTTCTCAGGCTTCAAGCCACGACAAAGGGACAAAGGTACAATGACTGAGATTTAGGTCACCATTAATCTGATATTTTAGAAATGTAAATGCGAAGCTTTCAATTGGTGAAGGTAGAAAGAATGAAAAACAAAACAAAAAAGTAAAATTGTGCTTCGGTTTGGACACTGGTATCAGTTTCTCAGTGTCTTTGTGACTCATCATAACACAACATACCAAATCCACAACATGCCATGTTTTAGAAAGTGTGGGATTAATAAGATGACCTTTCACATTTTTTTCACACTACCTTTGGTGAGTTAAAATTTCAGAGCTTAATAATTAACAGGCAAGTTAGAATTAAAAGGCAGTAAAACAATAAGCAATCATTTCAGGATGCAAATGTCAGCTCAATTATGGAATGAAAGATGGTCTAGAAGAGAAAATGCTATCAGCATCATTTATAGTAGGTCTATTTCAAGATAAAAAATATCTATAATGACGAATCAGGTTAATCTAAAGGGATCTGTAATGAATTTAAAATAAACTGCTTGAGATTTATAACACTTGGGTTGTCCAAATCCTATTAACTGGTAGTGTATAACAATAGGCGAAGATCAGTACTTGTGTCTTAGCATAGGAACCTCTACAGCACATGCAAATGTGAGAATTAGAAAATCAGAGACTGTGTGTAAAGGGTCAGATGACAGGTAGGCCCTCTGCTGCAGTCAGCGCAGCAGACCAGCCTCCAGACGGCAGGAAAGTTACGAGGACTGTCTGATTGTAATGGAATCAATAACAAGACAATAGCTCATGTCTGGGAGCAAAATCGTGGGAAGTGCCACCAAGGGCCTGATTAGCATTCTGTACTGTGAGTCCTTGTAGTCCCGTCTCCTGGAGCCCCCCGACCCAGAAGTAAAGAATGGCTGCACAGGAGGGGAGGGGGCAGAGATGGAGGAGAGGTTGCAGAGGGCCAGACGGGGGATACGGAAAGTCAAGGAAGACAGCTTCACAAAGACAGGCATAGTGCTGGGGTGTGAAAGGGAGGGGGTTGAGGCTGCCACACCAAAAATCAGGCAGTGTGAGGGAACTGGGTTCAAGTTCATCTACAAATCCTTGTTTGCATGTTGAGGTGCAGACTAAGTAACTCCAGCTGCATTTGTGTAACTAAGAACCTCAGTCTAAATCAACCAGTGGCTGATGCAAAAGTTAGAAACAGTGAGTGTGGAGGTAAAATTTTGATATGGCTATCCAATAATAATTATAATAATAGTAATAATAATAATAATGCCACCTTAAAATCCCCAGGGTCCTTAAATCCAAATTGCTTGCTCTTTTCCAAATGCCAAATAAACAATGGACATCACTCAAGAAGGAAACAAAAGCAAAACAACAGACTTTAGGCTTTTCAACAGATCCAATGAAGAGCTTAAGGTTTTCAATTTGATTTTAACATGACTGCACTCTGGTTTATATGTAAATACAGTATGATTGTATTCACATTTATGACAAATGTGAACGCCAGGGCTGCCTAAGTAAAAGTACAAAAGTACCAGTACCAGTAAGTAAGTTTATTGGACTTACTTTACTGAGGTAATAATTATGTGAATAGTTACATAACATAAAAGTTGAATTTCTATTTATTATTTCAACCAATTTTAAGTATAAAATGAGTAAAGTAACAAATCATATTTTGGATGTACTCTCGCCCTATGTCAGCTGGACCCCGCGACCCTCATTGGATAAAGCGGTAGAAAATGAGTGAGAGTGAGAGAGGGATGTACCGGATGTTAAATACTAACATAAATTGTGGGAAAAACACTGAATAAATAAATTAAAGCCCTTGGCCTGTTCGAGGTTAGAAATTGACGTGAAGAGCTTTGACCTCGAGGCAAATGGACAATGGTCACTTCCTCCCCTAATTCACCACCTCTTCACAAATAATTGACCATTTTAATGTGTGTGCATGTGTGGGACGCATGGGTGGTAGAATGCATAGGGTGGAGGTTCCTCGGTGTGACCCTTTTCAATGGCCTTTAAATCCACAAGTCGTTTGACCTTTAAACTCTTTGATTGTTGTTCTGTGTCCATGCAGCTCTTGAGGATTTCTCAAAAAGACACCTGTAATATCCTGCTGCTAGGTTTTTATGGTGACACACCCTCCTGATATAACGCCATCAATTCTTGCTTAAATGACCAGTTGATTGTGAAAGAATCAATTGGATCCGTTACTTCGGCAAAATAAATGAAAGAAGTCATTCTGTGGAAAATCGACCTCTTTTATTTATTTATGATGACGCAAAATTAACATAAACAGATAAAACTGTTTTAGAGATATGCAAATTAATTAAAATAGTCAGTATTAAAGGAAAAAGGTTGAAAAAATTTGGTACATAAAACAAGCATGCTGTTCAAGGGGTTTGACTTAAAAGTTTTCGAGACAAGAATGTCTTTTTAGTGCATATGTGAAAACATCTTGTCTGTGTCCTAAAGGGGCTAAATGTTTTTTTTTTCTATATACAGTGTATATAGCATTCCCACTGCAGACTCTCATGTCAGACCCTCTCTAGTCAAGATGTTTTTGAGAGAGGTAGGGAGTCTTTTTAGATTTGGTATTATTCAGTATTTTCAAAACTATAGTAGCTACTCTCTGCTGGCATGTATTAGTTTGTTTCTTTTATCTCTGATGACACATCATGGTCAGTTTCTTCAATTTCTTACACAAGTTACAGCATAAAATGGATATCTCTTTAAAAACTGGACCTAAACGCATCAAAGCATAATTTGTTAACAGTTCACATGGAGGCGGAAGGTGGAGCTGTCTTTATTCACTTAATCTCAGAGGTTTGAACATTAACTTGAATTAAGTTATCTAAGCATTTTAGAGAATTTGAAAACCTATAATGGACATCCTGAAGATTTCAACAACGCAAAGAGGAAACTACAATCCAGTTTAAATTCTTTATGTAAAATTTTAAAAGGTACTATAAAAATATGCAGTAGTTTTTAGGAAGTAGTCTAAGGAAGTAAAGAAATAATAGTACAGTACAGTATAAAATTAAAATTATACTTTTCAAAATCACTTACTTAGTGCAAGTAAAAGATAAAATACTGTTAATCTAGTTTTAAAGTGAAGATACTCTTCATTCTTTCCTAATTTTTACTTTTCATCAAACCACCTGAGGTCATTTATCCCATTTGATCCGAGGGCAATTTGAGACTGAAAAAAAAAAAAATCATAGTTTCAAGAAATGTAAAATGTCAATAAAAGGCTCCTCAAATCATTCCTAAACCACAGAATTGGGGTCAAGACTGTAGAAAGAGGTTGTTGACCTCTGGGTTTGTGGAGTTTAACCTCTTGGCCTCTTCTCTGATGAGAGCTCAGAGGTCATGACTCTGTCAGGAGAGGTGGAGAGGAAGTTTTTCACCGACGGCCAGATAGGACGACGAAGTGTGTCGTCCATCCCCAGTGGGCTGTGGAAATTTTATTTCAGCACACATGTGCTCACACATACAAACCTCAAAGAAAAACAAGCAAAATATGCACAGGGTGCTGCAAATGCAATACAGGCCGAGCGTACAGGTTCAAAAACTGAATCTTTAGATTTTTCCTTTTTCCCTCACATTACCACATTATTTCTCACATTACCACATATTGTTTTGCTATTAAATGTGTGACAAAGATCGCATGCATGAGAATGCTTCATTCAGCCTATCTCCACAAATGGGCATTGTCTGAAATTTCTTGCTCTGTCTAAAAGTCATCCACTTGCTGATTTCTCACAAAAACATTCTAGTGAGTGCTATTGAACATTTTGTGAATTATTCCTCATTTTCTCAGACCATTGATACAGGGGGCACCAGGCCCGAGGGGAAAACAATATCTTATAGATTACAAAATAAAACCGATCTATCCAGATGAAGACACACGCACAAAACATGGGTAGAAATCAGCCATGAGTATGTCATGGCACGCTGGAGGGTCTGACTTCTTAATTAGATGTGTAAAAAGGCTGGGTCAGACAGAGCAGACAGGCAAAGAAAGGCAGGCGAGATGAGACCCTTCAAACTGTCTGCGTCACACTGTGGGTGTGTGTCTGGACGGTGATGTGAGAAAGTGTGTGTTGTGGTGTTTGCATGTGTGAGTCTTGACAGTGCTTAGTTCAAGTTTTTGTTTAGCTTAAGTGTGAAAATACATAATTTTGAGCAAAAGTCCATGGAACTTAAAGTCTGAGGGACTTCTTTTAAGAACCCAAAACCTTTTTGCTTGTGAGTAAACATAGGGAAGATTTAGGTTCATCTGATGTTGAACAGGAAAAACATGAGAATTAGTAAAGACATGTCTTCAAAACACATGAAAGGCTGGACTTTTAGTGGAACGAGATTTTATGTGCTTTTGTTGAAATTAAACAGCTGAAAGAAAAAGCCCAACAGACTTGTAACACTGCAAAGTAACACTGCAAACTCTGGCCCTCTGCTTTCGAAAAGTACTACCACCCAAGTCAGATCTTTCATTGGCATAAATTGATTTACCTAAAATATAATTTAGACCCCAGTCCATGCTGTCCGTGTAAAGTTTCCAAGCTCCAGGGAAAAGTTCTGGCTGAAACACAGCTTACCAAACTACTGTGGTAAAAAAAGATGTTAACATGATCACCTAAATTTATGAATGTGTATGTGTCAGTCCTTTCTTTCTTCATAGTTCACTGCTACAGAGTACACTTGAAAATAAAATTAAACCTGAAACCCATCATTTACTGTACATGCAGCATTAAGGGACATAAATACCAACAGGGCTGTTCCAGTACATATCCCTTTACAGTACAGACCAGCATTTTACAACATAGGGTCAAAAATAAATACAAAATAAAAGACAAAATTATTCTCCATTAGATCATTTCCCTGATTTTATATATGGTCTCATTAGTGCTAAATTAAGTTGCTTAATAATTGCATTGACCTGAGAAATTTTTCATGACATAATACAAAATATCACTCATGTGTACCGGTGCTAACAACTGGCCCACATGTGCCCCCAGTGTCACAGGTACGAATCCAAAGTTTGGCAACAAGTGAAAAAAACCTTTTGTGGCTCTTGAGACTTTAGTAGATGTTTAGACATATATACAGTTGCACAGAGTTAATTCTGTACTACTGTATATACATGTATACAGTGCACTGGTCTTGGTTTTGACCAGTTTTAATCCCTAAAATCTTGGTCTTATTATGGTCTCTGTATATTTATGACTCATGACTAGGTCATGGTCAGTATGGTCTTGACTATGACACTAGTTGTAGCTCATTATTAAAAAAGAAAACTTACATACACATAAAGAACACATTGAAATGGCATTTCCACCTCCCTCCATTGTTTCAGTAAACAAACAATAATATTAAAATCTTAAATGAACATTGGGTAACTTATACAGGGAGTATACAGTATGTTATTACATAGAATATACATTATGATATTACATGGAATATACATTATGATATTAAAAAAATCTTTAAAAAAAAATTTTTTTGGGAAAATTTGTTGGAAACTAACTGAACCTACACTGCATCCATTTAAGAATTATAGTATTTAAATTGAGTGATACAGTATAATGTACACCTTTGCCTTTGCAGTAAGAAGCCCCAGGTTTGTGACCTGGTCGGAACATTTGTCTTTCTGCATGGAGTTTGCATGTTCTCCTCGTGTGTGCATGGGTTTTCTCCAGATTCTCCAGTTTTCTCCCACAGTCCAAAAACATGTAGATTTGGGGATTAGGCCAATTGGACACTCTAAATTGCCCGCAGGTGTGAATGTGAGAGTGGATGCTTGTTTGTCTCGGTGTGTGTCCCTGCAATGCACTGGTGACCTGGCCAGGGTGTACCTGGCATTTCGCCCTATGTCAGCTGGGATTAGGCACCACCGCCCCCCATGACCCTCATGTGGAGGATAAAGCAGTATAAGAAGAGTGAGTGAGTGAATATAATGTATGCAGTGAGTAATATTTACCATCTTTTCCGATTATCTGACAAAATGTGCTTTCTTCAAATAATTCTTATGGGACTCTCCAGATTCATTTGTTTTCATATTTTTTCTCTCACTTCAACTTGCAGCTAAACAATTATATGATATGATTATAAGCTTTTATCAAATCCAAAATTCAAAGAAATATCTGTTCTCCAATGTGCGATTTTTTTTAACTGCTCTCTGAATATTAATTTGTGCAGTTAATCTATGCGTGTATTTGCAAATTCTCCCGATTTCTCACAGCGACCTGGCCTCCAACGTGATTTAACTATGCAAGTGCATGAAAGAGGATAAGGAATGTGTCTCTTAATAAGTCATTAACGGTGAAAACAAGTCAGAAACACTTATAATAATTACTTATTGTTACTCACTCATTGTTGCCTGTGAGCAGACATGTCACAGTCGATCTGAACCAGAGTCTTTGGGTGAGAACCGTGCGGGAAACCTCCAGGCCAGCTGCAGCTGTATGTTGTCTGTGACACATAGAGAGAAGGTCACAGGTCAAATAAGTTCACAGGAACTCAGGGCTTTCTCATGCTAATGCTTGATTGCAGCACAAGAAAAACACAGAGAAGTGCTCATAACGTTATTAGGAAGTAGTTTGTTTAAATCTGTCACAATCTCATGTTCGACGGACACGCCGACTCAACTGGTGAATATATAGAGGCAAGTGGAGATGTCCACCTAGTGATACTAGTCAAAATGTTGTGCATAACATTTAAATATGACCAAAAGTTGGCTACATTCAAACCACTGTCACTGAGTTCACACAATGCTGATTAAGCCTGTCAGCAGAACAGGACTCTCTCTGCTTTTCTCAGTATAGCAGTGTTGACATGATGTAAAACGCATCACTCTGTGTCACCACAGACGTTTCACATCACGACTGATGGAGGGGAGGTGAGATGGCACCAAACTTAAGGTTAAGGAACTAACCGCGATTCTCTGAAACTTGAGGGAGGTGAAACAAATGTTGAGAGAGCGGAATATGAAGAGTTGTAATAATACATCACCATATCTCTCTCTCTCACGCAGTCTTGCTTCCATAAAGACATTACATTGTTTTATATTCATTTTTTGGAGACTTACCCTAACCTTCACCATAATTACTACTAGTCTAACCCTAACAACCACATCGTAGCCATATAACATGTCTTCACCTCATGGGGACCTGCTTTGCTGTCCGTATATTATGACTGTGTAAAGAGATGTATGTCCCAACAGCATAACTGAAACACACACAGACACACACACTCACACCTGTGATGCAGAATACAAACACAGATGTAGAATATAGAAAAAAGAGGTGATTCCCATACAGTTATATTGTTAGCACAACTGCAGCTCATAGTGCCCTCAGCTGGAGTTTTGAGGCACTGCAGCGAGAATGGCTCGTGGGTTGTGATGATCACAATCATATCCGCAAATGTGTCCAAAAACGTTTCTTAAAGTTGAGCTGACTATTTTCTCCTTGCAGTTTAAAATAAGATTTGAAAATGAGTGCCTCAAATTATTATCCTTTTTAGGACAAATAAACATCAGCGTTTTATTATTATTTTTTCCTAGTGCTGTATCCAAGCATATCACAATCAATATTGGTTGCAACAGTAATAAGTTCAACTAATGCTTAAGCCTGCAGTGTGGAACTACGAACTATGAAGCCATCACACAAACGCATTCAAACTGAGAAATTTTCAGAGTTTCAAAATAATACATTATAATAGAGCAAATCTAATAACTATAAAGTCTATTTCTCTTTAACAAGTGGAAGCAACACCGCTGGTAATAACCTGTTTGACACGCCTCGTTGCTGTAGCTTATTCTGTCTTCATTGATAAAGTTATTCTCCTCAACCTGCTGGTTGGCATTAAAAAAAAAAAAACATTAGTGCTGGCATTCAGCATGGGAGTCTTGCCACAGACACCAGATTGAAAAATGCTTGTAATCTAATCAGTTCAGTGAAGGCTCCCTTGGTAATGGCATAAATGTATATGATCATCTATATATAAAAGACCTGCAGCTTTAATGTTTCTACTGGTTTTATTATAAGAACAGTGGTTTTCAACATGGTTCTAAGAGGAAGACCCATTGTATCTGAGGGAATCATAAAAAGTTTAATTGCTGAAAATTATAATAAAGAACAATCTATCTATCTATCTATCTATCTACAAAGTATGAATGAATAAATGAATCACTTGACTTTTACAGTGTCAAAGGATTAAAGGGTTGGAAGGCAGAGTGCTGGGAATATACGTCAGATAGAGTATTATCAGTTCTTTGAACACAAATTTAAAAATCAGAGTGTGTGAGTGCTACTTTCTGTTGGAGCTCAGTATGGTCAGGAAACACCAGCAAATGATTATTTCTAGAGTAAGAAACCCCATAACTAATTGATACTACAAGTCTCTTTGCATGCAGGCTGCACCATCCATATTGTTTCTCTATGGGCTCAAATTATAACCTATTTGTCTCTCTCTATTTTCACACGACTGCCTGTCAATCAGTCCTCCCACCCCCCAGCGCAAATTGGTGCAGTGTGAAAACAGCCACTCCCTGTACCCAGTGGGTCTAATTGGCTCGGATTAAAGAAGCTATTATATCAGTGGAGCTGATCTAAGAGCTGAGTCGCTGACTGCGGGCAGCCCACACTTTTTTATCCTGCTGAGAAACCGAGCTGCATTCAGCTGCTGCAGCTTCCACGTACTCTCACTTCTCCGAGGATAGTTTTTACACAGCAATCCTCTCCTGACAGTGTGTGTATTAACCTGTTAATGACTCGATCCAAGAATGGATGCAGTGTTTGCACATAAAATGACTATTGTAGTGCAGAGCAAGAATGTTTGATGAACCACTACAGACTCTAATAATAATCAGTATGAGATACTTCGACAATTACCCAGGTTTACAAAATGATATTGTGGATGGGACAATATGGGGATGGGACAATATACAGTACACTATATCAAACTTTACTATCAGAAGCATTCACAACAAGCTGACTGTGGTGGATTTTCAATATCGTGATAATCGTGAAAGGAGAAAATTGTTAGTCCATGTTAATTGGGTGAGTGAGTGTCTAGTTTGCCAGAATACAGTCCTACTTTATTTTTAGGTAGAAGTTTATGTGGAAGTGTTAAAAGAAGGGGTCTGCATCTCTCCACTAATTCCAGGCCTTCATGCTTTATACAGTCTGCAAGGTTTTGTGTAATTCTGGTAACATGTTTATGCAACCCTGCAACACTGTAATGTTTTTGTAACATTACCACATTCCCACTATGTCTGTAAACTTTAAGAACAAATGATATGAATTAAATGAAGGTAGATTAGGGACAGAAGACTTAATTTAGATTCAATAACCTAAAATTAAAAAAACAAAAAAAAAACAAACAAAAAAAACCCCTGATATTAAAGTATAGTTTACAATTACTGCGCTAATAATAATGAAGTGAGTTGCAATTATTCTAGTCAGGCTAATCATGACTATCAAATGTTCCCATTCCAAACCATGATAAATATATGTACAGTATTTCTTGACATGCAGCACTCACCCAATTTATTACAATGGTATATTGTTAGTGATTGTGTTTTCAACATGTTATTGGTGCATATTAACATTTTTGAATATCGTTCAAAAATGGCCAGTAACTGAGGTCTATGTGGTATGTCTTTAAATATTTTTACACTATGAATTTCAAGCAGTATGGTTTTCTTAGTGTCTCTCCAAAGTATGTATGCGAACACTAATTACTGTAATATGAGCTGATCTTAAAACGTAAAACCAGAGCATTTCCATTACAAGTGCTGAACCTTCACAAGCTTTGGAGCGCAGTCCAAAAATGTCACTCCAAAGGAAAAAAAAAAAAACAACAAAAAACAAAAGCAAACCAAAAATCTGATCTAGAACAACAGGATATTATTTGATTCTTAAATTTCTGATTTGTATTTACAAATCTCTGTGAGGAGATTTGTGACATCTCTTTACCTTTTCAAGGGAAAGGACTAATATTTTTACGGCACGCACACAGACATTTTAAGTGAATATTAACCTGAATATTGTAGTAGTGATGCCACAGGAAGAAGGGAACACTGCTTCGACCCCAAAATCACAAAACCCTTTGCATTTTTCCAAATTTGAATTCAGCACAGAGAGAGAGAGAGAGAGAGAGAGAGAGAGAGAGAGAGAAAGAAAACCCACAAAGGTTGTTTGTATCCCATTGAGCAGTGACGGTGGGGTGAAGGGTTGTGGGTAAAGCTCACTGCTGAGGTTCCCAGACTTGGCACATCTTTTCAACTTCTCATCTTTTCATTGTATGGATGAAACCAAATCCAGTGAATTCTTGATCTGTTTAGTCAGTTATTACTATTTTCATCTTCAGTTTCCTCTGAAAATCTGACAGCAGTCATCTCAGATTGAAGGAATGTCTGACAGGCAACCTGGAAAGAAATGTATTTGCTTAAGTCAGAGTAAAATAATTGTTTTGTCACATACTTTTATTGGCTTATGTGGGATGTAAATATTAAAAGGCCAACCAATATGGATTTCCTTTTTTTAAAAAAAAAAACAAAAAACTTATTACCAAGTAATAAACTTATTACCAAGTTTATACATTTTTGTTCTCAGAAACTCAATAGATGCCACTAAGTCTTTAAACCATTTAAACCATTTAAACCATTTTAAAAAAATGGTTTAAAGACTTAGTGGCATCTATTGAGTTTCTGAGAACAAAAATGTATAAACTTGGTAATAAGTTTAACATAAAATAAGTAATAATGGGCTAAAGCCACTTACTAAAAATTGCCAAAAACTGCCAAGTATGAGGGCCTATCAGATAATCAGTCTTCCTCTAATACATGTGTTTTTAATTAGTGCATATTTGCTAGTAAACTGTGACCTATTAGTCTGTTGGTGAAAAATTAATGCCAAAAACCAGTCATAAATCTTTAATATAGATCATTTTTAAAGAAAATATCCTAAACAAGTTTATAATAACAAAATGTCTTTACAACAGTTTAGATAGAAAATAGTTGGGTTATTTTTGATGAAGTTTAAAATGCAGTTTGGTGAGATTACTGTGGGCATGTTTTGACATTTCATAAGATCAGTGATTATTAATTATATAATTGCGGACAGAATAATCAATAACAATTAAATCCAACTGATATTTAATAGCCTAAAATGTGTTTGGCAAGGCTAAAACAACTAATAACGCCATAAATAAGTAATGGCTGCAGCTCAAAAAATACATTCAAAAATATCCATAAAATCTCTCCTCTGCCTGCAGTTCACACCAGTGGTCATTTTCAAGTGTCAAGGACCTCGCACTGGGTCTGGGGAGGTGGGCCCTCAATTAGTGAGCCACGCGCCTTTGGAAGAAAGAGGAACTCCACGTGGAGTCCTTTAAGACTGGCCTCTGTTCACTCTGCTCTGACACTGTCACCTCAGGGTCACAGGGCCACAATACATTCCCATCTGGGGCCGTGTTATCAGCTTTGTGACGAAGGGGACGGACACCAACCCCCCTGCATTCACACTGAACTGTGTGTCATCACTGAAGGCCTGAGAACTGCAGATCTGCTCCAACACACACACACAGGCACATACCTTCTCTGAACATCCACATGGCTTCATCAATGAAACCTCACTCTTTCATCAGGTCTGATAATGTGCATGTGTGTTTTTAATTGAGCTGCAACACAAGGGAGGAGGGTTACACAACATACTGCACACCGGGGAGCTGTGGGTGCAACTATAACCCAGTATTTTTGGCCACTGAGCAGCACTAATGTGGATCTGTTTCAGGCTAGATGCCTTGCTCTGTATCATTATTGTTTAGAAAGAACAGGCACATTGATGCATTCACATGCACAGACAAAATTGTAATGCTGAAAATGTTGGTAATGTGTGTTCTTGGCATGTCCAGCCAATGTTCCAAACAATGTTCATAAATATGATATTAGACTTGAGTCCTGGAACTCACACCCACACTGGAGAATTTCCATTCAATGTCACTTTATCATTTATATGTTGATTGTGTTGTGTTACTGCTCTGAATCAAATCTGTTCTGATGATTTATAACAGATGGAGATTTTTTTGATCCACAGGGGAATTCACATATGCCTTCAGAGCACATTAATCTGAAAAATGATCCAAAAAAATATGTAGTGGGTTCCAAACAAACAGTATTCAGAAATTGTTTATTCTGTGTAATATGTATTCTTTAGTACTTATATATACACTTCTGTTTTGTTATAGCTTTGAATGCAGGGTTTTTACTTACTTGCACTGACTGAGAATCACGACTTCTCAGAGCCAAAAGTGATGTATTCGGTAATTATTTACCGTCTGATTAATAATCCAAACACACAGAAATATACGATTTACAAACATATAAAAATCTTCATTTGCACTCAGTTGAATATGTTCTTGCTTTCCATTAGTTAAAAACAACAGTCACCCATTTGAAATGACTGAAACATGGTTGTAGCCTTTCCTCCTTCAGCCAGTGCTTCTGTGGAGATGTTTGAAGCAAGTAAGCCTGGAAATTAAGCATGTGGGTAACATGTTAAGTAATGTGACTAAACTGTACGCATTTTGGTTTATTTCAGCCTCTTTATTTGTTCATATAATGGTGATGAGGGTTTAATCTCTGCGTTTCCTCAAGATTTGGCAACACGTCACCATGCTGCCACCTAGTGACGGAGGAAGTAACATTCACACGGAAATATGTGTCAACCGTCTGGAGTCGTTGAATGTAAATGTGAAACTGCAGAGAGAATAAAATAACACCACCTGCTGGTCAATTCAGACAGATTTACCTCTCCGGTAAATATGAAGCTTTACTTACATCTGTTACAAGTAAAACCTACAATTAACAGTTTGAAGAGAGACTTTTAATTTTCACAGAACGTACCTGCTCCAAGTGTTATTTTCGTTATGTTTTCATATTTCTGTCCCTTACAATTCATGCATACATTTACAAACATTTTTTTGTTTAACTTACATCATGTTCCTGTCGCTCTGTTTTCTTCGTTCCCTCCATTTCCGACGGAGTGACGAAACACGTGACGCAAAATGTTTGTTGCTCGCGCACAGGTGAGTGGGCGGGGCTCGCAGCTGCGTCATGAGAGGTCGCCTCACCTTGATTTTAGTCTTGCTGTAGCCACAAGTTTTAACGAAATGGAGACATACACGTTCATTTTAATTAATTTTGGAGTGAACATTTTACATATTGTGTTTTTACCTTTACATGCCATGATAAAAAAGGAGCTCACTGTTGATTGTTTTTGCTGTTATGAGCTTAAAAAGACACCTTTATTTTAATATTTTATTCCTTTCTTTGTATAGCTGTTTATATTTCCTTCATATTTCGCCTATATGTCTGTCTGTCTTCAGAAACACTAAATAGAAACTTCCGGGGAAGACGGATGAAAGAAAAACTGTTACATTTCATCACACACTTTTAGGGATTTCAGGATTTCATAGAAATCCTTTATCTTTTTTCCCATAATCTGTAATAATAGTTGTACTCCATGTGCTGTTAAAACAAATATCAAATATTAAAATTAAGCCCACACACAGTGCTGAGGGTAAAATAAGAGAACAATTTATTCTTTGCTTTGTTCTACAAGACTTTATTACAACATAAAGCTGACGAACAAAACTGTGTCGGTTGGAAAAAGGTTTCAAAATGCAGACAGCGATCACAGGTGTGAAAGCTAATATATGTACAGTATTGACTGACTTTGTGCTTTGGAGATGCGGATTATTTTGAAAAGCAGTGGTGTGTCTCACTTTTACATCACACTGAAAAAGAAATCTCTGCTGTCTACAAAGGTCTGAAAATATTAGCACCATTTCAGAAAGGTTTCTTCAAAAACCACAAAGAATACAGGTACTAATGTCGATTTGAAGCTGGCATAGAGATTTACTGTGAGAATGACTCATAATGTAATCACTTTAATCTTTTTATTACTGGCAGTCACTGCATTATTATTTAAATTCTTGGTAAGATATAAATGCTTTTTTTTTTTTTTTTTTTTTTTGCAAAAAAGTGTCAACCCTTAAAAGAGTTCAGCCTTTAGGTGCACTAATTTTCTTTGGAAAAGAGGAAGTTCAGTTCAGTGTGTCTTGTGCTGTTTGAGCAGTCATTGGTAAAAGCAGTCAGTTCTTCTGTCATGTTACAGCAGCAGAGTTAAACACAACAAGACAAGGAAAGTGTGTCTGACTTTTAAAACTCGATGTCCCAGTACTGTGGCTTCTCCTTAGTGGCTTCAAACTCATCTTCAATCGCTGAAAAGTTGTTGGCTGGTGACGTCGGCCCAGATTGCTGGGTTGGACCTCCAGCCTCTGAAAAATGAATGGTTTATATACATTTTTAGATACACAAATTTGTATTCAATCACATGAAAAGATGATTAGAAACAATAGTAACTGGAATTTCCAATAATAATAATAATAATAACTAAAATATTGTGTCATCACACAGTCTAGAAAAAAAGACTAGAAAAAAGGTCAAATAAATGACATAGCAAAGGCATTACATACTTTATGATGGTCAGGATTATCTTACCAGGGGTGCACATGATTTGTGGCTTCTCCCACATGCCTCCAGGCAAACACCTGATCAGAGGATTGAGTCTCTGCTGGAAACCTTTGGCACAGTGATAACGTAAAACTGCATTGGTTTCATATCGTTGCCGAGCTTTTCCAAATATGGAGGTGTTTCGGACCTTTGGTGGTGGACCACATGAGGCTGTAGGAAGAGAGAAACACTAAAGGTCTTATTTTTATTCACAACTTTGCATCCTTGCATGCAGATACCACTCATGTGTGGAGGTGTAATGAGCCAAATCAAGCACAAGAGGGAGCTGTGTGCATTTATGAGGCACTTTAAATGATAATATCTGTTTATCATGTTCATTACTCACAGGTGCCTTTCTTGCAGGTGTAGGCCAGGTGATAGTTGCAGGGCACGTCACTCCAGCGTCCGTCATCGTGCCACACTATCACCACACAGTCTTCTCCAGAGAGAAAGTAGCTGTCTGGCTGCCCTCTGTACCAGTTCTCATAGAGCTTCAAGGGAAAAGACAGTCAACTTTGTGATGAATTTAAAACTACTCCTACATAAACTGCGAATGATTGGCAATATATTTTTTCAAGTCAAGCTTCATTTCAATTACATTCACTGTACAATAAATGTAAAAAAAAAAAAAAAAAAAAAATGGAGCATTAAAATAAGAGACAACAGAAACATGGACTACTCTAGATTCTAATGCAAGGATGAGAACCTAAAGATATTGTTTCCAATGTATTTGTAACATATTTTTAATTTACTTATCACACAGAACGTTCCAAAATAGAAGAAATAAATTGTAGCCTTTGCTGTTTTCAAATTGCATAGTTTCAAAGGGAAATTTTGATTTCAAAATAATTCATTGTTCAGCCCTATTTAAAACTAGGTACCAAAACAAGACATAGTATGATCTTGTCAAGAATCAAGTGAAAATAATTATCAAATTATCACAGATCCCTGCAAATCAAGTCAGGACATCCCATCAGGTAATTTTATTTTTATACACTGCGCTGTGTGCAGATTAGGCCAATTGGACACTTTAAATTGTCTGTAGGTATGAATGTGAGAGTGGATGGTTGTTTGCCTCTATGTGGCCCTGTGATAGACTGGCGACCTGGCCAGGGTGTGCCCCACCTTTCACCCTATGTCAGCTGGGATTAGGCACCAGTGCCCCCTGTGACCTTCATGTGGAGGATCAAGTGGTAAAAGATGAGTGAGGGAGAGAGTGCACTGTGCATTTGTTTCTCCTTATTTCTAAAGCCACTCACCAGTGGGTTCCCATCAGACCAGCGGAAATCATCCTCAAGAGTCTTGTCATTCAGACCGGTCCACTGGTATTCTTTATAGTTACCTGGGGAAGAGAGAAACAACAATATGAATCCCAATAAAACCATAAATAAACCACATATAAACTAATGGATTTCCCATGTATACATGCAGCTGGAACAGTAGACCTACTGTTGATGTAGCTCTGTTCCTCTGGGGTCATGATGGACACCAAGTGAGCTCCCAGCTTGCGACAGTGCTGCTCTGCCACCTCCCAACTCAGGCGCTGGCTGAAGTGTTGGTAACAGAAACCATGGAACTTGTCCCAGCCTGGTTCACATCGCTCCAAGTCTGACAGAAATGCAGAAGAGAAGGAACACTGAAGAGAATTACTGTGAAGTGTGAAGTACAACTGTGAAGGGAAACTTTTTTTTGAATGAAGACTGATCTTCTTATATGAAACACCTACCACCTCTCAATATTATTTAGAAAGCACAAGACAAGTGATTTCATTTGAAAAGGGGTGCAGAGAACTCACCAGTCTGACAGAAGGTGCCTCCATATGTCGGCAAACAGAGACATTTAATCTGCCCGTCTCGGTCTGTGCAGGTGCCTCCATTTAGACAAGGGTTGTCCACACAAGCATCTGTAACACAAAGGTCCAAAGCAGATTATAATACTTGTTTAACCTGAGAACACAGGGCAGAGTCTGGTAAAGTGTTTTACTGGTACACTATTTTATAGGTACAAAAGAACACATTACAATTATCAGAAAAAGATGGATTTGGATGTCCATATCCCTCTTTAAAAATGTGCAATTATTTATCAAATCTTGCACACGTGCACCAACTAAAACTGCAACAAGTGTTAAGGACAGAGCTTAAGGTCAAAGGATCGTGATCCATCCAAGACAAGAAGATGGTAGAAGGAGACAAACATTATGATGTCTATCTCCCTTTCCTTCTCTCCCGTTCCCCTTTACTAATCAACTTTACATATCATATTAGTACTGCCAAGTAAAGTACAGGCTATTAAAAAAAAAAGGAAAACTTTCTTCCTTCTAACCAGTTTTTTCCACATGTCAGTTGAATTTTCTGTGATTTAAAACTAACCAATTTCCTGTGGTTTACACTAAATAGCATTTTACACATTTATTTGTATCCAACAATGTTCCGGTTGAAATGCACTGACATGGTATACATTGCTTCCTTGGATGTAAAGGTATTGCAGGATGACAAACATGGTGTGCTGGACAAAAATGCACCAAAGGGCACATTAAAGAGACATCTGGCATTGGGTCTCTATTGAGCAAAACCTTCTTCTGATGACAAGTAAATCACAGGGGTGTATAATTGTGACACAAACAGCCTCTAAAAAGCTCCATTCAGATTTAGACTAAATTAAACTAAAGGAGAAAGAAAACAGCAAAACACTGTGGGGGGAAAAAAGATAACCGATGCTATGTTGCCCAACTCCTTTGAGAATGATCAAACCATAAAAAAGAATCTCTCTTGTGATTCACTGTCACCATCACAAGGTTCTGAAAAACGAGGGATTGTAGTTTCATTTTAATTTTCTACATCGGTAAAAGAAGGCAAAGTGGTGGTATGTGTGTCACAACCAAAATTAAACATTTTACAAGGGCTTTTGGTTTGTTTCCCTTGACACCCTATAAACAGGAACTCTGTGGTGTCTGTCATTATACTGAGCACTCATATAGTGCTATTTATTTAGAAAGCTCTCTTTAAGTTAGTGTTTGTATAAAAAGTAATAACGGTCTTGCACATAATGAGAATCATATGCAGTCAAAGGAAAAGCATCTAAATAATCCACATCTAGGTCAGCAGAACCACTGAAACACTGAAAAAGTTGTGAGTATGAAACAATGATGCCATTCTGCCCCATTTGCTTACTTACAATAATGGAAGTTGTTTTTTAAAGCACAGCTACAAATTCTCACTCATTTAATCTTCATATGTGTTTTGTTGAACTGATATTCCTCGAATGACAATGACTAAAAAAACAAAATATAACTGCTGGACATATTAGGACTTCATGAAGATGCCAAAGTTGAATTCTAATGTAAAATTAAATTTTAGGACATCTTCAACTGAGAGTGTGCCTCAAAATGTAGCATATACTGTTTATGGTGAAATTATTACAGCAGAAAAGTTCTTCCTTACAACCAAGGCTTTAAATTTGAAAATGAAATGTTTGAGACTGAAAGGGAAGGAGAGCAGTTAGTTGACACACATTACTTAGTTGACTTTATCATTATTACACCTAAAACACAATTAAGTACAAATCTTGGAAGGTTATGAATAAACAACAGAACAGGAATTGACTATGAAACATGAAACAACAGAAAAACAACCAAGAGACAACACTTAAAAATGTGATACTAAGTGCAATAACAATATTTGTGCTTAAAAACATAATAATCATCTGTGCTTTTGGTAGAGGTCTAAAACATTAACAGAAGTCTAAAATCTAAGGAATGAGAAGAATTTTAACAACTGAGAAACTGACAGTTATGGATTAAATTCAAAACAATATTGCTATTGCACTTGTTACAGCTGTTACATTCAACACAATTGCTGTAACAGAAATAACGAGTCCCTTAATACAAGCAAATTACTGCAAAACAAGGAAAGTTTTGAGGAAAATGAGTTAATAACTTGCACTTGATTGAATTTTTAGGAATTAACCAATGCTAACCATCACTTTTTCAGAAAACCTTCATGAGAAGAAGTACTAAACTACTCATTCACTCAAGCACTCCACTATACCACAGTACTTCACAGAAGTCAGTCTTTGGATAGGGAGGAAAATGTCATGCACAGCAAGACTGGCCCGTTGACAAATGCCAAATGGGAATCTTCCCAGTGTGAGTATCTTGAGGGGAATTGGGATCAGATCAAGGACAGAAGGTGAGAGGTGGAAGGAGTCAAAAAGGGTGAGTGGGCTTTTTGAGACAAGTGAAACAAATGGAGGAAGTCATTTGAAAAGGAAGGGGAAAGTTTTACAGGAAATGGAGGTGAAAGATAGGTTTGGGTACAGGACACACCAGGGATTTTAGTGCACCATTGCGTCGCGTAGCAAGAGGAGGACTGTTAAGCTGATGAAAGTAGCTTTAAAGTTACCTGTAGCTTTCCCTGTACTGCCTACAGCAGCCCTCTCATTGGGCAAGATAAGTAGGGTGGGTGACTGGGTGGGACTAAACTCCACATCCACCAGACCCTGATCCACTGGTGATGTGGGGTGTGACACCCTCTGAGGCCCTGTTGTCTTGTGGAAAACTCTTGGCGTCGATGTGGTTGGGCTCCAGGCGCGTCTGGACCAATGTGTGGTGGTTGTGATGGTGGTGGTGGTCGTTTCTGTGGTACCTCTGGTGGGCTTTGTACTTGAGGAGGAACGTGAAGCTGCTGTTGAGGTGGGGAAAGAGGTTTTTCTGCTGTGCTCGAGATCATTGAGCGATTCTTGAGGTCCGGTTGTGGGGGTCAGCAGAGCCCAGTTAGAATGTTGGGTATCAAGAGGAAAGATGGTGAAATCCTCCTCAACTGTAGTAGCAACGTTGGCTTCTTCCTCTGAGGTTGAAGCAATTTCAGATTCTTCTCCAAGGCCTATGGTAAAATTAGCTTCCTCTTCTAAGTGTAAGGAAACATTAGCTTGGTTTTCAGATGTCGAATTAATATCAAGTTGTTCAATATTTGGTTCAACATCAGCCTTTTCAAGAATTAGGACAACATTAGCTTCTTTTTCAGGAGTTAAAGAAATGTTATCGTCTTCTTTTGAAGTTGGGGAAACAGATGTTTCTTTAAGAATTGGGGTGACTTGAACATCTTCTAGAGTTGGAACAATGTGAGTTCCTTCTTTCGGAGCAGTTGCAAAGTTAGTTTCCTCTTCAGTTGTTGGGTGAACATTTAATTCTCTTTCATACATTGGGGAAGGTGTAACTTCCTTGTCCATTGAAAAGGAGCCTTTAGCCTCTTCTTCCATTTTAGTTTGCTCTTCAGTGGTTA
This sequence comes from Brachirus orientalis, assembly GCA_016785285.1. Taxonomy (NCBI): domain Eukaryota; kingdom Metazoa; phylum Chordata; class Actinopteri; order Pleuronectiformes; family Soleidae; genus Brachirus; species Brachirus orientalis. The sequence continues at coordinate 144,182 of JAFBJR010000879.1, read as the reverse complement.
GAGTAAGTGTGATGTCCTCTTCAGGCTTCGGAGAAACTTTAACTTCCTTTTTAAGTGAAAAGGAAACTTTAGCCTCACCGTCAACAGTCGGGGAAACTTTGATTTCCTCTTCAACAGTTGGATCAACTTCATTGTGTTCTCCAAAGACTGCTTTAATTGTATCTGTTCCAGGTTCCTGTCCACTTGCCTCTTCATAAGCAATAGTTGCAGTACCCCAATACACTCTGGACCCTGATGTGTGATACAGTGCTGTGGTAGAATCAGTAAGCAGCTGAGACCGGTTTGACCCATCTGAAGACTTGGTGGTGGCAAATTTGGTTCCAAAAACAACATTGTCTTCAGCCTTGAGATGCAATTGTTCTTCATCAGTTTCAACTGTGACTGAGTCTTCTGATTCCACGCTCGTACTTCCCTCCTGTTTAGAAATGGAAGACTCCCATAATTGGGCTGCTGTTGTGAGAGTGCTGAAGCCCCGTTTATAAGTGTTTTGTGAGCCAGATGAAGTTGTCAGATGTGGGATTCCAGTCCAAGGTTCAACAGGAATGTTGCTAGATGAAGCAGATGGTGACGGATGAGTGGTAAACACAGAAGTTGATGAATCGGATGAGGTGGTGAAACTGACGGCTTCAACATCAAGATTCCTCTCTGGAGAAGAAAAAATACATGATTGACAAAGATTTTAGGAGTTGAAAGTGTATCTTAAGTAGCATATTTTGTGAGGGTCCACTGTGTAAGAATAAGTTATATCTAAAGACAAGATGATGTTCTTACTGGTGCTTGTTCATACAAACTTTGGACCAGACTGATATCTCAAAGACTGTATGGATTATGATGAATTTCTTTGCATATCATAATTACATTAAATCATACCTTGAAAAGTATCTCCAGATCCATCAATAGAGAGCCATGGTGAAGTTATGTCTTCAGTGCCAGCTTTGGTAGTTTGTGTTTGAAACTTGTCTTCCTCTTTTGGGAACTGAGTTGAGGGAGACATTTTTCCAGGTCCTGTGACTGCTGCCTCCTCAAGCTTCACCTGGAGCATGTTGTCACTGGTTACTGAGCTCTCCTCAGTGGCATTTTTCTCTCGTGTGGAGTTGCTGTCTGTTTTGGTGTAATTAGCTTGTATTTCTTGGGAGTCCTTGAGCCTCTCAAATGGTTCTGTATGTACATCTCTAGGATGTGTGTCTGATACTGTGTGGTTATGGTTGTAGGTTTCATTTGACATTTCAGGAAACCCAGTGGTGTTTTCAAGCTCAAACTGGTGAGATGTGAGGTTGAAGTCCAGTGTGGAATCTGTCTCATTGTAAACACTGGGAAATGATGTATTTTGTGGGACATAGTAGGATTCTTTGCTGCTGGTTGTGCTGTGTGTCAGTTCTGTAGGGTACAAGGAGTGAGCGCTCATGTCAGTAGGAGATGAAGTTTCATCAAATGGCTGAAGGAGGTCGAGTGTAGCTGTGGTGTTGAGGTGAGACTCTGTTGTGTCTGATACATTTGTTGGTTGAGTATCAGACAGATTTTCCGGAGAGGAAAGATGTGAGACAAAGGTAAAAGATTCCAGCAGACTTTGAGCCTCTCGCTCCACTTGCTCTGCATATTGGTTCAGCTGCAGCTCTTGATGTGTTTCTGTAAGAATAACAACATCTTGTCCAATATCTTCAGCCTCAGTTGCCTCTTGGTCAACAGGGGAGGCAGTGGGAGCATTCCATTTACCTGTGAAGGACACATAGTTATCAAAAACAAGGCCAAAAAGGTAACACGAGAAATCAATTCACAACCATTTTCTTTTGTTCATAATAGAAAACTTACCTTTAAAACAATATACGTCATAAAGGCTTGACGGCTCTGGGAATCTAGTTTGGTTGCCAAAACGGTAAATTGTTTTAACACCTGCCTGAGGCCCTCCACAGCGCTCTCTTGGGATTTTAATTGGGTAGCGGACACTGCCATCAGATAGCCATCCAGGGCTACAACGATCCAGACCTTCACTCCACGCTAAGTACAGCTGTGCTGTTGTGGCCAGCTCTGCCCCAGCAGCTCTGCAGAATGACTGTGCTTCAGCAAATGACAACTGCTGTGGGATGGAGTCATGGAACACCTCTCCTACAAACAAACAACAATTATTATAAAGTTGCATTTATTTTATAGTCTGTACAGTTGTGCATACTTAAAGAATCATCATAAAGTATAATGTTATACTTATTTATACTCAATTAGGCTAAAAAAAACTATTGGCCCAACATTCTAGTATCTCTTCTAGTATGAGGTTTTATCTATAGTATATACTGTATTGAAATATATATGTTACTATGCATACCATTAATTTGTTCCACATAACAATACACGTCAAAAAGATCATCTGCATCCATTGTCCCATAGTTTCTTAGTCCCGGTTGCCCATCCATGTCTCCATAGCAACCTTCACGGGGTGTTTGAATTGGGTACCTGGAAGAATGGAAACAATCAGCATTTCTTATACAATTTTAACCCCCTTTAAAGTTGTGTTAGTACAACGATCAAGTCAGTAATTACAATTTATTCATTCAAAAACTGCAGATATATCAGGCTCCAATTTGGGAAAATGGAATATACAACTGTAAAATATAAAGTATGTACAGTATGTAAACTCTTTCCATGAGTAGGTACATCCTGTAATACATAGATATCTGAGTGCTTGTGCCGATATAGTGTGAGCATCCTACAGAAGATAGAGAGGTAATTATATACCTGACAGACTGATCTGCCAGCCAGCCTGCATCGCATTGCTCATATCCATCATAATAGGCTGCCAGCAGCTGGTCAACAGTGGCAATTTCTGCTCCAATGGCCTCACAAGCCCTCTGGGCCTGATGAAAGGAAAAGGCATACCGACCCAACGCATCTCTGTAGTGAAACACAACACCTACACACAAACATGCACAGACACACAGTCAGCAAATTATGAATATGTTTCAAAACAAACAGAACAAAAAATGTCTTGGCCAGTTGCAGAATTTACTGTAATAAAATCAGTCTGTGGCATTATGACGGGTCCACACTGAGCTCATATTGTATAAAGTACATGACACAAAGCCAATCATTTTGTTTGAATGTAGGAATGAAAAGATTAGAATCAACATAGGCAACACTACAGGTAAGTCATTCCCTGGGACTGGCCCTATTCAGTCACTAATCAAGTCTGTGCGCCTTTTACTTAAAATTTATGTGTATGTAGGACTGAGCTATAATTTAAACATTGATATAGTAAACATTCAGTATATATTAATATTATGGTTACACATGGTGCAAATTTATTTTTGAAACACTGTTTAACATGTGCTTCATTAACCATATATATTTATTAAAAAGTTAACTGGTTTCTTCAATTTATTGCAGTAATAATCAAATCAACTGATTTGAAATGTTTCATTTGTGATAAGGTTTTTGGCTATATCGCCCAGCCCATTGTATATGTTTTAAACATCATAGCCTTAAAAAAATAAAGTTGTGATTAATATGCAAATCATTTTACATGTCTTGGAAAAGGCTGGCTTACCTATTTAAGATAATCTAATCATTTAAAAAAAATGGTTGTAAAAAATAGTCAAAAATATATAAAGTAGATAAAAATTGTTTTAAACAGTGAAATAGTAGAATATTATAGTGATATACAATATGAGTCTGGTCACAAGTGGGTCTCTATTTGAGTTTTAAAGTGTTAATGAACTTCAAGTTCATTTCTCTGAATCTTTAAAAGCCTTTATAAGATGATCCATGTCATCGTCAGCTGTTACCTTTGACCTTAAGTTGTACAATATCACTGGCGTCCTCCAGGCCCTGCTGCACCTCGCAGCGATAGTAACCCGAGTCACTGGAGCGCAGATTTCCAAGCCATAGTGACAGGTCATCGAGGGAGGATGTGTAGTTAAAAAGTGCAGCACGGTCCCGGAATGCCTCATTGACCTTCACCCTTTGACCCCGCGCCACCAGGATCTGAGTCTCCACCCCACCGGACACTATAGTCCACTTGACTCGCGGTAGGAGGGGGGAAGAGGAAGAGGTGATTGGTGCGGAGGAGAGAGACACCAAGCAGGGGATGGAGATGGAGCTGCCCAGTGGAGCAGAAACTGGGCCTGAGTGGGGGATGTTCACCTGGAGGGAATGGAAATCATCTGCAGAGAGGAAAACATACAGATAAAGTCAGTACACTGTAGGTGCTTTTAACCTATATACACACAGTATATACACACACGTATATACACTGTATGTGCCATATTTAGAGTTGAGTATCTTCATAAAAAGAAAAAGATGGTGGGAAAATGTCAACGTACCATATGGTGATGGTGTTTGGGTGGGGAAGGCCAGAGTGAGGGGAAAGACTACACAGAGAAGTGGAAGAACATGTCTGTGGAGAAAAAGAAGCAATTAAAATAAAAGATTCGGGCAAGATATATCTTGAAAAAAAAAAAAGATTAAAAATTCCTAAAGGCGAAGGAAAACAAAATGAGGAGTTAATTATATCCTCACATGTATTTAACCTTAATAGTTAGATCAGGTGAGGTTGTGCATCATCTGTAACACAGTTCTGTTACAGCATCCACCTACTTGTACAGATGTGATTGGGCAGTGTCACTCTTAAATATGTTTTATTGCTTAGCTTATATTAATTACTGATTTATGTATTGTGACTGTTTGTGACTATTTGCTACTTTTGGATGTAAGAGATCAATGTAACAGTTGGCATCTTATAAAGATATATTCTGCGAAGAAAAAAGAAAGACCTATAGGCAGAAATTCATGACAAGGATATTTTAGAGGAAGAATTATTAAAGCAATACAATTTGTCCTCTTTACACAACAAGAATAATAACAGAAATTTTATATTATGATGTCTTTCACTGCAAATGATTTTTAGGAGGTAGGAATCAGGAGGAAGACGAAGGCAGTTTTGCAACATGGCGGATGCTCACTGTCATAAACACCATCATTTACTGACATTAGATCTGTTAATGAGCCATGGTTTGCCTGGAGAAATTTCATAAATATTGCCAAAAAAGGATATATGATGATACAAAAGTTGAATCAACACATTTGCAGAGCCTGGGTGATAAACTGGATTGGTTCTGAATGGCTGTTCCTAATAAAATGGCAACTGAACAAGTCCAGAAGTTCTACTGAGAGGGTTTTTAGGCTATCAGCTTGTTATGACCCCAGGGTCGTGCTCTCCCCTTACTTTGTGTTTGTCTCTTTGTGTGTGCGTGTGATGGGTATGATGATTGTGAGTGAGTGTGTACTGTAGATGGATCCTGGGAGAAGATTAGTCCTGCACTGGAGGTTCCAGTATAAGAGGCCTGACCATTCCAGCTGCAGTGGTGTTCCCACTGCCAGCAGATACCATGCTTGTTTTAAATGAACTTTTAAAATGGCTTGTTTAATTTGCTGATCGTGGTTTCTTGGGAGTTGGGAACAGGGAGGCTCAATAACACTGGAAAACAATCTGTGTAAAACATTGACATACAAGTGCCTTAAAGTACTGAAAAATGTTTCTCAAAGCCTATTCATGCAGCACAACAGACCAAAAGCCTCTGGTTCTCAAAAGAGAAACTGAGAGCACAGACTCCTGACCACAAGCCATTCATCACATCCGGGAGCTAATGACACGGCGTCTTGGCCCAGCGGCATCCCGCCAGCTCCGTCACCAGTCTGGCCCTGTTATTAACCCAGCAGGCATGGCAGGATGCTCGCACTGACCTCACACAACCTCCCGAAGCAACAGTGATGAAGCTGCAAATGTTCACTTTCAGTCATTAGAAGGCAGTGCATGTGCTCCAAGTCTGAGTCTTTTTGATTTAGAATAGTGGCACAGTTTTTATGTTGACTTGTAACTATGGTGGTTATTTCTTCCCAGGTCATTTAACAGTTATTACCACAACACTTCTATTAGGGAACTTTCATTATATTCAATCAACTGTTGCTCTCTGCTGTTAGAGTTTAAAAATATTAAATATCCTCTACAGTTTTGATGTGTATTGTTGTTCTTATGTGTCTAACCATGTATTTGCCACATGAAATATTTAGAGTAAGGTTTTTTTTCATACAGTGTAAATTTGGGTCCAAACTACTTATGACATAGGCTAAAACAATGAACAATACGGAAATTAATGGATTTTTAGAAAGAAAACTATAAATCTATATTATACCTTTGAATATACATACCACACTGTCTGAACTAGAAAATTAACTTCATATTACACAGTTTTTGTGGTAAATATATAAAAAAATAAACCAACAAATCTTGAGATGTTTTACCAACACTTGCACCATCACGCATTATTCAATTTACCATTAAAGAAAATTGAAACCAGTTATACTTAAACATGTTTTCTCAAAATTGTAATAGTCCTTCTTTCTTTGTCGGGGAACAATTACTTTTTAAATTCTTTCCAGCTGTAATCCCCTCCTCCATTTCCTTTATGCACTGCATTATGAAGCAACCCTCGCTCTCAAACATGAAGGGTCTTTAATCTGTGTGCTGACAGTTTTGTCTATAATTTGTCACTTTGCAGTGTGAACACAGCAGAGTGCAGTGCTGAATGTGTGTGGGGAACAGCAAATGAAAGAGAGGCTGAATACAACAAAGTGGTTTCTGGTTTGCTCATGTTGTTGTCAGACTCGGTCTATCTGTGTCCAGAGAAACTTGTAACAAAGAAAGAATTACCAGAGCAGAGTCTCACTGTTGCTGATACCAACAGCACAACAAAACTCTTGATGTGCAAAGCTGAAGAAAATAATCCACAGAGGAGCTACTGTGTGTGTGTGTGCCAACCTTTTACATTTATATCAAGACAAAACACAGTGTCATTATGAACCTCTGAGACTCACACTAAAATATATCAGTCGGCATCAGTTTGATAGAGTGTGTACTTGTTTTTAATTTCTCTATTTAATATAGACATCGGTGTTTAATCGACAGGAACAAGCTGACAAGGATTGTGAAGACACCATGAAAGATAATAGGCCGCCAACAGACCAACGCAGCTGTTCACCGGAAAACTCTTTCAATCATACATGCCAACACCAAGTGGCAACCAGTCATGATGTCACCCATAAGATTCTGACCTCAGGTCCTGGGGCCTCCAGAATAGTGCTTCGGTTAGTGCCATTTTATAGTTCTGCAACAGGAAATTCACAGATGTCACCTGCAAACAGGAAACTCTTGGACGACAAAAGCTGTCAGTCTCACTGGTGTCAGCTAATATGTGTCATGCTCAAGAGTATATTTTCCTCTAAATGGAAACCTAAATCACATCTTTCATTATGTTCTTTTGAAGAACACCTGAAACCAGCAATTGAGACAATGTTTACTGACACGATAAACCAAGTGAATTGGCTAATTTTCCCATAAACTTCAATTAAGGGTTATTTTCCCAACCAGCAGAGTCGCTGTTTAGTGGCTATTCAGTTTGTTTTTTACTTCTGCATTGGTGTCATTGGGAGAACAAGAAGAATACATCCACTTGTTATATATGGTCTATGGAGACAAATGCCCTGTTCCATGAATTTGAACTGATCCCCTCAGGATAGCACGATCGCATCACCCAGGCAAATAAACAGATATAAAGATATACAAAGGTTCTTCTGCAACAAACACTATAGCAGTGGTAAACCAACTACAGTTTGGTCGCGTTTGAATATTAGACTGTTTGATGCAACTGAATACGTCCAGGTTCTGACTTCACTCCCTACAGATACGTGTTACACTGACTTATCCGGGAGTGATGAGCAGCATCTTCACCCCCCCATTGGAGCCTGCAGGTGGATGCTGTAGTACTGGGCGGCAGTTGCACTGACGAGAGATGTGACAAATTTGCAGCTTAAAAGTCAACCAAATGGGGGGGGGGTACGTGAGGTGTGTAATAGAGCATTACAACATGAGACGCAATTAAAAGAACCACTTAAAATCAAATACAGATGAGATCTTAAAGATATGAAGCACTCCCAACATGAATTATAAAAGAAAACCTTTTACCAACAGTTAAGAATAAAGCCTGGGTTAGTTGTGCTGGGCTTAATCGTGGCAGACTTTTTTTTTTTTTTTAAACAAATCCTTGTATCCACCAAGCAGTTCAGAGCAGTTTGGCTCACCATAATGGGATTTTGGACGGCACATCCTGTTATGACCCGCATTTCTTCCACAGGGTGTGTGGAACCAATATGTTAATTATTTGCCTATTAATGCAGCTGTATCACATGCTGTATCTATATTGTATTGTATTGTATGTTGGCCACAACATAGTAGCTATCTCGTCTTTATTGTTGAAGCTGTTGATACTGACCCAGGACTGAGAAAGAAGTACAGGTCAAACCTTTTCCGCATCTGTAAATCAGTCACATTCTTCGTAATGAGTCCACACACGCACGCCAAGCTGTGACATATTAAATGGCTGTCTTTGATGGAAGAATAATTGATGTCTGTTTCCTCACCAGCTGGAGGGACCCCACAGAGCTGGTATCACTATTAGTATTCTTGACAAGAAAATGTCGTACAACAGGGAGCAGTGGGCCAGGAGGACAGCTGCACACTGTGCTTTCACTTCATACTGACCCCCTTACAAAAGGCTTCTGGTGAAATTAAAGGCCAGGGCACTGGCACACTCGTGTGCTTCTCTCTCTTGCTCTCTCTCACACACACACACATACTCTATTTTCAGGGAAGGACGTTTTAAACCACCAAGAATGAGCACGCTTCATTTAAAGGGAAGGGCGACATTGAGACACTGTTGCATGTGGTACATGTTTTGTGGGCCTACATACTGTATTTGTGCAGAGGAGACTATATCAATTTTTTTCGATGCAAGGTCTCTCGTCTTTCCACAGGCGTTCTGCTGTTCGGCTCCTTTTTATGTCGGTAACAATGAAGGCAAGTCAAGCTAAAATCAATTCCACACGCTGCATTTACACAACAAGAAACTGTAGCCAGTGCATTATCCACTCGCAGAACTAATACAGTCTCCTCCCTCTGCAGACACTGACAAGTAACCAAGAGATGACCGACACTTTAGTCGACGGTGGAGGAGAAACAAGAAAAAATAACATTGCAAACTTTCATTATGCAGTAAATGCATATACATGGTAGTTAATAAGGAAAGTACATTGTGATGCAGATATCCGTATCAGTGCTGCACTAACAGCAGTGGGTGGCCTCCGCAGCAGCCTGTACCGAGGTCAGTTCAGGGAAACCTCGTCTCTACCACCAGTTCAGCCGGTTCAAGCCTACAGAAGTACTGGTATGATAGATGCAAGAGTGGAGAGCTGAGCTTTGGCACCAGTGGTTCTATGATAAAATAAGCACAAGTTTCCCGAAATGAACAGTAATAGGGTTTTTACAAAGCAAAAAAAAAAAAAAAAAACAACTCTCGTCTAAGTTTTTCATTGTGGCTTTTTTGCTCTCCTTTCATCTCCTTTTATTTCAGATATGTTGACTCAAGTTAAAACAAAGTATATTATAGGAATGCAGTGGAGCATAAAAAGCAGTATTCTTCACTGGGCACTTAATTTAAACCACACATTTGCCTTATACTGCTATAATAACAATTGCAATTACAAAGTGTAATCACAGGTTGATTTAGCATCTGGAAAAATTTGATAACATTCATGTCACATTTATTATTTGTTCTTAGAAGAAAATGACTTTCAAGAAAATGTCATATTACTGGTGAATACAAAAAACATGGACAGATTATTATAAGTGTACAAAGAAAACAGGCTCTCAGTTTGAATATTACCCTGAACAACTTCTGCAGAAATAAGACACCAAATACCAGATGGACAATTATCAGCAAAAGATTACAAATCAACATACAAATCTATGCTGATGATCACTAGACCAACTTATTTGAGTCAAACAACAGAAAATGTCAACCATTAAGTGGATCTTCTTAACTCAGAGTTCACCAGAGAAGATTGTGATAACTAGTATATACCACCTTTATGGACTCATCTACCACTTTTGTAGATACACTGTTTCAACTGCTTGGCACTGCAAATATCTAATCTGGCCAACCACAATCAGAACCAGCTAAATTTCAAACTGAGCAACAGAATGAAGCAGAAAAGTGATTTAAGTGACATGTGCTTGTTGGTGCCAAATGGGCTGATGTGAGTATTTCAGAAACTACTGATCTTCACACACAACCATCTCTAGGGTTTACAGGAAATTATCCAAAAAAAGGAGAAAATATCCAATGAGTGTCAGCTCTTTGGGCAAAAATGCCTTATGATGCCAAAGCCAAAGGAGAATGGTCAGCGAAATGTTTTTTGGAACCTATAAACAAATAAAACATATTCTCTCATCTGCTCTGTCACATGATATGATACTACTGGTTCAGAAACAAGCTGCTCTGTGGACCTGGTGAACCTGCAGTAATCTCCTCAGTATCTTCTCTGCTCTTAAGTTGGCCCCTGTCAGCCCCAATTCAGACTCCTCTGGCTCCGCCCACCACGCGCAGCTTCGCCATCAAACAAGTCAACATCGTCATCGAACAAGTCAACTCTCTGTCTCCCATTACATGATGGCTCTTTTGGCAAAGCCACCCACCCAGTAAAACTAAAGCAGAGTCAAAGGATGTTTCAAACAAAAACCCCATCCCGGTCCTGACTCAACAGCTCCATGGAAGGTCCATGAGCCTGTCATAAACCACTAAGAGACATTTGTAAAGTCCCTGTCTCCACAGTTCCATCATGTGTTGTTGACAATAAAACCATGGCAATAAATTGAACGCTGACTTTTTTATTTTCCTGTCAAAAACTCTTTAATTTACTAAACCAATCATATACCAGTAGAAAAAAAATTAAAGATCTGCTTCACCAGATGCAAAGGTGGATGCTGACTTGAGGACTTTGTTTCAAACAAATCTCCCTACTGCAAATTGATAACTGATATGGACTAATTTCCATAGCCCAAATATCACTAATTGCAATCAATCAATTTCCCTGAAAGACCTACACTTTCCTGATTTATTTAACAAGGATCTACACACCTCAAAATAACCACTATGATGCCTGGGATTTGCTCTTTATAAATTCAGAGTGAATTCAAGGATGAGGTTGTGACCAAAGATGCAGCAAATCAGCAAATAACCAAGTGCTACTTAATTCATTTCTACTTTTTTTGCCCTCGGTGCTGGACAGGAAGTTTCGGGTTGTGTTGCATTATAATGGGCATTTTAAATCATAATAAGCTGAACTTCTTTTTGTAAACCACTGATTTCAGGTAAATATCAAAGCAGGTAGCCACAGTACACGTTAACAGAGACGAATCTGCTACTTGATCATTTAGTTTGCCCTCTGTCATTTCTCTACCTGTCCATTCATCCACTTGAACCCAGAGGTAAGAAAGTACAGAAAATGTGCACTTAAAAGACAAAAAGCAACTCCTTGAGATGAGATGATGAGACATTTAGATGAGTGACATTTAAAGAGGCAGATGAGCTTAAATGCAGCAGGAGCAAAAAAAAAAAAAAAAAAAGATATAGCTGTCCAGATGTGGACAGTAACTTTATTTTGTATAGCAGCCATCCCAAAACTTTTGTCAGTGCCATGGAAAGGCTGACAAACCCATGTTAACAAAATAAAACTTAATGATCAGTGATCATCATTATAATGACTTAACTCCAATTAAGTCAGTTGGTCAATTTGAGGCAATGATATTCTGACAAACATAAAATAACACTGATGACATTTCACGACAGTACATTTTCTTTCCATTATCCGTTTAAGGTCTGAATGTTATAATATGAAAATGACACCATCATTTAGCGAGATTTATTAAAAACTTAAAAATAAATAAAAATTAACAATAATAATAATAATAATAATAATAATAATAATAATAATAATAATGAAAGGTCGCATCAGCTGCGTTAATAAGTCAATGAAGATGAATTGAGACCTACCGGATTCTATTGGGCAGCATTTCAGCTGATGCAGGGCGGACTGAGCTCTTCTTGGTTGTGAAAAGTCTTTTCTGACAGCTTTCTTTATCTATCTATCTATCTATCTATCTATCTATCTATCTATCTATCTATCTATCTATCTATCTATCTATCTATCTCTATTTATTTCTTTCTTTGTCGCTGATTGCTGCAGTGCGTCTGTGGATGCTCTGCGCAGGTATGTGAGGGCTGGGAGTCCGGTCCGGCCCGACCCACTTCCGAGGCTCCGTGGAAAGAGAAAGAGGGAGGTGAGAGAAAGTGGAGGCAGATATGAAATCCCGAACTGCCCACTTTTTCACCCACTAAATGGGACGGAGATGGCGCGTGCCTGCCAAGGAGAGGGACGGCGGGTGTGTTGGGGTGTTCAGGAGAAAAACTGAGGCTGCGAAAGTGAAGTCTGCGCCCAGAAGATGACCCGTGTCTCTGCAGGGACACGAGGACACGACAACAAATGCAGGGAGAGTCGTTTGGACAAACCAGGCTGAGTTGAGCCAGTGCAGCAGCAGCTGCTGATGCTGCAGCTGCAGACTTGGTTTTGCAGTTGCACTGGAGGAGGAGGAGGAGGAGGGAGCTGTCTCTTTGCTACATCACTTCTTCTTTTTTAATCACAATGAAGAAGTCTGGAGTAATGAGCAGTTTCCAGCATCAAAGGAACAGCCCCTGCACGGTGACAGACCACAGCAGCTGCTCCGTCACTAACAGCTTTAGTTATTGTGCAGGGTGTGTTGATGCCCAGATTTGATTTGACGTCCATAAACTCCATCCACTGCTACAATTAAAGAGTTTTTAACTGCGTGAAAATGCAAATGTTTATAATGTATGTACTACATCAGTTATGCTTTTGTTGCTGTCTACTTTTTCTGATGGAAGGGGGGGGTTTATATGAATGCATTTTGAAGAGAGACATTCAGATTGTCCTTTGCAAAAATGAGTGTGACCACCTCCCCCCTTCAGGCTTTATGTGTCCTGTCATCTTCAAGAAAAGAAACTGAACAAAAACATATCCAGTAACATGCACCCGTGTTAGAGCAGATCTGACACACAAGCAAAAAGCTGCTGTCTTTAAAGGCAGCAGAATAAGTCAGAGAGTAAAAATAGGGAAAGTGCAGCCGTTTGGACAGTCGGCTCAGAAGTAGACGTGATGTTGCACTAATTCCTACCCACAGAATTGATCAAAGGTCAATGAAGAATAATCAAGACAAAGACTGTAAAGCCAGAAGTGGAGGTCTTAGGCAGTCTGTGATTCTTTAATCAATTATTAAGCCATATTAAATGAGATTTTTATATTTTCTAGTCACTCAAAAACACTACTGTTTTTGCCATTACTCAGTCATGATGGCATATTCATATTGCACATTAATATATGCTGTTGACAGGTCTATCTATCTATCTATCTATCTATCTATCTATCTATCTATCTATCTATCTATCTATCTATCTATCTATCTATCTATACAGCACCAACCATACACCCATAGTCATGGTATACTTAGTATTTTGGAAAGTTATAAGAAAAAAATTACAAAAGATGCGTGGGAAAGCTTTTCAAGGATTCAGTAAGAATTGTAACTGAAGACAACAGACTGATTTAATATGAATTAATTTTCACAATGCACCCCCTAAAAATAATTTAACTTAACCACAAGCCTGCTCTACCGGGTCACAAACCAGTACATCAACTTAATTTGATTTAACTTAAACAGAGAATGAATCTGTCATCTCAAGCAGTCATGTAAAAGACATCTTTTTCTAGATGACAAATAAAAAGTTAAATCTTCTGTGGGGATATAAAAGGTAAAGCTGAGTAAAATCAAACCTCAGTCATTAGGTCATTAAAGTGATTGGCTAAAAAAAGATTTGATTCATAATAATAATTTTAATGTCAAAAATAGCACGACAGCCCACGTGAAAACTTTCATACAGTATAATTAACTGTTCTATGATGAAGGTGAACAGAAGATGAACAGCGTTGAGTGAACAAGAAGCTGTGCCTCTACAGACAGTGAATGCTGCTTTGTAGTCATCGTCCTGTGGTTGGGCAGCAGCAGGTGATGCTGCTCACCTGAGGAATCTGACACCCAGACACCAGCAGGACCGTCTGAGAAGGAAACGTCAAAGTAGACAAAGATCAGACGTGCGTTTCGGTCCAACATCAGCCATGATGACCGATTCAAGTCCAGTCAGCAGTTTTCGCTCCCCGTAAGACGTCATCCACCCGACTGCCATTTGTCTTCAGCAGCAGATTTCCTCCCTCTAAAGACTCCGTCATGTGACTACTACCTTTAAAGCAGCAGACCCACAAATGCTCAAGACATTGACCTGCAATTATGTCCAATTGCGTCTTTTCAGTCAAACCGATGTTGTCTCACTTCAGTCCAATAAGACATTAGGATGCCCAGGATGGAAAACGTGGCAATTTGAACATCCACATTCCCATAATGACTAGATAAGCTCCATCCGCTGAAGAAGAAGAAGAAGAAGAAGAAGATGATGTTATGACGAGAAAGCAGCAGAACATTTTCTGAATGTACATTGGAGGTTAAACTGTTCTGCTTATATAGTAAATGTGTTGACCCAAAAAAAATTTATGTACTTTAATCTGTGTGAGGACCAGTTTAAGTTGCAGCCTCTAAAAGTGGGTACATTTGTTTTAGCGTAGAATTACTATCAGGGTTAGGACAGGTTTACATTATGTCAGTGAGTACTTGTACTTAGACACTGTGAAGACGAAGAAGCTTTATTGTCATTGTACAGGATACAAAGAAATTTCGTTTGGCAGCATCTCTCGAATAATAATAGTGTGTGTGTGTGTGTGTGTCTACAGTCTTTCTACCCCTTGAGGACCTTTTGTGTGGCTCCATATTTCTGTCCTAATGTGGAAGAGCTTCATTTCCGTGGCCCTAGTTGAGGTTCGAAGCAAGGTGTGAACAGTTGTTAGGTAAAGGTAAGGATTAGGCATGACCTGGTTATGATTAATGTTAGGGATAATGATTTAGTTAGGCAACATGCTAATATGGATAGCTGTGCCAATTTGTGATTTTATGTACATGCATAACATATACATGTTATGTGCATACATTAAAAGCCCAGAAGGAAAAGTCAGAGCAGCGCTTCATCCCTTTAAGCTCGTAATTGTAGCATACTGAGGTCTATATAAGAAAACAGTTGGGAGCCAACTAAATTAGACCATAAACAGTAAAACATGCTTGCAGGCCGTGCCTCAGACCTTCATACAAGCTAACGTTACATTTTCCAGTAGCCATCAAACAACCAGCCTGTAATTAGACACTGTCATTATATTGTAGCTGAGCTTGGATTATTTACCGAGTCAAGAGCAACACTGAAATATAGTTTAAAGTGTCTTCAAATGCTCTGGGGACATTTCACGGATCATAGATGCTTCTGTTTCTGCAAAGAGAACATGACACTACCACTTATCATGTATCATGTTTTGGCAATGTTGGCGCAATATTTCAACAATATCACTTTTGTTCACTGAGTTGACTGACAACACCACGGCCAGGTGGGATTCATTAGTTTTTGTGGCCGAGATGCAAATGTGACTCAGCTAAAACGCAGGGCACAGCCTGCACTTTATTTTTATGTTTGAGTCATGTTCAGGGGTTCAGTTTAATGGGATCACAGCAATTACCGTCAACTCACCACAAAGCAGACTTCAGGCCCGAGACATTTTCCAATCTTATTCTACCTTGCACACGCTGGGACGGCCGTAAATCTGTGCTCTTGTGTGCGAACGGGAAAACAAAATGAGGACAAAGAAGGGATACAAAGGTTCCATTTCACCCAGCATCACACTTCACCTTGAAATAAATCCTCAAGTCTATACAACATTCATGCACTGACAGGAAAGATGAACAGCCTCTGAATCATTTTCCTCCTATAAAAGTAAAACCTCAAAAGCCAGTTTCCGCTGACTGGCTGCTTTTTCTCCCCTTTTGGATGAAGAGTGGCAAACTGGCAGAGGACAGGCGAGTGTGGGAAAGCGTCTCCGCTCACCAACCAAACCAACGGCCTGCCATGCTTTCTGCATGATGCTACTGCACCGACCAGAAATTAGGGTATGGAGAGCCACTCTGCGTTTTTGTTACATTGTGACACATCATTTTTTTTGTGTGTCAGTGTCTGGAAATGAGGGTAGTTGCTTCTGCAGCTGGAAATCTGGAGTTAACTTAGCTGGTATATAAATCAATACTCGTGGTTAACCAGCAAGGAAAAAGATACTTCATATACCTCACAGGCTGCCTCCATCACATATCATTGATAAAAGTACAGCTGCAGAGAATGAGCTTTAAAAAGACAGATGTAGATAAAAGTGGATATTTTTTAAGGCTGTGGTGGTTTATTTGAAGTGAGTGTTGCTGTACTGAGTAAAAAAGCTGGAGTTTAAGAAACACTAAGGTTTCAATGAATCCAAGTCCTCCAGAGAAATCCAACCATCCAAATACAGTTTAGTCACCAATCCTGGGGAAATGTCCATTTCTGTCTCTTATGTTATGTTTATTCATTCTTATTCTTAAATTTTAGTCTCAATGTTTATTCCACATTAACAGGAGTAATTTCTGGTTGAGAAACATTCAAATATACTTCATATTTTGTCTATATATTCTATATAATGGACTGACTAAAGATGATTAAAATGATTTATAATAACATTAACCAAAAAGAATGAATTTTGTGACCAACATTGTGCTACTCTTACTACTCTTGCTACTCTTACTTCTTTCTTCATATTGTTTTTACTGTGATGAGTTCATTTTAATCCTGGTGTCATTCCAGCTGAACAGTTTGAGTGATTTACCATCATTTTCATTCATTTTCAGCATATTGATTGTAATGAAATCTTAATTTGTAACACACACGTTAAATCCTACTAAATTTACATTCATTCCCTGTTTCTTTTGTCCATATTAATCTTATTTTCCTTAAATAAGAGCTGAGCTCAACTTTGAAACCTGAGAAAACCAGTCATGGACCACAGGAATACTCTAAGTGCCAGTGTATAAAAAGTCAGATGAGGTCAATGCGAACTTTGTTGAAACAATCCCTTCTGTATAGTCTCCTTCTGAGACATTTGCTGCTGCTCACTGATTTCCAGACATGTTGGAAAGAAATTCATTTGCTGAAAGATTTTCAGTTTTGTAGAGAGCAGCTTGTCTGGCTTCTTTACAATAATAATCACTGTTTTCAGCCGTATGAATGATTCAGACTTCAATCATTACCATTCTTAAACCTGCTAATACAAACAACATACATTCGCTGTCCTGTGGTCTGTGTATGTATTACACTATTCTAAAACAATACTGTAAATGTCAAAGCAATTCACTCTCACAGGCACCAAAGCTAGTCTTTTGTATATTCATGAACATTAGGATCAACCACAATTCACTGATTTTCTCCAGATGTTTGCTATAATTTTTTTCCATGTTAAGCTCACATATTCCTTAATACTACCACTTGACAGCTGCTCAATAATTATTACAGAAGAATTTGCATGAATCTGGTAGCACAATGTTTGAATTTTAACTTAGCCCTTTGGTTTAATAGTCTCCACCAGGGTGTGTTTTTGGTCCTGTCTGTCTGATTTGGGAGAGCATAACTCACAGTTATGAACAGATTTGGATTTTATAATCAGGGGAGATACGTTATGTTCCAGGGAACTGATGTTAGTGGTGATCCAGTGATTACTTTGAGTGTATTGACACTGTGGAAAAATAAGCAGCCTCGGTGGAGGTTTGCACTTATTGCCTAGTCACAATTTATTTCTCTTTGTGTTTGTTATTCCATTTGTATTTACAGTCCTGTCAGTCTAAATTTGTGCTGTCTTGACCTGAGTGGGTCTCTCTTGAAATTAGATTCTATGAGATCAACCGAAAAATAAGGGCTACATAAATTAAAGAAAACTGAAAATGTGAAGAATATCAACGAGGTTACAAACCTGTAGGATGACTGGTTCATGTGACATGTATTTACTATATTATAAAGACATAACATTCAGAAACATTTAAGTTATACATTTGTCATCAGCTTTGTTTGCATCTGTGAGCATTTTTACAAAACTGTTTCCTTAACAGTTTGTGTGTTGCACCAGTATTTTACTGACCAACTGTTTAACTCATGCCATCCTTAGACAATGTCCTTCAGCACAACTTTCACTGAAACATGGTATCTTCAGTGTTGTTGTAAACACTCTGCTTTGCAATGAGGGGGCCGAGTGTTTCTCTGGTCAGTACCAGTATGACTTTCTGTTCCGCCTGTTCTCCTGAATACCCATTTTCTCCATGACTTCTTCCTCCAGTGTTTTCAAAGATGGTACGTAAGTCTTTTCTAGAGTGTCTTCAGGACTGGTGTCTTTGGGACCATCTGTGAGGGTAGGGAGAAAAACAAGTCAAATTAAAAAAGAGAACAAATCATGAAAAGTAAAAAAAAAAATGAAGTCAATGTTGAAGTCAATGTTGTTCAAAACTGACAAAATAAAGACCACAAAATATTTTATGCTCAAAATAAAGGAATTTGACTAACACAATAAGTGACATGAATTATGTGTTATTAGAAGTTAAAAAGGTAGTGCTTCTTCTGAATATTTTTTTCCACCGTAAGACAAAAACTCAAAAACTGTGAAGTCTATTTTTGGAAAGTAGGTCTGCACAGAGTGGGGAAAAAAATAAAATAAAAAAACCAAACAGATGGTTTAATGTGCTGACTGTTACATATACCTGGAAAAAACTGCATCATAAGAACAATAACCCTCCAATCAAAACACACATATGGCACACACCTTTCCACTGCTCTGGCACAATGCCGTCTTTTCGCTCCACCACAGGCTTGGGAATGATTCGACCGGTCCTCACCGACACTCTGACTCTCTCACCCTCCTCTGTGAATTTCCATTCAACTTCAGTGGGTTTCCTAGAAGATGAATTTTAGTATGTCACAGGAGGACTGTTGGAATACCAAACATCAGGTGCATTTACCTTAATAGCACTGGACTGTTTTAATGGTGGTATAAGACATGAATAAAATATACATCCACTACAACCATGATAACATTGATGTTATGCAAAACTCTAAAATAAGAAAATGCTCTCTTTCTCCTGAAAATAAAGACATAGGCAAATAAAAAAATATTAAGTGCTGGTTTGGATTTTTAAAAACATAATAACAGCATAATAATTTCATCACAGCTATAACTTCAGCACAGGTCTACAGTACTTAGGGCTGCAGATTACAATGATAGACCATCTAGCTTTCCAGCTATTGCTAATATTGGCTGCCAAATATCAAGACCTATAATTCTGCAATGCTATCGTACCTGTCAGAGGGGTCAATGAGGGAAACATCGCGCAGCAGAAGGGGAGCCTCGCTGGCAATGTAGGTCCCACGATAATCTGAAGTTCGGCCAATGTACCTGTAATGCTAGCATGCAAAACAAAAGTGGAACAGCTTTGTTCAAATTTAGCAGAGGCAACCTGGCTGTTAATGAACTGTTGAGCTATGCAACGAGGCAACCTGGCTGTTAATGAACTGTTGAGCTATGCAACCTAATAATCATGGCCACAGACAGGTGGCTCCATCTGGTGGAGCTAAAAAATATATAAAAGGACGGGGTTTTATTAAGAATTAAAGATTTTGAAGATTTGTCTGTTGCTTTAACTAATGTCATTTATGGAATCTTTTTAATATGGATGTAGAAACATAAGTCATTTGTGTAGAGAGACAAAAAGATTTAAAAAAAAAAATGTACATGCAGACACTTAGTGAAACTGACATAACATTAGAAAATGGGTGTTGTCCAATTAAAAGACTCATTGGCAATTTCTGTTGAGTCCTATTTGAGAGAAACAATTCTTCCTTACAGTATTAAGTCCTTCCAGGATAACCCAGTTTCTGTGTCTGAAGACTTGGGTCACTTTTCCCTGCTTCCCTTTGTCCGTCCCTGCAAGAATCTCCACCTGAGAAATAAACAAAAAAACTTGATTACCACCGTTGTGGCTATCCATAATTGATTGTAGTTCCAAAATACACAATTATCATCAGCTTTATCACAATTTGTGGGGGGAAAAAAATTCAGATTTTCAGGAATTACAATTACTCAGTAACTTCTGTCACTAAAACACGGCTATCATTGCAGCATTCACTCTCTCCCAACATGGAGTGCACAAAACTAGCAGAGCAGCAAATCAAAAGCACCAAATGTAGAAAGGAGAAACAGAGCATCATGTGGAGCTGAGAGGAACTCATTTGTCAACAGACATTCATTTAAATTTAGAAGTTAAGCACTACAGTTTGTAATAATTTATAAGTAATGTGCATCACTTAAGCTTGAAGTGGAGCATGTATTAATTGACGATATTCTTTAAAATGCTAGTTCCATATAGTGTAATTGTGATCTGTAATCACCGACCTAAGTGCTATTTAAGCACCTATGTGCTGAGAGCTTCCTGAAAAATTAAATAAAGGTGGTGTACTTGATTGACTCTTAAAATGTATTGCTTTCTGCATTTTAATTGCTGCCTTGCTCCCCTTTTCTGAATCAGCTAATTTTGCACAATTGCCAAGTTAATAATTAGACATGAGACTCATATCATTGCTTTGTGAATATGCTAAAGACATATTTACAGTTTTTTAAAGTATAGATTTGTAGATATTTGGTTCACACAAGGAGACAAAAGACACGTTTTATGACAATACTGTCTATGTTTTGTCCACAGTGACAATATGTAAACAAACATAATATTCATATAGACCTATTATTTTATTTTAGTATGCATATGCATTAAAAAAAATAATTTTTAATAGATCTAGCCGAGTTTCTCACCTTATCTCCTCTGAACACAGTCCAGTCTTCCGGTGCCATCGGCTCCACAAACACCTTTCTCCTCCTCTTTCCCGGGGGATTCAATCTTTTAGCGGCCGCTGTCCACGGTCTGTTGGTGCCGTACCGGTAGTCCTTGGGTATAACAACCCTGACTGCCATCGACAGGAGAGTGGTCAGCCTCATGGTGCTGCGTGGACAAACTGAACGACGTTTGTTGGGTCAGTGATGCCAGTTCAAAGAAACAGAAACACAGACAGCACTCAACCCAGGCTAGGCTAGGCTAACGTTAGCTTTCGGAGGAGCTATCAATAACGCTATGAAACTTAACGCACTTTTTCCTGACGTATAAAGAAAGAAACAAACACACCTCTCTTTTTACGAAAAAAATCTAAACGAAAGAAAAATTAATTAGGGAAAAGCAAAAATGATGTTACCCTCTGTTGATGTCAATGTCACAAGCAGAAGTTGGCTGTACTTTCCACCTCCAATACCAGCAAGCAGCGCCCCCTACTGGAAGGGAGGGCCAAGGCTGAATGAGCGCACGCGCAGTTACAAAGAGGCTGCAGGGAATGATAATGTTTATACAGAATCTTTAGCACAACAATAGAATTGTCTGCAGTTAACAGCAGAGACTAAATCCCAAACAAAAATAAAAAGGATAAATTACAGAGAAATGTGCTCTTGGATGTTGTTATGCCTGATTAAAGATTACTGATGCTTTGGGGCAGCTGTTAAAGAGAGAATTCAGTGTTTTGTTTTTTTAGCAGATACTTCTGCACAGTCAGTGCGTTACATAATAGTATACACCATTCATATGTAAAAAAAGAAAAAAAATCATTTTTACTGCCTGCTGCATTTGGAATATTTTCAGAGGTTTACCATGCAGTCAGACACAATATTTTAATCAACATATTCTTAGATGTCCAACAGTGTAGAAACTGTTTTATGATGTGGCATATCAACTGTTTGTGTTATTCTTTCATTCATTACGAGTGAAACTATGTGTTTATGGTGTTCTGGTTTTCCCCATTTCTTTTCCAAACAGTTAGCACACTGAAAACTGTCTTCTGTGAGTAACACACACAACCTGTATTACTACCTAATGCACCCCCACTAGAAAATAACAGAACTATCTAATGTGCACAACACCTGTTCATTGCTGACATTAGAGTCAGGTTTCATAGATTAATGCTACTAATCACCAAATCAGTCCAACAGAGGCCTATAATTCTGAATTATATCCACAATACAATTCAATCTCATTTGCACTTTACCTACAAATCATTGTATTGACCATACCTTCAGTTACACTGCAGCATACACTTAAACGGGATTAAACAAGTCCTTATTTCATGATGGGGACACTCATGGAGGTAGACACAGCTAGTTATAACAATACTGTTTTGGTGCTGTGACAAAGCAGGAAGCTATTTATATGATCCTTACAGAGGTCACAGTTTCTGAAATTAGAAGCGATTAGTAGCATTGTGAAGTACCAACAGCAGCAGAGAGTATTTACCATCAACACAACAAAGTTAGAGTTCATCGCCTCATGGACATTTACAAACGTGGAAATAAGCACGCAAACTGGGTCACTACTCAAGAACTGCATGTGTACCATTCAACTGAGCTCGATGATAAACTCTCAAAGCAGTCAGGACACATTTTGCAACAAAGAAACTAGTTCAGTTACAACAGCATGGAGCCCCAAACTTTGCTGCAAGCCTCTCCTGGGAGCAAATCATTTATGACAAAGGCACTCAATAAAGTGCCATTGTGTCTGTAGAATGAGTGAGTGGTTAGTCTCAACAGTATTCATTTTTTCCCCTTGCTTAAAACTTAAATTGACATAACATTGTCGATTAAAACCAACTACTGTATATGCTGAGTATTTGTTAAACAAAAATCTAAGACGTGATTACTTTAAATGCTTGAAGAAAGAAAGAGTGATTACAAACATGACAGGAAAAAGAGATTTTTGTAATCAACTGGTTTATTAAATGGACTGGCAACTACAACAGTAAACTAAGCAGCAGATTAAGATGAGTGGCAGCTTCCAAAAGTAACATAGAAAGCTAAACCCCAGATTTACACTTGAATACCATATCATACCCTTGGGATTAACTGCAGGTCTGTGAGGGACATTTGAAGAATCTATTTTGAAATCAGTGGTGTGGTGATGAAAAAGTGACCGTCTTGGACACAACAGCAAAAGTACTTCAATTTTTTAAGCGCTGTGACTTCCCTTAGGTTAATGATTTGATAAACTGTAGTCTCGTGTCGCCAATTACAGAACACTGAAGCAATGACAAGGACATCCAAGTAACAATGTGACGTGGTCAAGTATTTAAAAAGAAACAACAAAAACTTGAACCTTAGGTATTACATAGCGCAGAAAATGACAACACCACATATTAACCACATGATCAAGTTCAAACATATTCAACAAATGTCAATTAAACATCTTTAAAAACATCACAACTTTGTTTCACAGGCAAAATAAAAATAAGACCACTGAAGTGAAACAGACTCGTATTCCAGTTAGGAGGGGCAGAAACCAAAAAAAGTTACAAATTTAAGAATTACATATCGATCACTCTGTGGATTGTTTCTCCATTATTTCTTAAATAAACAAAAAACAATAAGTACAGATTATCACGTGTGTATTAACAATGTATTTCAAAGATTTTTGGTACAATCCACTATTGAATGCAATTAATTGCTCATTGGAGTTATATCACCAGTATTAAGCAATGGCAGATTAATGTGACTTTATATGGAAATTACAGCATGAGAATTGTTGAGTTAATGAAATAGGGTTTACCAAATATATCCATCAGAAAAAAGAGCTACATTTTACATTTCCCTTTCAAAAAATGCCATAACTCCACCTTCACACTACAACATTCAGGAATGTCTTTCTGCTTTTTGCAATACACATCGAAATTTACAGAGGGGGTTCCAAAACAGTTCTTTTTTAATGGGGTCCATTTATTCAACATATTCCAAAGCCAAGCAGGCCACATATGAGATTCTGTGCAATTAATCACATAATTTGGTCACCTGCAATTAAGCATTCTACGGTGCAACCAAACCTGTTGCATTAAAATATTCTTGTGAACTAGACAGGGAAGAAAAGGCTTTGAAAGTACAAGTCACATTCTATGAGTGAATAAGTGATTTAGATGAGGCTGAGAAGCTAGATGAAACAAATGCAAGTAAAACCTTGTCATTTATGAACTAAAGCTAAGAACTTGAGAGAAACTTTGTTCTTTTTTTCTGTACAATATCCATGTTTTAAAACCACCAAAATGGAGCCTTTGTCAAATAATGTAAATCTTTTTTTTTTTGCTTAAATGTTTTCTTTTTTTATTTATTTTACTATATTTTCAGTGTTTACTCCCTCTAAACTGAAAAAAAAAATGTTTTGACACCTAACATTTAGTCTTTGTAATTATGTAATTGCACTTAGAAATAAAAAATATATATACACCAAAATCCCAATATAAATGAGCCCTAAAGTGCTCAGTTCAATTGTTTGAAATCAGATTAGCAAACTTTGTTTCTGGGATATATGATATCCCAAAATTGACAAATGAAGATTTGCTTTTCTCTTAGTAGAAACACTTAAGTTTTTTTTTAAAATTTCTTATTAATTAAACAGTTGAAATCTGGCATCCTGCAGATAACCATGGTGACGCTTCAATACCAAGAGTCAAAGTTTCTTGTGTTTCTTCTGTGATTTGATGTTAAGCACTATCTGTCACAGGCTGCGGAAAGAATAGTGAAAAACATTTAGAAATGCATCTTCAACATCTATGAACAGCTGCCATGTTCTTTACAAATTCTACTTCTATTTTGCCAGAGTTTAGAGTGAATCTCAACATGCAACAGACTACAAACAAATTTTGAAATACCATAATATCAATAAGTGCTGACATTAACAGTGCTGGTTTTGGATAAATTAAGCCATTTGTCTGTCGGATTTCACAGCCCTCAATCCTCAGGAAAAGTCTGTGTGTGTCTCTGTCAGTGTTATCATTTGTCATATGTTAGTGTAATTGTGACCTAAGAGGTACATTTTTCCTACCAAAGTAAGTCAGAAAATCAGCGACAAAGTCATTTTCATCTAAACGAGCCATTTCGCATGAACAGGTGGCTGTGACAAAGTGCACAGGGGCCATCAACAATATGGGAAACCTACATTTCTAATGATTTTACGATTTTAAGGTATTGTGGTCATAATTTTAGCTAAAAAAAATTTTTTTGTTGATGTCCCTTTGAGCTTATATCACAGTCAGCTGTCCATAGAGGACGGGACATTAAGATGAAATCAAGGGGGTTGTAGGTGACTGTTTCCCTTACTTTGGTTGAGTGACATCAGCTACCACAGCTCTATAGACGCTCAAAGGTAAGTTTCACACAGACCTGTGAAATATTCACTGTGCCGTGCACTGATCTAAAACAATTTTCCAAAAGTCCACACAATTTTGCTACTCTAGGGAAAAGGAAATGTGGTGGGTGGGTGATTATGATGCTTAAAGTATCACCTTATCTGCTGTTAGTTGGCCTCCTGCTGGGACATTTTCCTGGGCTTCTGGTTTTGTCTCACTGTCTGAAGGGAGAGGAACTGCCTTGGGTCCAGCCACATCATTGACCTTGGCCTGTGTGTTAGACTTATTGTTGTCTGCTTTAGAGTCGGCTTCTGCTCCTGTATCCTTCAGCCGTTTCGGAGATGCCTGCCAAATACATCAGGACAGCCAGCCCAGCATTAAGCAACCATGAAGCTCCCCACCTGTATACAAATAAAGAGCCACCGAGCTCACCTCTGTGGACTCCTCAGCTTTTCGTTTGGTTCCTCCCCTCTCGTTCTTCTCGTCGATAACGAGGGCCCCTTCGTCCTCATCACTGCTGCCCTCTGCATCAGCTTTCTCTGAACCAGCTGTATCCCCTGCCCCTTCTGAAGCATTGTCCTTCTTTGATGACTTAAGGCAGAAAATTGTTTATAAGTGAAAATGAACAGAGAATAATGACAGATAATTTAGTTTTGGTCGAAAAATTCACCCACCTCATAGTCTTCATGTGTCACAGTGGGGTTGTTCTCAATCTCCCAGAGTCCCTCAGCAAAGCCTTTCCTCTTGTTCTGTTTCCCAAACTTCTCCTTATATTCATCATAGGCGAACAAATCCTTGGCACCCAGGTACGCTCTTTAGGGGGGTTAAAAAAAAAAAAAAAATACATTTTATATTTACTGATAAATCTACTCAATATTTACTCTGTATAAATTATTCTGCAACAATTCAGTGTAGTTTCTAGAGTTGGATACTTAAAAATAAAATTTTCAATAAGGAATTCAATGGCAATTGTGCCGTTGGTTGGTTAGTTAGTATAGTGATTGATTACATGTTAGCATACAATAATTGAAGTGACTGTAGCATTGTGACCTATTTTTGTACAAATTTACAACTAACCAGCAGGACGCTGATGCCATTAATAAATTAAAATACTCACGTTTCATGTGTTCCAAAAAAGAACACCCGGAGTTTGTTAGAGGTTGATTTAACTGCTCCTTCAGGTAACTCATCAATCTGTGAATTAAAAATGCAGCCTCTTTACAAAGATTATATTCTAATACTGATGCCATGACAAACACAGAACATCAGGATCTCCATCACATGAAAGGTTGCCACTCATAAATATTTACCATTATCCATTAATGACTGAAATTAAAATGTAAAATATGGAAATGCTTTAGAGAACATCAGAACAAAATCAAAGAAATATTTGAAGTTGATTACGATTATAAAAAAAGACTGATGAGCAGCAAACCTGTAGAACCATAAAACATTTGGAACTTAACTTACTTATTTAACTTATTTAAAAAAAATACATAAACAATTACTTAACTGTCAAAACTGTTGGACAATTACTTTCTGTAAATGACTGATGAATCAATATTTGAACTCAGTGTAACTGGAGTCATGCAGCCCAATAGTTATTTTAGCTTGATGAAGTCTGGCTACTGTTCAGTCCACTCTAATTTAACTCCTAATGAGCCCAGTGAGGGCAGCTGTCACTCTGTCTTTTTGCTAACCTTTATTTGAAACATCCTTGCAGTGTACCATTTGAATCAATCACTCTGCATGTATTTATCTGTGTAACGAAAAGACACTCAATTACAGAAAAGCACTATTACAATGACCAAGTGTGGCATATGTTTGCCTCTGTCAGACAGGACTTTTGGCATTTCCAGATAAGGAGACGGTGTCAGGATGGGTGGGGCACGGCTTGTAGCCCGCTCAGATGAGGCATGTCTGATAAAACTGACAAAAAGGAGGGAAAGACACCAGACTAGTGCTGACGGTCACTTCAGTATTTCCGAATGATTAATGTCCATTTAGAGACACGTCAGAAACAGAATTGCTGACTTAGCAGTGAATCCAATGCTTCATTTTCGGTTCAGTGCAATTCTCAAACAATTCTGGGCATTTTTTTTTTAAATCACAAATTTTATTTCAAGTTCTGGTCTTACAAGTCTTACAAGTTAGAGGAGCACATTGACACTGTGGGAAACCTTGGTTGAGGTTTGTGCTCAATGGGTGGGTTCTTTACTTTAAGCTCAACTTTTTCCAAAAGTGGTTGTATCGTGTGTTGCGGCTTCACATTGACTGGTCACTGTTCCTTGGCCAAGGTCCATAAAGAAAATCTGCATTTTTCGCAAGCGGGGACACAAGACCGGTCCTCTGCTGCCTGTTTAGGTTAACCTAAACAAATTATATCTAACATCGATGTCACAAGATAAGGCATTTAAATATTCTGGAAGCAGCAGTGAATTAACAACTCCTGTTTTCTGTGATGTAAAATTGCGGATCCTCTCAATAGATTTTGGCAGGAAGAGTGAGCGGTGAGCGGTTAACTTCAGTATCTAACCAGAAAAGGCAGTTGAACAGTGTGGAAAAGTGGGGCAAGCATGTTTGAAATCTTGAAGGCTTAAACAGATGTATGTATTGTGAAGTGAGCCTTTTGTTAATTGACCAAAATGTGTTCCGCTTTTTCCCCCAGCTGGCAACCATGTCACCCGACAGTACATTTACATGCACAGTTTCAACAAGTTAAGTTTCTGAATCCGAGTATACATGCGGAGGACAAATTAATTTATTGGTCATGTACCTCTGACTCTGCCTCCACAGGTGGCACTGTATCGCTTTATAAGCTAGTGTGTATTTTAATCAGAATCACATTATCCAGGCATGTTAGTCCAACTAAGACTAGGCCAATTTTAGTCAGACTAATGTGTTTATGACATTAGGAAAAATGAACTACTGTCTCAGTCCAACTAAAAATCGGACTTTTAACATGAATGTAAATTGACTGATTGGCACACTTGGTGACATTAGGGTTGATAATGACCCGTTACCTTTATACAATCATACTTAAAAGAAATCTGAACTATCCCTCTAAAATATTTTATGCTTCATTTACTATTTATAAAGAGAAAACACACAAAATAGAAAAACAACCAAACATTGTCAGATATGAGCCATCTGCTGCCCTAATAATTAAGGATCTGCATAGGCTAATAGAGTAAACACTACTGGTCAGTCTATATTTGAAGGTGCACACCTCGAATGATTAATAATGAAATTTTGACTCTTGTGTGTTGCTCATGAACCAGACAGACATGACGTTATGGAGTTATACCACTGTTTTAATTGGCCTGGGCCGAATAATTTAATAAACGAAGAGACTTAAGGCATGCTGTCACTTATCGCAGAGTGCGGAGATGGGGAGACATGTTTACAGAATAAAACACTGTATAGAGTTACACAAGCAGCCATGTGGAGCCGTAATGCAACAGCTAATTTAAAAAAAACGTAGCACTTAGCTAAGTCGCAACATGGCTTCCTGTGCACAGTACAGCTACTAGCAAGTTTAAGTAATGTTTGCTACAGGGCGACTTCATTGTTGTGAGTCACACGAGCCTGGGTTGACAATATAGATCTTCTGACCACAACACTTTTTCTATCGTCTTCGTTTAACAGGCCTCTCCTGAGAGCGAGTGAGTAAATTAAAGCTATGCTAGTGTGAAAAGAGCATCTAGCATATACATTCATATTCCGTTATACACGCGGCATAATAAGGAGGCTGTGTTTATTATGAATCACCAAAAAGAAACGTAACTATTCACAGAACAACAGCAGGCAAGCTGTGTGCATTAGCTAACCAACGTTAGCCTACACTGCGGGCTAGGCTAACTCTTGGTAGCTAGCTGCGTTTGGGCCTCTCAGGTAAACAAGTGACAGGCGGACAGTTACTCGGACCGAAATGAAGCCTAAAGCTCAATCGAGCAACATTAGATCGAGTGCTTACCCTCGCCGGCCAGTGTGGATAGCCCTTCATTTTAGCAAACACAAGATCTCCAGGTTTGTATTCCTTTTGCCTGTTAGTCCTGGGCATTTTCTTGCAGAATTGTTTGCTCTTTAAAACACAGTGACTGTTTTAATTTGTAAATGAGTTCGGATTGAAGAACACTTGTAACAAATGTCGGTTTGCCAGATAAAGCACGGCGCGGAAAACTGGAGAAAAGACGCAACGGAGGGCGACTTTTTTTCCGCGGATGGTGTTAGGACTGCTACAGCGTTCAGATAAACGTCTGAATAACGTCCTGAATCAAACACCGATACTGTTTGGTCAAACACGTTATCCCGCCGTGCACTGGCTCGTCCCTCTTTGACTGTTTGGGTTTGAAATTGTAACCCGCTTCCCTTTGCGGACGCGCCCCCAGCACCTGGCGAAGTTGCACAGTTAGCGCACCCTATTGACGCCTAATGGCAATTTCATGTACAAATTAACACCAGAATTAAAGGACCAGTCAATAAATTTGGAAATATTCATTTGCAATTACAATTTAAATGGACAATAATTTACCCTTTGTCCAAATGGCTAATAAAATATAATTTTTCTCAACAATATTACTCCTTAAATGCCCAGTATCCTGTTTTGGTAGGGATAATGCAAAAAACATTATAACATTATAACAATATCAAAGGAGCATGATACAGATGTCTGCATTGAGCATTTCTACACAAGGCCAGTCTGTAGTCACTGTCCCTGGTTAAGATTTTCTAAAAAAAAAAAAAAAAGGTGTTTAAGAAAGAAAATGGTAGACTAAATTCATATAGACCCCTTATTTTTAAATGGAGGAAGTCACTAATATAGTGTTCCATATGGTACGGTAAAGCCCTGGGTCAGGCTTGGGTTTGGACTGAGCACCGTACCTTTACTTGGTAGGTGGGGGGAGGGCTGTGCCTGATGGTCACATCAGTAAAATGTGTAGTGTGACATCATACCGGTGTGATGACAATGAACAATGACATCATATGTAACACAGCAGATAACAGTGGAGGACATCCAGCAGCTTGTTTTTTTTCAGTGCTCGGTTTGTGGCTCTATTCTCAACAATACCAGTTTTGTATGAGAATAGACTGTGGGCATTGAAGAAACACTGGTCACATGGGTGTTACGTTTTTCTGTCGCCCAATCAGCTGACTGTTGTGGAGCCGGTCTAGCTCCACCCGACCCATACCGTACCATTTTATTCTGGTACCCTTAAGGGAAGGGTGCCAAAAATGGAACAGTGGGGGCCAGTTATTTTAGTAATACTCCAAATGGAAACATTAAAAACATATTTAAAAAAGTACCTCACCAAACCAAGCCATTTGATGGAAATAGGAAGCAAGGGTCTGACGTCCTTATGTGTGGCACTTCTGATATTTGTTCCTCCATGTGCATGGAAGTCATGAAGAAGTCATGCAAATACTCTTTATAACTTTTGCTCAAACCAACTGCTGTTTTAGCAAGCCCTGACTGTCAAAGTTGATGTCCTGCCTGCTGTGTAAAGTTACACAATTACTGACCAAAAATGCCAAAGAGGAAGTCTCTCTCATAAATAATGGCGGACATCTAATTACGTTTCTGCCGAAAATAAGGTCTATACAATTTAAATCAGTGGCATTCCAAATAATGTAACACATAATTAAGGCGATACATTTGCCACATTTATATGTAATAGTAACATTCTCAAAAAGACAAAACAGTCATCTAAAAAAATGCAATATTTACACATTGTGTGCAATTATTGTGTATGTCTAAGTATATGTAAATACTATATTCCTTAATTAATCTCAATATATTCTGTGATATAATTATATATTGTATTATATTAGATTCTGCTGCTGGGGGTCAAAAGTTAACAAATGACCTAGTTGATGGGACCATGGGAATTGTTATCTTGTTTGGTTAACCCGGTGTATTTGCCTTTTACAGGGACAGCTTTGGCAGCAGAATGTGCAGCAAACCGCAATGAAAGGTGCAATCCATTGGTGACAAACATTCAAACATACATAAAATGACAACACCCTGTGTGCAGCACTGAAATGTAGCCACGGACATGGATATACTGACACAACGCAGAGTCATGTGGAGCTGATCAGCATTGTGTGAATTCGTTTGACAATAGTTTGACTATAGGAGACATTTGTTTCTGTTTAAATATTACACACTACAGCTTTTAAGAAGCAAGGGGCCTTTTTTTATCAACGTCGATACACGCACGGTCCGTTGGGGGGCGGTAAGACACGTATGAACTGCACTTTAACAGCCGAAGAAAAAAAATGCTGCGCAAAAACATGCGCAGTTGTAGCCCCTTTGAATAAATGATGAAGGCGAATGTTTTGATGGAGTCTAGGGACTAGCTGGACACATTTGTTGACCTAACAACCTCGGAAAATCGCCGTTTTGAAGTGTAAAAAATACATCCGCTGCATAAACCGGCGTGCATTTACAGCGGTATACTTATTTATCCAGCGTACAAAAAAGTGGTCGGTCTGCAAATATCGTTCACTGCCGCGGCCTAGCTAACATTTCAGCTAGCACTGTTTTAAGTTGGGACAGTCCATATATATATAAGCACTTCTCTGTTCTCAATTACCTGGATTCATATTGTTATCATTAGCTGAATTAATGAAAGATTATCGTACCTATAATTGACGGCAGTGTGCGAACTGCTCCTGGAGACCTCATCGAGTTAAAGTGGTCATCCATGTTCACAAACTACTGCGGAAAAGCAATTATTAATAACATCAACAGTCATGTCTTTAGTCGCGTATGGCAGCAGTGATGATAGTGACACCGAGGAAACCTCCACGTCTGCTGCACCAGAGAGCAAATTTAGCTCCGGAGGACTTTTCTCACTCCTACCTGCTCCCAAAAAGACTGGAGCTGGGGGCGGAAACCACGATGGACCAGGCAAGGAGACTAAAATGAGCCGCTCAACAGCGGGGGGCAGCGCTTCGAACGACGATCTAGATCTTCAGACATCTAAAGGAGGCTTTTTATCAAGTCTGCCTAAACCGAAAAAGCGAACAGAACCGGTCAGGATCACTGTGCCACAGATCCAGAGACAGGATGTGAGTCCATTCTTTGTTTATACCTATAGTAGGTCCAGTGGTGTGTCAGTTTGTAATTAAAATCGGTGTAATTTCTGTCCTTAGTCAGACTCCGAGGATGATGAACCAGCAAAGAAGAAAGTACCACCACAGGTAAGAAAAAATATAACCCTAATTCTATATTTCAGACATTATAAAAGTTTTTAGCTCTCATTTCTGCCATTCTTATAAACACATTTAATCACAAAACAGAACATTTTAGGAAACACTGATCAACACTTTTGGACCAATAAACTAATTAGTAAACCTAGAAAATAACCAACATGAACAGTGAAAATGATCATGTGTTGCAGTAACAATGTTTAATGGGAATCATCCAGAATGTTTTGCATGTTATACACACACACACACACTCTTTCTACAGACTCAGGAGTAAATTGCACATGATTACATGTGCAGTGGGAGAAACTCAGGGTAACACACAGGGAGCAAATATGCTTTTGTCTTTCCTCCTGGCTTCAATCCAGGCACCAACCCCATTACCTGAGTCATCCAGAGATCCTCCTGCTGTTGTAAATGCTCCCACATTGACAATGTCCTGATGCATTTTTCATATGGAAATGGAAATGTCAAGACCCAAATCTTCATACATTACCTGTAGTTTATGTCTGAAAAACAGCTTAAATTGAACTTTTGCCTCTTTTATGTCTCCACTGATGATTGTGTTACATTCCAATTCCCTGGATTCACGCTTTTTCTTCTGTCCATATCTCTTCTGCTCCAGGGTGCAGGCTCAGGTCTGTCTGCCCTTCTACCAAAACCCAAAAACCTGACAGTGAAGGAGACTGACAGAGTCCTTATTCCTCACACACTCACCAAACGGCAAGAATCTAAAGGACCCAAGCCTGAAACACCTGCTCAGGCTCTTCTAGGTTCTAGTGCATCCCCCTCTGCTATCAAAGCTGCTGCAAAATCAGCTGCTCTGCAGCTGGCTAGACAAATAGCTGCTGATGACCAAGATAATGAGGAGGACATAACCCCACAGAACTACTTCTCCTTGGGTGAAAGCTCCCAGCCCCTTGTTGCAGCAGTCCCAAACTTAGACCCTGAGCCAAGAGCCCCTGCAGAGCCTCTTTCTATCACAGCTACTGATGAGCCTGGTCTATCGGATGCCCCCCTTGACTTTGGAGGCAACCAAGAGGGAGCTGGAGCATGGGGTGGTCAATATTCTCAGTATCACCAGCCCATGACGGGGCCAGAGGCTTTCCCTCAGGTAACCCTGACGAGCTTATTATGTAGTTACCTGATTTGTCAGATCAGTCTTTCTTTTGAGGCTTTTCTTTTAAGAACAAGGTCAAACACGACTGTCTTTGATAAAACCGATGCAAAACTGGAGTGAATTTGTGCAAACTGACTTGCACGGTCGCGCTCTTTATCTATTACCATAGTACAGATGATAATGTTACACATTCAAATGACAAGTGCACCTTTTGTACAATAATGATCTCACAATACATATTCAGGTCTATAAGAATTTGCTTTTATATCCTCAGGGCTTTGTAGAGTTTGTATTTAAGAGAACAATTACTATGCAAATGACATCCATGCATTTTGTTTTCCTGGGTAGGAATATTATAGTGAGTCATATTATCCAGATCCTAACCCAGAATTGTCAGAGGAGGCTGAAGAACCTGGCCAATCTTGCATGTTTGATGATGAAGCGGTAAGAGTTTACTGCCTTTTCTCTATTTTCCATGATGCCGTCTTACAACTGTATATTTGCCTTAGTTTCTAACATTGCGGCTGTCCCCAACATAATTCTCATACACATATTTATCTGTTTCATATTTGTAGTTCAACAGTAGCCCCACCTGCATAAAAACCAAAAGCAAAATAAGACTGTGACAGTTATTAACTGATAACCAAATTAATAGTCAACTATATTGAAATGGGTTAAGTCAGTTTAAGTTTTCATCTTCTTAAATGTAAATATTTTCTGATTTCCTTGCACCGAGAAATCAAAACCGCTTATGATTTTAAAATTTTTCAACATTTTGTAGCGCAAAATAATCATTGGATTAATCAAGAAAATAATTGTCAGATTAATTGATTATGAAAATAGTTATTTGTAGCTCTAGTGCCATGCTCATTACTTTTTTCCCTCATTACTTTTTTCCCCACATTACTTTAGTTCATGCGGCTGCAAGGGAAAAGAAACAGAGGCAAAGAGGAAGTCAAGTTTCTGGAGATCAAGGGAGATGACCAGCTGAGTGGCAACCAGCAGTGGATGACCAAGAGCATGACGGAAGAGAAGCAGACCCGCCAGTCCTTCAGCAAGGTGACCTGATCTCTCTGTCACAGTGGAGACTTGGCTGCAA
Organism: Brachirus orientalis; assembly: GCA_016785285.1. NCBI lineage: Eukaryota > Metazoa > Chordata > Actinopteri > Pleuronectiformes > Soleidae > Brachirus > Brachirus orientalis. The sequence goes on along the minus strand of JAFBJR010000879.1, from coordinate 109,549 downwards.
GTTTTAAATGCAAAGGTCCAGAGGTGACAGGGTTTGGAGTGAGGTCCACCTCTTTCTGTTGTATGCTTTTGATTGGGTCTAGGCTCGACACAAAGAAAGAATGGCCCCCAGTCCTATGTTCTACCAAACTACAAATGCAGTTAGACCATACAGGTCAAAAGTCTATTAGTCTAACATGCACATAGGTTTCTCTGGGTAAATTCTTAGGCTACTACACACACACACATACTCACTACATGAGCAGGAACAATAGCTTTGTGTTGTTATTTAATGTAACTTTAACTTTTTTTGTCTTTACGCTTCTGCAGAAAAAAGGAGAACAACCTACAGGACAACAGCGGCGCAAGCACCAGATTACATATCTCATTCATCAGGTCAGTGATGCTAAAGCTCATATTATACCGTCTGCATCTCTGTCATGCACATGTTCTTGTCTGCCGGGGACTTTCAAGGACTACACCTTATATTAGTCCTTCTTATATAGCAGAGTATCTTGCACATTTTATACCACCAAAACATTGAATCTCTCGAGCCTGATAATTATCCGGCACAATAAATAGAATTCATTGCAGGCTAATTAATGCTTCTACAGCCACATAATCATTTATTTTCACTTTTAGTGCAGGGCTGACTTTTAGTTTTAGATGGTCTCTAACAGTGCAAAATATTTGAACACATCAAGCCTCATGTTATTGACTGTCATGCTATGAAAAATCAAATATATCAAAAATAATCAAATATTAAAAAGCAGCTGATCTTTGGGTGTGAAATTTTATAGATAAATTGACTATTCAGCAGAATTTTAGATGTTTTTTTATACACACCATAATTATTATTCTGTGTTTTGAATAAGCTCTCATTGTGTGGATTCATTGCTGACTTGGGTTTTTCAGTTCATGTTCAGTTCCATTGGAGTTCAGAGCATGTGTTTGTTTATAGTCACTCAGGGTTGGGCTTCTCTACAGCATAATTACCGGACATCTGGTGACAAGCATTTCAAATTCTATCATGATTAAACACTGGATTGTGGATTTGCCAAAACAGGATGTAACTTAAAATATTAACTTTTTTAAAAGGTCTTATTTTATTTTTAAATTGTCTTTGGACAGGCAAAGGAACGTGAGCTGGAGCTGAAGAATAACTGGGCGGAAAACAAGATAACACGCCGGCAGACCCAGGCCAAATATGGTTTCTGAATGTCAGTGTGGACTCATGTAGAAAAACCTGGTGAGAAAGAGATTTCCCAAATAAAGGGGAAGAATAGGTATATACATCATAAAACAAATTTGTCCTCTTTCTCTCCATCCTCCATTTGTGTTGAACAGTTAATATTTAATAGCTCTTTTGCTCAACTGTTTGGTCATGTGTTACTCTACCATCTAAACTCTAGTTACAGCTGTTAAATCCTTTGTCTCCTTTGACAGTAGCTAACCATGAATAAACAATTTCAATATTTTCCAAACTGGTGCTTCATTTACAAACTGTTCAACAATGTCTGAGTTACCTTTGGTCAGTCAGTGGTACAGAGGGTGTAATGGGGATCCTGAAGTGGCCAATCATGTTTTCCTTTAAAAATGTGTGCTTCTTGTTCATCTGATGATCACTCATAGTGTTCCTATAGAATAGACTTGGCTCTCTAGCAGTCACTTATATTAGTAAGATGATATCCTTGATGAAATAAGAACTGACATCATTAAAAAAAACTGTGAAACATTACTTACATACAGAATCAACAACTTGTAACTTTGTGGTTTCAGTTCTTTTCACTCAAGTGATAACTTTGCCGTATCCTGAATTGATCAATTCTTGATCAGTACTGCCATGAGATCCTGATGTTTTTGTATAGCTCATTGGAGGCTTTTAGTATATCTCTTTATGTTGCTTCACTCTTTATATTGCTTCAGTTTTAAAGCGATTCTGGTGTCAGAATGAATTAGGAATACATATCTTCTTGTGGTTTGCCCATTTCCAGTTGCCAGGATATTTTAGAATTGCTGAATACTTTTGTCGAGGGAAATTATTTAATTAGTTGGGCAATGCTTGATCTCTATTTGTTTACCTTGTTCTTTTGTTAAGCATGCAGTTTAAATTATCAATAAACCTTGTCCTTTCCTGACTCAGTATCTTTCCAAGTCCATAGGCATTTGTCTTAATTGTTACCTGCATCTTAATGATGCAAAAAGTGATCCCTTGAATTCACATTACATATTTTAGTTCTTTGTACTTAGAGGCAAAATAACCTATTGAAATGCTCTTTCACTTTAAAAAGAAATGTGTGTATTACATTTGTTTGATTGTACATCCTGAACTAACAGAGGGACAAACTGATTCAAATGACATTTATTCTTTGTAAGTAAATGTAAAGCATTTTAATACTTTAATAAACTGTATATGCATGTATAATGTGTATTGCAGGTAAACACACTCAACTGAAGTGGATGTTCTTATTTTGAAGTCATTTAATCTTTTTTTGTGCCATTACTTGGTGATGCTGTTGTATCTTGTGTTGTCTGTGTAGCTGAGGTTGTTTCCTTAGCAGCTGAAACTTCACCAACTTGACTCTCAGAGTCTTTACCAACTCCGGCCTCCACTGCTGCATTGGAAACTCCCTCAACAAAATCTGCATCATCTGCTTCATCAACTGCCTCTGAAATGCAAGTGGCTGCCTGCTCTTGCTTTTGTCTTTTCAACTGCCGCTGGTAACTTGCAGACGGGTCTTCATATGGCAACAGTGACATTGGGACACGAACGGTATTTATTCCATTGATCTGTAGGACAAAAAAAAGGAGAATAAGCATTCTGGTTGAACAAAGGCCAAACTTGTTTCAGATTTGAGGTTTCTGTAGTTTTTATAGATTATTTTTCACAGACTTTTTCTTTGGTGTGATGAAAAAAAGTGAATCATCACGGTGAAAAAAGAAAATTTGTTCAATCTTATTTGGGTTCTACATTTTGTAGGAAGAAAAAACTTTCTAACAGCATACATTGGAAACACAAGATAGAAACAGTGCTAGCTGTTAATTTGCAGTCTCTACAAATGCACCTACAGCTTGGAGCTACATGCATATTATACACAGAACAAAACACTTCTTACCGTTACGTCACACCAATAGTCGCCCAAATCCTTGATTGGTTCAAATGGCAGAGTCAGTGCATGGAGTGGCACAACTACTCCCAGCTAACAAAGATTGAATGAAATATTACTGAAACATCCATCATGTTGGGTAAATACAGATAGACAAGATAATCAACAAACCTTCTTAAGAAACTGTCTACAGACAACCTCTTTAGTGAGCTGGAATTCTTCAGATGGCATTTTGTGTATTTTAAGTGTGGAGCGTTTAAGGAACTCCATAGTCTGTTTAAAAAAAAAAAAAAAGCAGACACCAGAAAACCATAATTAAAAATAAGTAAAATGAAAACTGGCAGTTAATCATCTACTATTCCTTTTATATGTTAATAACTGAATATGGTGGAAAAGCCTGGAAGCAGGGATAGTCTTTGAAAGCTGAAATCCTAAAATTTCCAAAGTAGTCAAAGACTCACCAGTTCACCGGTGCGAGTTTGGATTCTATCTTCTGGCTTCCCCTCAAGCAAAAGCTGTAAATGGGTGACATTAATAATAGCTCACTTCTGCTGTGCAATATGTAGGAAAGTGTTTCAAATAAACATAAGTGCAATACACACCCGTATCTCCTCCTCAAACATCTGTTTGTTTTCTGGTGATGGATACACTGCGAGACCCTGGGGCAGCAGCTTGTTTCGGCCAACTGATTTTTTCACAAACACTGTGTCTCCTCGCCCACCAAGCTCTGTCAGAACAAAAGAATAATGGCATGAAGAGAAAAAGAGATTACGATAATTAATCTTCCTGTATATTTTAGTGCACCCTCTAAAGCAGGAGCTCAATTTTTAGTCCCTAAAAATTCTGATGCAAGTAAATTTTATTGATTTCAACTGTTAAACACAACAATGCACCCTCACTTGGTACTGTTTGAGTTAGAATGAGCTCCATTTTCTTTGTAGGAGCCCGTTTGGTGTCTTCAACCAGCTTGTAGATTCTGTGTCTTCGAGGGTGAAGCTTAGGCGGGCTGCCTTCTTTGGATAAGGGGACCTGCCACCATCGCTCCACCACCACTGTGTTCTGTGAAAACAAATGATTTCTAGTCTGTACAGAACATCAAGAAACTTTACACATGACCCACTGTACAAATCAATCACTGTAAAAGACTGTAATCATTGTATCTAGGTGTGCCTAATAAATTGGCAGAGGAGTGTCTGTCTCCTGAGGTTGTCAAATTTGATACACATTTGCAACAGCATTAATACCAACAGTTGCAACTTTTAAGTTAACCGTATAACACTATTATTTGATTCTGAAAGTGTTAACTTTTCTCACAGAATGGAAAATAGAATGGTTGAACAACAATAAGACAAACAGTGGCACCCTACTTCACCAATTAAATGTGATCAGCAACAAAAATATGTAGCCAAATCACCAATAGCCTAAAAAATAAACACTTATATTTACTGCAGTCACACTTAACTGACACTGGGATAAAACTGGCAAATAAAAACCTGGGAATCAATGAATGAAGCTGATCTATATGGATATCAACATCCAGTTTTCAGAATAAAACATGGAGAGCATTGTATATCTGTCTGAGTGCCATGCAGACTTTGAGTAACTGTCTCTAGTAATTGATATCTACCAGTGCGCTGGAAACAGGATATTTTTACAGTACAGTTTAAAATAAATTTCAAATTGAATGTCCCAAATTTCACACTTTCTAATCGAAAAATTTGAGATGCAATAAAAAATAAAACTGTCAAAAGTTTGGAACAAGACTGACTAGGTTGTGTTCAGGCTATCTATGACTGCTAACATACTGGAAATCAGACAACGTAAAACTGTGTCGATGCTGATGTCGATATTATGAACTATTATAGTAACAGTTGTGGATTAGAGCAGCATTGAATAATGGTGAATGTTTAAGTTTAAAGGACAGAGATTGTCGTTACCTGAGCAGGAGTCAGAGACAGATTCCTGCAGCTGACAGCAGCCTGGTTCAGTACATCTTGAAGGACGCGTCGGCTTGAGCTCCACATGTTCACACACACACCACCGAAAATCTCTTTAACCGTTCTGTATAAACAAATCACCACGTCCACTAGTTTAAAGATGGTCCCTGCACATTAAACACAACAATTTATATGTGTAAGCCTCAGTCACCGCTGGAGGAGACCCAGAAAACGCATGTCTGCTAATGCTAACCTGAGTCGTTTTCAGTGACGTCAAAGGACCTCAACAGCTGCAATAGTCGTCAATATTAATGCCTGAAATAATAGGTAATCATTTTGGAAACTGAAGGTGGAAAAATTACAATTTATAGAAAGCTAAATTTGAATTATTATGTAACTATTTTTTTCAACATTTGTTTTTTTTATTGAATATTATTCAAAATTCGAACAGACTGCTCAGTCACACCATTGTTTTCACGTTTGTGTTTTGCATTACTATATGATATTTTACTTTTAGATTGATTTTCTTGATTTTCCTTTCACAATATCTTTTTAAATTATTTATTTATCTTATTTAATCATTTAAATAAATTTAGTCATTTATTAATTTATTTAATCATTTATTTAATCATTTTTCACTTAAGTTATATATTAGTTATAATTAAATATATACTGTATTTTTGAAGACATTTCCTTTAAATACCCTTGTGTACATTTAATTTTCAAATATATATTTTATCATAAGTTGGGTTCCTTTTTTATCGTATGACATTAAGGTTTGTGGGGGCGTGGCTTGAGAACGGGAACGAAACATGGCGGAGTACGGAGATGAAGTGCAGTTCTATAAGCGGAAGATCTGTAGCCCCAGAAAGGTGCTCGATTCTGGACTGAAGTCTAAAGACACCGGTCAGTGTTTCTCTCTTTCTCTCACTGTCTTCCTGTCTGTCTATTTATCTCAAATCTATTTATATGCGTTGCATTAATAACTGTATTTGAAGTAAGTAAACAAACATGAACGGTGTAGGACATTTTGGGATTTTTTACAAACACTATCTGTTGTAGCCTGCAGGTGCGGGGTTTAAAACACCGAAGATCAACAGTCCTCTTATACGGTTTCATCTGTGGAAGAAAATAAACATAAAATATATCAGTGTTGTTTCACAAATTTTAGATTGTGTATTAAACCGGGATTTAATTATGCCTCAGTTTCATGAAAGCAGTGGCACATACATTGCCATGGAGATTTTTTCTGCTCCAGACCAGGCTAACAGTCATTTTTAGGCTATTTTCCTTCATTGCCTTAAATTACAAAAAAAGAAATTAAAAAAAATAATAGGTTAAAAAAAATCTTCCAACCAAGATAAAAGAAAGGTACTCCTCATTTTTTAATTACGACCACAAGTCTTATTTAACAAAACAAAACATTGTTAATGTCATATATAGGTTATCGATGAAGATTGTGCAGTCATATTTGGTCTATATGAACTATATGGCGCATTTCCATTATACGTTACAGTTATTGCACTACTCGGCTCCACTTGAATCTACTGTACTCCCATAGGCAACCAACAGCTGTCACTGAGTAAAGAAGAGGTTCCTGTGCAGCAGGAGTGGAGCTCTGGTGATGAGCTGGAGTCCACCCACATTAAAGAAGAACAGGAGGAACTGTGCACCAATCAGGAGGAAGCACTGCTTCAAGATCAGGAGGACAGTGATATTATTGAGTTCACATTCAGTCCTGTCACTGTGAAGAATGAACATGATAAAGAGGAGCCTGAATCTTCACAGCTTCATCAAGGTCACGCTAGGGAGAACAGAAAGTACTTTGGAGGACCACAACCAGCCAAGAACTCATGTCCAGTTGGACATTTAGGACCACATAGTGAAGACCATGCTTCTGAATTATCTACAGTTAAAAGTGAAGTCAAAGTGGGTAATTTGAAAGAGAAAAGTGAACCTCAGTCTGGGCTAAACACAAAAAACATCCTCCTACCCGCTGTAAATGGTATGACATGTACAAATGAGAAGAAACCCTTTAGTTGCTCTGAGTGTGATAAAAAATTTGGTTTCAATTTCCAACTGACCAGACATATGTTAATTCACACAAGAGAGAAACCCAGCTGCTCATTGTGTGGTAAGAACTTCAGCCAAAAGGCTTATCTAAAGTTGCACGAGAGAACCCATACAGGAGAGAAACCATTTCAATGTGTTGCATGTGGTAAAAAATTTAGCAGTAAGGACACTCTGAAGAGACATGTCACGAATCACACTGGAGAGAAACCATTTAGCTGCTCTGAATGTGGTAATAGATTTAACCTGAAAGGAGAACTGCTTAGACACATGGTAGTTCATACTGGAGAGAAACCATTTAAATGTGCTGAATGTGGTAAAAGATTTACCCAAAAGAACAATTTAGAGAGACATATTAGAACTCACTCTGGAGAGAAACCCTTCAGTTGCTCACAGTGTGGCAAAAGATTTGGCCGAAAAGAAGATGTGCAGAGACATATGGTAATTCACACAGATGAAAAACCATTTATCTGTTATGAGTGTGGTCAAGGATTTAACTACAGTAACCTCCTGAAGATACACATGAGAACTCACACAGGAGAGAAACCATATAGTTGCTCAGTGTGTAGTAAAAGGTTCAATAGAATCGGAGATATGCAGAGACATATGAGACTTCACACAGGAGAGAAACCATTTAGCTGTTCTGAGTGTGGTAAAGGATTTAAACAAAGTTCTCAGCTGAAGGTACATGAAAAATTTCATACGGGAGAGAAACCTTTCAGTTGCATTGAGTGTGGTAAGAGATTTTTCTTTAAGTACATGCTGAGGTCACACTTAAGAATTCATACAGGAGATAAGCCATTTAGTTGTTCTGAGTGTGGTAAAAGCTTTATTCAAAAGAACTGTCTGAAGGCACATGAAAAAATTCACACAGAAGAGACTAAATGTGGTGAAAGATTTAGCTGAGAGGATGAACTGGTGAGACAAGTTGTACTGCAGAAAACATTTAAAAAAAAAATGTAATCCCATTTTTGATGGCTTGGTCTACTTGAAATATATACAACCAGAATGGACAGATCTGAGTAGGTCAAGTCTGTCTTGCTCTGTAATTCTGAATTCCTTAATTCTGCTTTTGTGAAATAGCCCTCTCAGTAAATTAGCCAGTTTCCAAAATATCAAAGCAATTACACCACTTTGTGCTGGATACACTACAGGGAGTTGAGTTATTCAAAAACAAACTGACATTTTAATGTGTTTACAAGGAAAATAATAATAAATAAAATACAGTTGTGATTTGGTTCTATTCTATAGCATTTAATCATTGCATCGTTTTACTTCTCATGTTTCTATTTAAAGGGATAGTTTAGGTAATTTAAAGTGTTTTTGTATGAGGTAGTGACACTTAGTCAGTGCCCCACACTATATACCACTGACCATGCGGAACCCAAATGAAGCAGGCAAGTACATGCACAATAAAGCAGTGATGAAACATCACACAGGAGATTTTGATCCACTGCTATCTCCATTTATTGAGTTAAAATATGTCATCTTGATATGTGTTTAAAATGTATCTTTAATTCAGATTTACCAGAGTAACACAAACATACATAAGGAGGCAGCAGTAGACGCGCAAATGTAAATTTTCTCTTTGGACTTTGGTGCAGAGAGTGAATGGTTCAGAAAGTGACAGAAACTTAAGTTATAAATTTAAAAACAGGCTCTTTCCTTTAATGCACCAAAAGCCAGATGTCAACCAATGAAGAACAAGAAGTTTTTTCCTTTTTTCTTTTGAGCCGAAATACAAACTGTATGGTTTATTTTGTAAATTGTCTTTTTTCTCTCATTATTATGCTACTTTTGGTCTATACATTGTATTTTTTAAATTTGTTTTTCAAAGCATTTTTTTTATTGTGTTCTGTGTTCACTGTGTTCTGTGTCCTTTTTCTGGAAGCCCATTTCTACCAGATGGAGAAAAAAAACAATGCATACCCAAATCATTATTATGAGATGCAAAGTCATAATTTTGAGATAATATCCCATAATTATGAGATGCAATGTCCTATTTATAATGAGATACTATCTCATTATTATGACAGCATCTCATAATTATGAGATAGTATTGCATTGTTCTGACTTAGCATCTCATTATTATGACTTTGAATATCATTGCTATGACTAAGTATCTCACTATTATGACTTACAATCTCAATAGTATGACTTAGCATCTCATTGTTACTGTTCAGGGGGCGGGGCATACCGTTCTAAAGTGTTAACGTGTTAAAAAAGTTTTAAAAGCGGTATAAGATGCAATTTGAGTGAGCGTAAACTCAAGTCTGACGTCACAGTCTAGGGGGCGTGTCCTGTGAGTACCGCTGCACAGGAAGTGACCCCACAGTGGTTCTCTGAGCCGACATGGCGGGTTGCGGAGACAGTTTGAAGCGGCCAAAGCGGGATACCTGTGGTCGGAGAAGCAGGCTGCTCAACGCTGTACTGAAGACCGAAGGCACAGGTCACTATTTCGCTCTCTGTGTCTTTTTCATCTTCTCCATCTTTGTGTAGACAACCTTTTACGATTACGCATGCTTCGGTAGCTATAGCTCTTGAGGCTAGCCGTTGCTACTTTTTTTTTAATAACTTTATTTAAATAGCTTTAAGTCCCCACAACAAATATAAAAAGTACGCTGTAATCAAACATAAACGGTGTGTGATAATGCGAGACGTGCTTACAAGCAACCGACTAGCACTAAGAAAATGGGCCATAATCTGTTTATACAAATTAATCTCGTTGGGCTATATAAGGTGCGTTTGAGATGAATTTCGTCTGACTGCGGCAGTCGGGGTTCGTGTAACCTGTACGGGCAGGTGTTTTAAATACCTGTGTAAGTAAACGGATCATATCTGAAGGAGTTTGATCGTTCTGCGTTGTTTCCTTTTGATAATTTGTTCATTTGACCTCTGTTTTACTAAACGTAGTTAGTGGATTAACTCGGGTTTTCACAGCAATCTTATAAGGCTAGACACGGTTTTACGCAAATGGTGGCTGATAAAGTCAATGCAGTTAGGCTGCGCCAGACCAAGCCAACAGTCAGACTGAGGTAATCCTGGTGTTTTATCTGTTCTCATCCATATTTAGACTAATTTTAATAATTTTGGATGAAAATACCACAGGATAATGTTCAAATATGGGGGAAAAACACAAGTTAATTTATAATTCTTATCATAAACCTGTTACAAAAATAGCTAGTGGGGGAAAAAGTCAATATTATAATGAAGCTCATCAGTGCTTATTCATTTCACATCTTGTTTAGGTGCTGAATGATTGTGCTTTTTTAATAATAGAATGTACTTTTGTGGGGGCTTTCAATCATACTCCAACCTGTTTGCAGTTGTGGGACTTTACAAGTACCATGATACATTTGCCTCTGTCTATCTCGACATAAAACAAAACACTTCCTGTTTACAGAGCAGCAGTGTTGCCTGGCATCATGAGATCTAAGTGCCACTATACTGAGAAACCCAGAGTCATGTGGAGCTGATAGACTTAATCATCATTGTATTAACTCATTTGAGAATGGGTTGAATCTAACAGACATTTGTTTGTGTATGAAAATGTCACTCACTTCAATTTAAAGTGGCTTTAATTATTTTCTTCCGAATGTCTCCAGTACCCACTGGTAGTCATGTTTCCACTGAGACCATGCCTGCCTGTCTCGTTTTGGCTTTAACTTTTTTCAGTGTTGTCTTGGTAGATTCTACTGTTGCATTCTCACATGAGCTCACTCAGAAATGAACCTGAGATTATACTAGAGAGCTGACTGAACATTTTACAAGGAATTTCTTTCCAAGGAGTTCAGATCATTTGTGAAAGCAGCTTATGTGCCAGCGCCTAATGTAACTTTTACTTACAAAACATGAACTATACCTTTTAAGTCTGTCTACTCTCTCCCACAGGTGATGAGGAACTTTTGGTGAGTAAAGAAGTGATCCCCCATAAGCAGCAAGAGTGGAGCTCAAGTGAAAACCTTGAGTCCTTCCATATTAAAAAGGAACAGGAGGAATTGTTGACCAATCAGGAGGAAGATAATTTTCAAGGTTTGGACGACGCTGATGTCATTAATTTTCCATTCAATCCCGTCACTGTGAAGAGTGAGGATGATGATGAGCAGCCGGAATCTTCACAGCTTCTTCGAAGTCGCACTAAGGAAAATAGAAAGGAATGTGGAGGACCAGAACCAGCCAGGAACTCACATCCAGAGGGGCATTTAGGACCACTGAATGAAGGCCATGCTTCTGAATTTCTTGCAGTTAAAACTGAAATCAAAGAGGATGATTGGAATGAGAACAGTGAACCTCCGACCGGTTTAAACACAAAAAACAAAAGTGGTATGGCATGTAAAAATTACAAGAAACCATTGAGTTGCCTTGAGTGTGATAAAAGATTTAACTGGGAGATACAACTGCTAAGACATATGTTAGTTCATACAGGTGAGAGACCATATAAATGTGATGAGTGTGGTAAAGGATTTACCCAAAATGGCAACCTGTACAGACATATGAGAACTCACACTGGAGAGAAACGCTTTAGTTGCTCACAGTGTGGAAAAAGATTTAGTCGTAAGGAAGACATGCAAACACATATGTTAATTCATACAGGAGAGAAACCGTTCATCTGTTGTGAGTGTGGTCATGGATTTATTTCCAAAACACCTCTGAAGATACATATGAGAACTCACACAGGAGAGAAACCCTATAGTTGCTCAGTGTGTGCTAAGAGATTCAGTGGAATAGGAGATATGCAGAGACATATGAGAACTCATACAGGAGAGAAACCATTTAGTTGCTCTGAGTGTGGTAAAAAATTTAAACAAAGTTCCCAATTGAAGGTACATGAAAAAAGTCATACAGGAGAGAAACCATTTAGTTGCATTGTGTGTGGTAAGAGCTTTCTCTTTAAGTATGTGCTGAAGTCACATATGAGAATTCATACAGGAGAAAAACCATTTAGTTGCTCTGAGTGTGGCAAAAGATTTAAAGATAGGTCCCAACTAAAGGAACACGAAAGAAGTCATACAGAAGAGAAACCATTTAGTTGTATTGTATGTGGGAAGCGATATCGCTTTAGGCGCTTGCTGAAAGCGCATGTCAGAATTCATACAGGAGAAAAACCATTTAGTTGCCCGGAGTGTGGTAAAAGCTTTACACATAAGCAAACTCTCAGGGTACATGTAAAAAGGTCGCACAGAAGAGAAACCATTTAGTTGCTCAATAGCTGGATTATCCAAAAGAAAAATGATGAGACACATGGCAAGTAGTACACGCATGACAATAAACTGTTAAAAAAAAGAGGCATGGCAGAACACACGGAAACATCTGCAGATGCATATGAAAATTCATACTGGAGTGAATCCATTTAGTTCCTCCATTTGTTGCAAAAGTCCACATTAGAGCATAGTGTGAAATTCAAAGCTTTCAATAGTGAGCCTGGATGGTCTGGACATTGTCCTGCTGTTGGGAATGTCAGAGTCTCAGACACTCTTCTGCTCTGATTGTCATACATGAACGGAAAATACCTGGACCCAAAGTTAAGGCCTGACAACGGATTTGAAAAGAACAGAACTCAGGAGGACCAGAACCCAGTACTTAATGCACATTCACAGTCAGTTACTGTGGACAAGACGATGGAGATCTAGAGGAAAATCTGAAGACGACCAAGGAACTTTAAACAAAAATTAAAAGATTTGTTTCTGCTAAGTATTGTTTCGCAACTGATTACTATTAAAACAAAAGATCAAGACAAAAGTCAAAGCCAGCATTTCTTTATTCAAGCTGTGTTCATCTCATACATTAGTGGATGTAAAAGAGAGAGCTCATCTGCTACATTTGCACACTGTAAAACACATCTGAAAAGTCCAAAAAATGAGACCTAAGTCATGTAGGGCATCTTTCTTTGTGCAGTTGAAGTTGCTGCTGTTTTAACTACAACTGGAAATAAAAGTAACCCTCAACAGCTGTATCAATATCACTATAGCTATAAATTGTGAAAAGTTCCACTCCTTTAAAATCCACTGACAAATCCTAGACTACGGTTGCATCACACATCACCAGCAACAGGTTCTGTAGAATCACTTGTTGCACCATAGGATGTAGTACGGTTGGGTATCAGGTGCTGTCTTGCCCTTATGGTTGTACAACAGGTCACTACAGCGAAGCAACAGCTAGAGACAAATACAAGAGCCAGAAAGACCCATGTGAAGGTAATGACAGCAAAGGCAAACTGGAAAGTTATCCTGTGACAATACTGATCCTCTCCTGGTGTGTAGTTGGGGGTGTAAACAGAGTACACCCAGACTGAGCCTATGGGGGAAAGACAGCACAGTAAAGGGATGGTTCGGGTGAGATATTGACACAATAACAACAGTCTGTATGTTTACATGATATTAGGGGAAAAAAAGAATTGTGTTAATGAGACTTAAACCTGACTTAAAATGTGTTAGTCCAACTGAATATACTAAATCAAATTCCTCAAAGTCGACCCTTAACTCATATACTTGTTGAAAGAAGAGTGAACTTACCCGTTAAACCACATTTTAATTAAAATAATCTTGAACTCATTTAAGACACTTAATGATCATACATGTGCTAGGTGATATCATCTCCTATAGCAACGAGATGATCCATCATGATTTCAAAACAAGTTTTCACACTGAAAACTAAAACTGGAACATTTTTCTGATCATTTTTACAGTGAACGTTGAAACATAACATCTGTGTGACATTTTTTTCTCCCACCTGTAATGAACCAGCAGAAACAGAAGAGGTTTAACAAGGCTGTGCATGTCGAACACAGCAATGAAACAGCACCATCTTTCCACGTGCTTTTGGTGTAAGTCAGACAAAGAGAGAGGATGCTGGCTGCTCCAAACACTATCAGGAAGATGGGGATGTTGGGTTGCACTGGACAATGATTCACATGCATGGCCCCTAGGATGCAGCAGTGCAATATGAATGCTAAAGTTTTGGCAAAAATCATACTTCTAAATTCCAAAATAACTAATAATAATTTTACACATACCCAATCCAATGGCAGCAATCATTACCATCCACCAAATAATACTCATCACAGCTAAGAAAGAGGGAGAGAGCCAGTAGTCAAACATAAAATAGTACAAGAGAAATGTATGAATGTGACTGAAAACAGTTTTCTAACCAATTGTTGAAATAGCCACAGCAACTTGAGGTGTGAATTCCTCTTGTGCAGATTGTTCCATATCTACTGCAGAGTAAGAGGAGGCTTAAGTCAAAAAATATCAACAACAAGCAGCAGCAGAGGTGTTTTACTCTACCTGTTTGGCTGTGAGTGGAGACACCTTAAAGCCTTTTTTCTGTCCCAGTGTTGTCTAAATGAGGAAAACGACCACTTGTTGCCGAAGTTAACACTTTGCAGGATGTTAAGACACAATGTTAAACGCCAAAGTGTCTCAACATCTGTTTCGCAAAGCCTTCTGAGAGGAAATGGTGATAAAATCAGTTTACTCTCATGTGATAAAAGCGATCTGCATGCAAAGTGTGTTTTGAGCTACAACACATTCACATGCCATCACTCAATTTCTCCCCAAACTGATTTATTGTGACCATTTTCATTTTGCAGTTCATTGGATCAACTCTCATCACTGTGGCAGTAAATACATTGAGTGCATTTCCATCACAAACTCTCCTGTTTTCTGTACAGCGCCTGCACACTGAAACTGCTTATAGTTAATGTTCTTATTTTAGTCTTATTCACAGCCTGCTCTGACTCAAGTATGGTCAGTTAAGAACACTTATCTGATTGTGCAGAGCTTCTTCTGGTGCCACACTAGAGTTTACATCACTTTTCACAACTGCTGGTGCACTTGGGGAGTGTGAAGTCAACTAATACAAATACTGTATGTACGTATTTTAACGCTGTAGAGTTCAACCTTTAAATAGAAACAAATGTCCACTACATAAGCTTATTCTTCATTCGGCTTCTCCTTTTAAGAGTCACCACCTCAGATCATCTGCTTCCATCTTGTCCTATTCCTTACAGTATGTCCTCTCCTGTTAGACCAACTGTCCTCATGTCCTCTTCACAGCAATTGTCTAATTAGTTTTCACATTGCTGATTAAACCTATCAGCTCCACCTGACTCTCTGGTGCAAGTACCATGAGACAGCTTCATGCACCATCACTATGACTGAAAACACCAAAAAATGGCTTCAAAAATGTTCAGATTTTCAGAAGACTTCACAACTGTATTTCAAACACTATTACCAAATTGTGGCTTCTCTCGGTGTGATCTTAATATAAGTGATCACCCAGTGTTGAAAATGCTTCTTCTGCCAACAGCAATCAAGGGCTCCCTAAACAGCTGCCTCATTGTGTGCCTGCATGTGCCATTCACAACTGCTGCTGTTTCCTGCACCGCGCAGCTCCAATTAAGTTTCCTAGATGCAGTCTGGACAGGTAACACTGTGTTAAAAAGACAGATATAAATGATACATGACTTACCAAAGTACTGTAGAAACAACATCAGAAGACGGCACTGCTTTTCTCCCTGTCTCTGAGAGAAGTCCACAGGGGGAGATAAAGGTTCCACACTGGAGGTTTAAAGAAATACTGAACAGGCTTTCTGCTTAAAATGGCTCACTCTGAGGAAATCATAGTTAAAAGAGCTAATGACAGTTGAAATGAGTTTGTGTTGCAAAGTCTGACACATGCATGTTTCTTTTATCCACCAATAAGCCAGAAAAGAGTGAAAATACCAACAAATGTCACTTCATCAGCACCCTTTGGCTTAACACAGATTCCAATCTACCCGACTAATGCTGGACAGGAATTATAATACACTTTATTGGTTTTCACAGGTTCTTCACATTTGATCATGTCTATTTTGCTTTGACATTACTTTTATTGTGTCTCCAGTATCTTTGGTTGATAAAACTATCATGTTTTGTCCAAATTTTAATTGAAATTACATTTCCCAACTTTTCTTGTTCAGAACTGGATTAAAGGTCTATCTTCTCATTATGACCTCTCTTAGCTGAAAGTCTATGATCATTTGAATAATGGGAGCAGCAGGAAAGTCCATGCATATGATCCCAAGGCGCTGGTTCAGGTCTGTCTTGGCCCTCAGGTAGTCGTACAGTTGTGCGTTGATGGGCTGAGCTACTGCTCTGGGATGCGCTAACACACCAGCACCACTACTGAAGGTGAGAAAGATCTGAGCCATGTTTCCTCCAGGTGCAGCCTCCAGATGTTCATAGACACTCTGCCACTTCTCCTCCAAGTGCCCAAGTGTAGGAACCTGTATGGAACAGCAAACCTTGAATCACAGACTGTTCCTCCTGAACCAAACAGGAAGCGGATGTATATAGAATAACTATCTGCAACACTGCTTGTTGTAAAAAGTACTCGGTTGAATGGAAGTCGATAGGGAAATTAGCCTAATTCTTACTTGATTCCTACAGCAATTATTTTTCTGGGGAATTAATGGTCTCAGTTGCTACTTTAAATCTTCTTCAACAGACCATGATGTGAATTTTGAAAACTATGTTATTTAGAGAAAAATAAATACCAGTGTGACAGCTGGTATCGTCCAATAAGAGCCTGGCTACAGGTCCCTGCCAAAAAAATAAAAAAAATGCTGCGTGCCAAATTGCCAACGTGGAGGCTTCAAAACAGTATTTTACAGTTGGGCTGTTTGTTGGCAACGAACTGGCGATACAATAGACAAGTGCAACAGTACGATATATATTACAATATGTTAGGTTACTATAAGCAAAACATGGTTGTTCAGCAGTTTAATGAGATAAATGCTTCTTGCCCCAACCCTGCGGGATCCCCTGTGCTGCTGGTGTACACACTCAAATGCTCCCCCAATTAGGTCTGATAGTATTGCCTGAGTGTTTTTTTCAGATGAAGCTTATTTCCAGAATGATAACATCATTAACAGCAAAACTCACCAAAAGTTATTCACCACATCGCAAATTCTGAAAATTCAGTATATAAACAACTACAACTTGCCTTCCAGTCATCTGCAATGTCCAGGGATTCATAGCGCATCCCCAAATCTGGCCCAGAAAAGTTCTGCAGGATGATGAGTTTCCCTCGGGCCTTTCCCATGGTTGGTACAAGCCGGCTGTGCCACAGCAGGTCCCAGTGAGCGTAGCGGTGGATGTAATCAACCACAGCTCCGTAGATGTCATTTGTCTCGCTGAATTCCTCTTTTACACGCATCAGCACAGTCTCACTGGGATACTCTCGCAGGAAATCAGCTACACCTTTAAGCACATGGCCAAAGTGTGCCCTCTGATATGACACCCCATGATGGATGGTGAGGTTACCCATCACGTGACGTACACGGACGTCCAGAAAGCGGACACCTGCCTGTAGCTGCAGGGCCAGGCTCCAGGTCTGACATTCGGCGTACACACCACCATACAGGGCCATGGTGTTGTGGGTCCCGGGCATGGTGACCTCAGACAGCAGCTGATCATCAGAGATACTGGCCATCCAGGACGGGTTTAGAAATGCTGGGTTGGGTGTATCATCATAATCAGGTCTCTGAATGGCACCGTAACTCAACCCAATCATCCTGAAATGCAAGAGAGAGTTGCTTTGTTTAAAGGGACAGCAAAAGGCTGATTTTGAATTGGGTTTTAAAGGTGTGCATTAGACTTAGGTACATTTATCTCCATTTGGCAGAATAGTGGAATATAAAATAATGTGTACAATCATCTGAATTAATGAAGTTTTGTTTTCATTACCACAGAATGAGCCCTTTATATTTACATCAGAAGTGGGTTGTCTCTACAGAGGACGCCATTTTGGGCCACTGTGTTTTTACCTTTTGAGTTTTAATGATAACTGAAGGCTACCTTAGGTTCTCCTACATGTTCGGAAGGGAAGGGTGAGATGAGACCTATGTAGTTGCAACATGTAGCTTCCCCAGCAGATGTTGCTAAATCCCACAAACTGTACCTTTAAAGTTCTCTGATACCATCATATATTATACTGTACATAATATTATATATATATATATATATATATATATATATATATATATACACACACACTGTAGAACTTAAGCTTCATGTTATGTGTTTGTATTACAGGTTTACAACCTGATTGTAAATCCAACTAACCGTGTATGTGTAATAAACGTGGAAAAGGACTTGAGTTGTATCTGCCGTGCTTGTTCTGATAACCCTTTCAGAGGGGAGTTTACTAAGCCCGGGCAAGAGGTTTGGTAAAAATCTGGACACACACTTTAGGTTACTTGGATAGATTTTAAACCTTCAGTGGAAGTCTTTGTGAAATGCTCACCCCAGCAGGACAATCAGCTCCATAAGCATTTCCTGCTTTTTCACCAGACATCTCTGGTCTCTGATGATGCTCATGTTGATTTCTCACTTCCAATGACAGGGTCTGTGACCAGGAGAGGACAAGATAAGAAAAATCTAATTAAATGAGTGGAATCAAAGTTAAAAAAATAAATGAATAGATAAAAGGGAGATCTATTAATAGTCTTACATTCAAGAATCTTACAAAGAATCAAGTCCTCTTTATTCAGTTTTATTTATATTCTGTGAATTATATTTCCTTTGTTAGCTGTTTGTTGTCCCTGTTATGCTGTGTGTTGCTCGGCAGTTGATGAGGCAATTCTGCCTCAGAAGAAACGTCTTGGGGGAAAATTAAGTATATTTTTATTTTTTTGAGGAAACAATGAGCTGATAAATCATTATAAAACATGAGGAAATAATAAACAATAAACAATTCAACAATGTCCAGAGTGGAAACATTTTGTGAACCTGACATCTGCTCACACGCCCAGGCTAATACAACAGCAGGCTCAACACTTTCTAATCCCAGAACAGAACCAAACCATTAGCTGGTTTGTGTCAAACCTGCCCATGTGCTCATGTGCAGCTCTCACCTGCTCTAGTTCCTACCTGAAACCTGAAGGTGTTTGCCCTCAGTCTGGTCCAGGTGCCTGGTGATGATGGACAGAGAGAATGGACAAGAGAGACAGAGGGAGAGCAAGGGTCAGAGACAAAATGACAGAGTCAGTGAGTTGAACTGGGATGTTATTGTGGGACATACCACAGAGGAGCTGAGCTCTCTGTTATCATGCTGGGGTGCAGGTAGAGGGGTGTGTTTGTGTGTGTGAAAGGTCGTTCATCTGCTCACTTCTCTGATATATCATGGGCCGCTCCATAGACTAT
The DNA here is from genome assembly GCA_016785285.1 of Brachirus orientalis. Classification (NCBI taxonomy): domain Eukaryota; kingdom Metazoa; phylum Chordata; class Actinopteri; order Pleuronectiformes; family Soleidae; genus Brachirus; species Brachirus orientalis. The sequence continues at coordinate 90,272 of JAFBJR010000879.1, read as the reverse complement.
ATCAAATTAAGTCAAGGAAGAGGATGAAAACTATTTGAAAAAAAAAACGTGCAAACAATTAAGGGTAACATTAGCTGCTAAAAAAAAAAAAAAATTGAATAAGTATGCACCGAAATCTCTTTCTCACAGCAGTGGTGGCCTAAATGCACTACAGCTGCAGCTGCACAACTTCCCACAGTGTTTCTTATCAGTTAGTGGAAAGCCTAAAAAAAGTCCAGTATCAACATTATGTAAGACAGTTCAAAGATGTTGACATAAAACTTGTATTAAGTAAGCCGATCTACACTGTATACACATTTGTGACAATATAGTATTAATTAACCTATAGTGGTTGAAAAAAAATAGAAACATCCAACACTGTAAATAATGTCATAAGATCATTAACTACCTGTAACACATTCACATGTTTAAAAAAAAGTTTCTGTTGTTGATCCACAGGTCAACATTTACATGTCAAACACCGCCTAAATCAGAATAAATGCAGAAGAGGAACACATCTCTGTGTGTGTGTGTGTGACATTTGTTATTGCACATTTGAATTTAATTACCATTCTTGACTTCAGTCTTGAATGAGCATTTCACAGATTCATTTGTCCTGTGTCAATTCGAGGACTCAAATTCTCTCAGGGGTTAGAGAGACACACAGAGAAACAAGACAGACAGACAGACAGACAGACAGACAGACAGACAGACAGAGAGAGAGAGAGGGATACAGTACCTGGAAAAATCTGCAGATGTTTTCCCATTTTCTTTAATAAAACTGTGGTGGAAATCAAACATTACTCAACAGGCTTGTCCTTGTCCTGATAAACAATATCTGACAAACTCCAAATACAGATTGTAATTAAAGAGTCCAACCTTTAAATTAATCTTCAAGCCTTGTGGATCCAAACAAAATTTGTGACATTATTCACAAAAAGGAGAAATAAAAATGCACATAACTTTAAATTATGCCTTCATCACCTTTATAGGAACAAACACAGACACAGATAAGAGGGCAGGAGCATGCATTACTGTGTACCACGGTGTTATTCTTAATGTTACCACTAGATGATGCTGAAGTCTGAAATCCTTATGTACACACACACTGTGTACTTATACAGATGCATTAAATTAAAAAATAATAATAATAAAATTGGGTATGTGAATTTAAATTGCCTTAAGTTGTTCTATGTGGCCTATAAATCAGCTTACCGTATGTTGCCATGGTAACAGTCTGTGGCGCTGTAGAAGTTGAGCAAGTGAGTGGAGGACATCTAGAAAGAGATAAGAGGGGAGTATTCATGAAAATAAGAAATAAAGGTAAATAAGATTATTATTTATTTATTTTTACCAAACAAAAATCAGTTAATCTCTTTTGTTTTATGGTTCAAAAGCTTGGCAAAAACCATAGCTGGTCGCTTTTAAAATGAGTAGGAAAATGAATATGCATCCTTCAAATTCTTGTCTTTGTTATTATAGCTATAATATGATTTTATTAGAGCTAGCAGTCTTCATTCATTTATAAATTCTATTTCGAAAAAAAAATGCATTAAATGCACACAATATTCAGTGAAATTCAGTGATACTGAAAGTGATTCTGTTTCTAACACATTATTTTTAACTGGTGTTTTCTGATCATGTCTGTGACACACGTAGTCATGACTGGTGGTTTGGAAGGTGTGGAGACCCACAGAAATAACAATAATGAAAAAGGATGTCTTACAGTGTTGCAGGCATGTGATTGGGGCTGCAGTGTATCCCATCATCCAATCAGCACAGGGCCTACATGAGTCACTTCCTCGTGTTCACTCCCTTATTTGGGTGGAAGGGGTTGTCCTTCCTTTGACTGTAGGGAGGAAAATGGTGGAAGGGAAAGCAACACGGCTGTTGTAGTCAGAGGAACACCAATACTTTCATCCCTGGTGAGTAAACATCTGCTGCCTCTTTGCTTTGAAATAACTGATCTGATGGATGTTTGAATGTTGGCTAATAGCTGAGTCAGTTGGAGATGATGAAATGAGAGTAGATGAATGATTGTGGATTGGTGTGTGTGTGTGCGGATAGAAATCAGGAAATGAAAGAAAGAAGCTTCATAACAGCAGCCAATCCTGAGGTCAATTCTAAGGTGGTCAAAAAATCTACTGAAGATTGATTGAAGTGGTAAAGATGATGGATTCAAGGTAACAACCTGCATCCGTTTGCTTATTTCCAGTCTTTCTTGTGTAACTAGGAACAAGACACACCCACTGTTGTTCCTGAGTTATTTTTCCAGCAGGACAACATTGAGATGGATGATTAATGTCGAAACTATGAGAAATACATTTTTATTACAGTTTAGGTTTGGGTCTCTGGTCTTGTGTATTATACCACTTAAGCTGTTTGTTATAAACCATGTGCCATAAAAAATGATTTCACACAATACACAAAATTCACTTTACATAATTTAAATTTTTGCTTTTTCTTATTTGTAGTGGAAGAATATTCCTTTTTCTTTATTTTATTTTTCCTCTTCTGCTAAACTGTTTGCGCTGTGTAAAACACAAGCCCCTCACTGTGGGCAACCTGTTGCTTGTAACATTTGAGTGTAATATGACACCTCTCATTATGACATGCATGTAGCAGCTGGTGACATGTGGGCTGCATGAACCTTAAGTAATACAAGAAGAAGAAGAAGAAGAAGAAACACTTGACAATCTGTGAGATAGTTTTCAGTTCAAGCTCTAGTTCTAGAAAGGTTCTTGTCATTAGATGAAGTACTATTTAATGGAACATACTGAAGAGTTGACTTATTTTTTTTTTAATCTCTACAGCCTCCAGACTCACTTTGTGTAGACCTTAAGGTGGCAGAAGAAAAGCAACGGTGATGGCTGATGCAGCACAGATTAAGAAAACTGCAGCCAAGGTGCTGTGCTGCGTGGAGAAGGTGTCAGGTTTTGCTTCCTCTTTCGACCCCATCTTTGGCATCGTCTCCTCCCTGGTTGGTATGGCTCGCAAGGGCCTGGTTGAAGAGGAGGGCCACCCTCTGGACAAGGACTTCCAGGCGATCCATACAAAACTAGAGAGCATTTCACAGAGGAACCACCAATGCTTGAGGAAGATCCGCATCGATGAGGTGAACGAAACCTACGGCAAGTATGAGGAGTACATCAAGCACCAGTACACTGCCTTCAACAACATGGTGGCGCAGGTGAAGAAAGATCCAGACAACACCCAGCGCTACATGGAGACCTTTGAGAAGATATATGAGAGAGACAAGAGTGACATGAGTCTGGATGTATACTACCGCGGTGTGATGGGTACAAACTCGCTGTTTGGAAGACCTCTGCTCAAGGTGTACCTGGAAAACTGTGATGGCGACCTCAAGATCATGGAGTACCGCTGTTCACACATCGCCCACTTGTTCCACATGGGACTCATCGCACTCATGGCCTACACAGCTGTTACAGAGGACGATGAAGATGAGGTGCGGGATAAGTGGGCTAAGAGGGTAGAGGACATCCAGCAGAAGATGCAGGAGGTTCTCAGTCAGTGCAAAGACAAGTCTACCTGAACATGGACCAGACTAAACAAAGACCAATTATATTATAAATATATATATATAAAACCAAAACCTTGTTTGCGTTTGAGCATTTAAGTTGCACCTGATTTTCATATTGCAGCAATTCAATAATTGTACCAACATTGTATGTTATAATTTTGTTTCAAAGAGACCAATGTATGTTTCAGCTGCTCATATATGTACCAATAAATGCTGATGTTTTATACAATATATCCAATAAAATATATAAATTATTAGTTGATCATGGTCTGTGTTTGTGAAAGTCTTTTTTTCTGCATCAAAACAACATTAAACTCTTATCAAAAGTAGCTGGAAAATTTGTAGTAACATTTTAACATTAATGATATTCAAGAAATAGATAATATAATTGAAAACTGTCAATATTGCAACCACCTGTTTACATAATTTTATTGTCTTTGAAAATGGGGGAATGAGTTACTCCTTTCATTTAGAGCAAAGGATTAATGATGTTTTCATATTTTTTTTCAAACTTACTTACGAATGGATTATTTAAAAAAATAAATCAAATTGTAATTCAATTCTGCATAAGCACCAGTATGGTTTTTGGAAAACTACCTCCTCTTACAGTATATGGCTCTGGCACATTTGACAATTCAGTTAAATAGGTTGATGTAGAATTTATGGCATTTATTTATTTTAACTGTTTTGAAGACAGCCTTGCTTTTGTCTTTTTATAAGGTTTCAACTGTTTACATATATTAATGAATGATATAGCATTTTTCATGAGTACACTATTCTTTTCACTATTACCTAATTTTAAAATTGCAGTTTTATTTATTTATATGTGTGTGTGTGTGTGTGTGTGTGTATATAAAATTTCAAACCTTACAGACTCCAAGACTACTAAAACCTGTAGTGGGACAGTTCAGTACCGTGTGTTGCAGAGCTGGTCGCACTGAGTCCACCTCACCACCAGAGGCCGCTATTTTACCCCCTGAGCTTCTGCACAGAAACGTAACGTGATTCCTCTGTTTGTCTGTGCAGCCCTGCCCCAAACTAAAGGCCCACAACCGCTTCATCACACTCTGCTCCAGAAGTTTACCTGGAGCACAGTGTCGGTCTATGGGTGTTTATTTTAACATGTTAAACTCCGTGTGAGAACTGCGAGAGCCTGCGGCGGCTCTATTCAACGACACGTCGCATCGTTTTTGGTAAGTTTTGAGCTGCTCATCGAGCGGAAAGACGGTGATGGTGAGAGTTAGCAGGCAGCATCCCGGCTACAGCTGTTTATTCAAGGCTAAAACCTGATTCTAGATGTAATGAGGGGGAAATATATGAACACTGGATAATATGGGGTTTAAAATAAAAACACACAGGCTTTAAAATATTTAGTATTTTAATAATAATATTTTTACGTCAACAGAGTTTGGTTTCCGGGGCGTGACCTTAGTCCAAACTCAACAAGTTGCTTTTTGAACTGATGATTATTATACTTTATTTTAATTCAAGCTTCTTAAATATCAGTTTTTTTCTTTAATCGCACGTTTTATTTTTATTGATGTTGCTTGAAATAGTATTATCAACTCTTCCATGTTAACCTTTGTGCACATTAAGTTTTGTTGTAAAAACATACGAAGCTAATTATTACATGTCCACAATGAAGAATAAACGTTGCTATATGTATATTATTATATGAACGTCTTATAACCACAGTTATAAAACGGACTTGACTTAATGTGTTGATTAGTCAATGATCACTAACTGTAAAGTCATTAATGCTATTTTTAAAATAGAGTAAATATCAAATATCAGTTTATCATACACAATATAAAAATTAGTATATCTTTTGGATTTGATGGCTAAATAAAAATTAGCTTTTTTAAAATTAAAATAACTCTAAAATAACTCTTATTACGCTACATACTTAAAACATTATGCATACTTTATATTGAAATGATGGTCTAAGTAACTATAGACTGTGTATGATCATGTCATGCATAACACCATTATCTGTTTTATGTGCTTACAACATAAAATCATAGGGTTTTTTTTATAGAATTTTCACAAACACCAAGGAATGAACAAATGTCATTTTAGTTTAAATGGTTGTCATTATGTAGAACAACTTTAATGTTTATGTTTAAGCTGTTTTTTCCTCAGGTTTGATTGCTTTACAATCAAAACTTGTGTTGTTAACTAAGTGCAAAAAAATGAATGTTAGTACCTACAGGATTTTTAATAATAACCCTGGTGTTTTAATCAGGGCCACAACAAATGGCAGATATGTTGAATATTTCTGATAAATCATTACTGATCGATATTTATTTCTTCTTCCTGATAACAGTAACAGTCCTGGTTCACATTAACCTAAATATTGTATGGGAGGATCAGTAACTTCTGATATTCTGTAAATGATTGAAAACTTTTGTGATATTTGTTTTGTTAGATTTTACCAGCTCTAGTCAGATTATAGACGTATTGACTATCATTCTTGTGAGAGTGAGTTGGATCAACTCATTCGTCCTGATTCTGTTTTCTCTATTGTTAATCCTCTGGCAGGAATGCCTCTGCACAGCATCTGGCCTTTGTGTAGGATGTTTAGTCAGGACTGAGGAAAGGCTGGCAGGATGGACATCGAGGACTACCTTGTGGATGTGTTTGTTGCCGTCATTCGCCCAAAGAGTCAAGTCAGCCTTAGCTCGAAGGAGTATAGAGCCAAAGCCTATGAGGTCAGTGTGCTGTGTCTGGCAGTTGATCACCTGCTATCCTAAATGTCTTGTCCAAAACAACAGAAAAAAGCCAATTAAAAATAAACATATATACATAAATATTGAAAACACTGTATATTCCCTCTTATTTTGTGAAGATCCTGTTGATTGAAGTGCCTTTGGAGGGAAAGGAGAAGAAAAGAAAGAAAGTCCTCCTGGCGACAAAGATCCATGCAGGAGGAGATAAATCTAAATCCATATTGGATTATGTTGATGAAAAAATCAGACCGATATCCAATAATCAAGGCTTCATAGGTGAGCCTAAGTGCGATTCTTGATGTGTAAATCGCAGGCATTAGAAACAAGGATTGACATTATCTTTTCTGAGCAGTTTTACAGGATTGGAAACCCCTGTTTTAAAGAGTTTTGGTTTGCAGGAAAGCGCGTGGTGCACATGAAGAAATTTCCTCTTGATGGAGACAATGAAGGGAAAGAGGTTTCACTATTTGTCGTGCCAGTCAGTGTTAAAGGTAAAGGCTAGTAAAAAAAACATAAATGACTTGTACTTCAGAGTATTGTATTTACAATTTAACATCATAAACTGTACAATTGTTTAAAAAGACAACAGCAAGCCTGTCTACAGTGCTGGGAGCCCCAGCTTCTACTGTTTCCAAGACATCATGCGTGTGTGCAGTGAGACCAGCGCTCACTTCTGCTCCATCACCTCCAAGATGCTACTGGCTTTAGACAAGTGAGGATATGTTTGAATAGAAACAAGTAAGCAGCACTGTGGGATGAAGTTGAAATGTCTCCTCTTTGTCCTCCACAGATGGTTAGCAGAACAACACACCATACCTCACGCCATCCCTGCTCTGTTCAGGCCGGCACCTGTGGAGCGGGTGAAAACCAACGTCAGCAACCCGGCCTATGGCAGTGAGGGCAAACTAAGTGACGAGGGTCTGCACATGGGCTACACTGCCCTGGAGATCAAGAGCAAGATGATGTCACTGGAGAAGGCAGACATGTGCATCCTTAACCCACTTTATGGCTCTGATCTGCAGTACACCAACCGGGTGAGAGGCCTCATCCTGCAGTAAGGTGGTGTTTAGAAGGGGATTCTGTATCAAGACATTCAGTGGATTTTTTGTACCAAGAGACTCTTCAAATCCATAGAAATCTGTATTTCTATTCAAGGTAACAGACTGTTAACTTTAGGTCTCCTCTTAATGACATCACCAGGTTTACCCATCTCTGCTATTGTACAACATCTGGGGAAAAAAAATCCCCTATGATGCTTTATAGGGGGATTTTAGTTGGCCAATAGCCAGTGTGTTGTCTTTTTTATGTTATTGTGTGTATTTGTCACTAATGGGTGGGTTCTGCTGCCAGAGCTTTCCCCTTTTAAGTGCACATGCAGAGGGGAACCACGGAACAAGACAACATTACCTATGATCCCACACTGTTTCCAAATGTGATCAAACTTGGTTTTGAAATTATATACTGTGCATTTATCCTATAAAGATTGGATTTCACAAAGATATCAAACTCAGATGTTTTGGGTGTTTTTTTATTATATAAATTCGGCCTGTCTCTTCTTTTATATACAGGTTGACAAAGTTATTATCAACCCCTACTTTGGGCTGGGAGCCCCTGACTACTCTAAGATCCAAATTCCTAAGAGGGAAAAGTGGCAACATGGCCCTAACTGTGCGACAGAAGACAAGTGAGAACTTCTTGCTCTTTGTCTACTTTATGTCTTATGTATTTCTTTTCTTGTTTGTTGAAATCTGGATCGGGAAAAGTTATACTCAACAGAAACCCTCCCTGTCCGCTGTCTCTGTAGAGAACGCCAGTGGGTGGATGACTTTCCTCTGCATCGCAGTGCCTGTGAAGGAGACACAGAGCTGCTCTCTAAGCTTCTGGACAGCGGGTTCTCAGTCAAGCAGTTGGACAGTGACCACTGGGCTCCCATTCACTATGCCTGCTGGTGAGTCTGACTCACAGCCTGAGAAAGATTGCATTGCAATATCTGTACGTTTCCTTTGTCCAGCTGTATTTGTTTGCTTCCATTCAGGCACGGAAAAGTGGAGGCAACCAAGCTACTGCTGGAGAAAGGTAACTGTAATCCAAACCTGCTTAATGGCCAGCTCAGCTCCCCTCTGCACTTTGCAGCCAGAGGAGGCCACGCAGAGATAGTACAACTCCTGCTACAGCACTCTGAAATCGACAGGGTATGAAACATAATGCTGTTGCCTCCTCTTTTTCCCTAAAGCTGCAGTTATCAAATGTCCCACTTAACATTTCAACATGTTACTGATGCTAATACTGCAGCTACTGTAACATACCCTGCTGTCTGTCAGAAATCATGTATTTCTTGTAACTAAATGTTACATATACTATGTATATTGTGCATCAGCGATGTGTTAACAACTTGACTGGTGTTGGTTATACTGGGCTGTGTGATGTTAAGTTTAAATGATAATGCGACCATTCTAGTACCTGTATCTCATTGAAAAATTACAAATTCTGTAATGTATGTGTATTGTGGTTCACCACAGTATATATCACGATAAAGCTGACAGTTATTACCACCAACAGCACATAGAAGACCAGCAGAAGAGAACACCTCTACAAGTCTGTGAGGAGAACAAACAGAACGAATGGGAGGAGACAGTGAAGCTGTTGCAGCAAGCCAGTACTAAACCTGTGAGTTTGATATTGTACACTGATTACTCTGTTGGTATTTTAAAAATGAATCCTTCATTAGACTTATTCAGCATGTAGTTTTCATGGCAGATGCTGATTTGTCAGTTTCAACTTAACTTTGCCTAAACCCAATTTTCTTTCCGAAGTCATGGTTCATTGTAACTGAGTGTATACATATAGCCTGCCCATGACATTTATATTTAATCATCTGCACACTGTGTCTGAAACATTAAAGAAATAAAGTTTATGTAAAATAAAATCGGTTTATGTGGGAAAAGTGTGTTGGACTATACCCTTGCTGCTTGACATATTAAGGAAAGCTAAAGTTATTCAGAGTCTTTATTCATTGTCTTTCTAATGATTAATATTGACCCAGGACCAAGCTGTTTCACTTGCTTTTTAATCATATAAATGTTTGTGAATTTTCCACAGTATGAGAAGGTGCGCATCTACCGCATGGACGGCTCATATCGTTCTGTGGAGCTAAAACATGGCAACAACACGACCGTACAGCAGATCATGGAGGGCATGCGTCTGTCTCAGGACACCCAGCAATATTTTACTATCTGGATCTGCTCAGAGAACCTTCGTAAGTCCTTACAGTCTTCCTCTGGCTATGGGACCATCCACAACCAAACACTATAAGATGAAAAACTGATGTGTGTGTTGTGTTTCAGACCTGCAGCTGAAGCCGTACCATAAGCCCCTGCAGCATCTGCGGATCTGGACTGAAATTGTAACAGAGCTGACGGTGCTGGATCCTCAAAGGGAGACACCACAACTGTTCCTCCGAAGAGATGTACGACTGCCTCTTGAAATTGAGAAAAAGGTAGCTAACAATTTACATAAGGCTGCTATTTCTAGCATGTCATGTGTATGCTACCTAAAATGTCCTTACTCTGTGACATGCTGGTTTTATTCCAGGTGGACGATCCGCTGGCCATCCTCATCCTCTTTGATGAAGCACGTCATTGCCTCCTGAAGGGCTTTTTTCCTGCTCCTGACAGCAAGCTGATCACTCTGGCCAGCCTCCTCCTGCAGATCATCTATGGCAACTATGAAAGCAAAAAGCACAAACAAGGGTTCCTCAAGTAAAAACTGTTTTCCAATTATGTTTATGCTTAAATACATACAGCATTGACAGCTTTCATGATCAAATATAACTTTTTGTTTTTTGGCCTGTTTGGGCAACATAAAGGTCACACATATTTTCAAGACAATAATTTGATTTAAAGGTCCAATTTGTAACATTTAGGATGACTTATTGGGGGAAAATGAATATACTACCCATAGGTATGTTTGCATAGTACTTTAGTACTATGTAGTAGTACTAGACAGTACTAGTACTACAGTACTAGTAGTACTAGACAGTACTAGTACTACTTAGTTGCTTCAAAATGTTTTAAAAATCTATTTTTTTGTTCATAGCCTTAGAATAAGGCCTTTATATGTAGGCAAGAACCTTGCTTCATGACAGCTGCCATCTTGCACTGCCATATCTCTACAACATCTACAGAGAGTTGAGGGGAGGAGTTCTCTGTCCATAATAAACTACATTAGATATCACAAATTCTTACACATTGAACCTTAAAACCATGGCCAGTGCAGAATTTTTTAAATTGAAATTGATGACTAACAGTACAAATCAGAAAGCTGTACTTAAGTTTTTTGTATTATTATTATTATTTCCAACAGTGAAGAGAACTTGAAATCTATTGTGCCGATATCAAAGGTGAAAAGCAAAGCGTACCACTGGACCAACAGGATTCTTCATGAATACAAAGTATGCTCAATTTTTTTCATCATAGACAACATTTTCATGCTCCTTTCTGAGGTGAATCAAGGCACCCCCCCCTCTCTCCTGCTCTGACAGGCGTTGAGCACCAGTGAGGGGGTGAGTAAAGAAATGCACCACCTGCAGCGACTCTTCCTGCAGAACTGCTGGGACATCCCCACCTATGGAGCAGCTTTCTTCACAGGACAGGTCTACACCAAGGCCAGCGCCAGCAATCACAAAGTCATCCGTGTGTATGTTGGGGTCAACACAAAGGGCCTGCACCTCATGAATATGGAGACCAAGGTAACATGTAATACAGCTCTTTGCCAAATCTCCTGATATGATTTGATTTCTAGTTCAAGTGTGCAGTAATTGAGTTAGTTAGACCTAAGACATTGTCTGTGTCTGTAGTATAGACTGTTGATAAAGAATGGATGTATTCTACTGGTTTGACACGTGAAGCAAAGGAAGAAAGATGGAATTGGTAGTTAGCCACCGGGGGGGGCAACTCAGTGGGTTGCCAGAAGAACTGATTTGGAATGGCAATCTATGACAAATTAAGTCTACTTTTGTGAGATGAGCTCACTTGACTTATATACTGTCTGTAAACAGGAGATAACAGTCTCAGTTGCTAGTTTCAGTTTTTTTTTCTCAGTAGAACATGATGTCAATTTTAGAGGACAACAGGCAGAAAAAGCACAAAACATATGAGTGGACCCCAGTGTGATTGACAGCTAGTATTGTCTAATAGAAGCCTGGTAGCAGGTGATCTGTAAATTTCCAGTTTCAGAATCTGACAATGTCCATTTTTTTTTTAGGAGGTCTGTAAAACTATATCTTCTGTTCAGCTGTTCTTCTACACTTAGTTTAGGATAGAATGTTTCAATTCCTGGGCACATGATTCCAAAAATTTAAACCCTATGAAAAGGCTTTGTTTATGTATTTATTGAACACGAGGTGCATGAAAATTGTAACAATTTCTGAAATCCCCTAGGTCCTTCTCATCAGTTTAGAGTATGGCACATTCATGTGGCAGCTCGGACACGCGGACCAGTATTTCCAGATACACAGTGGGGACAACAAAATGAACTTCATTGTGCACACAAAACAGGTAAGAAGTCATAAATGCAGTGATGCTAACGTTTGACATGCTTTTTAAAAAAAAAAAAAAAATTAAACAGGGCAATTTTTTGATGAAAATGTTTTTTTCTTTCTCTTTACAGGCTGGCCTTATTGTGAAGCTTTTAATGAAGTTGAGTGGACAGATCACTCCAAATGATAAAGCTATAACAGACAAATATGCCTATGGTTGAAAACTATTGACACACCCACAGCTGCCAAAGAGCCCAGTCCACATTCTTCTGATCAGTTTTCACCAACAACAATAATTCTGGATGTTCAGTCAGTCCACCTTCATGTGCCCCATTTTGATTATTGGTGTCATCAATATCTTTCACAAATTCACATTATGCAGGTCATATTTTCATCACATTGTAAATATGTTTGTTATTTAATTTTGTTTTAATAAACTGATTGTATGGACAAACTTGAATTATTAATGTATTACTATTAAATCATTCAGTTTTAAACCATGTATTATTAAGTATAAAACAACTACTCACAGCAGTTGAATGGAAAATGGGAAAGATGATTAAGACAAATAGATTCAAACTGAAGCTGATTGGCATCTTCCACACACAGATGGCTTTAGATTTTATTATTATTCATATTAGCAAACACAGAGGATGAAATCCTACTAGTTGAGTACAGCTGAGTACTTTAAGAATTGTACGACATACATAAGCACAGTGATGAACAAAATATGGGTAACAGGTTTTTCAGTTTTCATGTGTGCAATTGAGTTTCAAATAAAAAAATATAAAATATATTTTAAATATAATACGCTTTGCAAAATGTCACATTTACTGGATGTGGAAACCTTATGAAGTGATTTGTTTTGTAACTGTATTGCAATTTACAAATCAATCAATGTCAACTGCTAATGTGTAAAGTCGCCTCCTTATGGATTAGCCTCAAACACTGTAGGCTAAGGCTGCAGTTAGCTAAGTTATAATAAATATCTTGGTCCTAAGGTGTATGTCAGTGTCAGTGTGAAATAAAGCTTTCAAACACAAATGTTGCTGAGGTTAAAAGGCAGAAAATAAATTAATATAAGGTATAATAAACTATGTCATTTGTAACTGTTGTAACTAAATAAAATCCTTACAAGTAGATAGTCGTCCGGTGTTCTGCCAGGCATGACATCATATAGCCAGACATCGGTTCAGGCAGCGGCAGCCAATCACAGTCATCCATGCTTGACAGACACGCCGCCAACAGCCAATAGGAAGCCTCCGTTGGTCAGGCGGGGGCAGGGCGAGTGTTGACAGGTAGAGACGCTGAATGATATCATTAACTACCTGCTAACACTCGCCAGAGCTGAGGATGTCTGTGGACTGTCACATGGTACGTATTGTGAATATTTAAAACTCATAGTACACAGCGGAGAGTTTAAAGTCAGTCTGTAAACGGGCTTCTTCCGGAATTTGTCGGGCTGAGTGAAAAGCTTGTTTCGGAGCTGAGAGACCATCGACATGTCGATGCACTTGTATCAGTTGAGCAGTAAACTGCTCGAGGACACGGTCGGGACAGTGACCGAGAACCTGACCTCCGTGGTGCTGGCAGCCTCCGTCTTCACCCTCACACTGGGATACATCTCTAAAGTGCTGCACAGACAGTCCGCTGACAATGATCTGGTGAGGAATCTGGATGATTGTGATGTTCATTCACTGTCAGCTTGGGCTGATTTTATATTATCCACCGTTTGTCTTTGCAGAAATATCCACCTTACATTCCCTCCAGCGTCCCATTCCTAGGTCATGCCATTGCATTTGGAAAGAGTCCCATTGAATTTCTTGAACAGGCGTATGAAAAAGTAAGTTATAATATCGCCAATAATTGCCTAAGTCATTTTTTTTTGCCTAAATCATCTCCTCATGATGCTGATGGTTCAGTTTTTTGTGTTTCCTGAAAAATCTGAAAAAATGACTTAGGAAAGAAATGTCTTGGAATGTTAGTAGAGCTGCAACTGTTTGGTCCATAAAATGTAAGAAAATGTTGATCAGTGTTTCCCAAACCTCAAAAGGCTGATGTTCTCAGATGTCTTGTTTTGTCCACAAACCAAAATCTTCTCAGTTTTAATGCCTTCTTTGTCAAATGGGAGTAAAACTTTGAATGTGCAGTAAAATCTTTAGGAGGAAAAAAAAACATAAAGAATTTAGCTTTATGGCTCACTGCAACTAAGATTTTTTGTTTTTTCCCCCTCTAACCCCCGAGCCGTGTTTCTGACCCTTGTTTCCCTGCTGTCTTCTCATAGTATGGTCCAGTATTCAGTTTCACCATGGTGGGGAAAACGTTCACTTACCTGCTGGGCAGTGAAGCAGCCACGCTTATGTTCAACAGCAAGAACGAAGACCTGAACGCTGAGGACGTTTACTCCAGACTCACCACCCCAGTGTTTGGCAAAGGAGTAGCCTATGATGTGCCAAACCCGGTGAGTCTATCCGACTGATTTTAGTGACGAATTACTAAACAACAAATATGAACAAATATGGGTTTCGCCACATTTCATTGTCCATGTAAATTGCAGTTGAACCCCAATGAATCAATAATTAATATATTGCAGATTTTTCTGGAACAAAAGAAGATGTTGAAGACGGGGCTGAACACTGCTCGTTTCAAAGAGCATGTGAAAATCATCGAGGCTGAAACCGTCGAGTATTTTCAGAGATGGGGAGACAGTGGGGAGAAAAGTAAGACCACACACGGATCTCTTTATATAAAACATGAGCGTTAACTAGTGGCTTAATAAACTGGTCACAGCAACACAAGGTGCCGTCGTAACATATCAGCAGTAATACTTGGATTGCTTCACGAAGTACTGTGAATCTTTACATTGAGTCACACTCATGTGAAGTAACCAGATCAGTCATTATTTTTGTGCGTCGCCCCCTGTCGTGTACTCATTTACCTGACAAGTAGATCGCACAGAAACAAATGGAGTCACTGAGAATCTGCGTTATGTGTTTCTTATTGAATGACCCTCCGTTTGCATCAGACCTGTTTGAGGCTTTGTCCGAGCTGATCATCCTGACAGCCAGCAGCTGCCTCCATGGGAAGGAGATCCGCAGCCAGTTGGATGAGCGGGTGGCTCAGCTCTATGCCGACCTGGACGGTGGATTCAGCCACGCTGCCTGGCTCCTGCCCGGTTGGCTGCCCCTGCCCAGCTTCAGGTATGACTGTCCGGAGGAGAAGAAGCGAGCATGAAATATTTCAGTACTAATGAAGTGAAGGGTTGTCCATGTGCTAAAAAGACAAGAAAATGTGTGAAAGGAGCCAGAGGTGGTTTTAACCAAGGTGACTGAGGGTCACACTCATGTCCACTATATCTAAGCACCCAAATCTGGGACATGATGGAAGTTGCTGCGGTCTCCCTGAATTATTTAACACATTAAATATAATTGAAAGTTTGCTACATTCAAGCCATTGTCTAATTAGTTCACACAATGCTGATTAATCCTAAACCTGACATGTCTCCATTAAAAATAATGTACTTGCATTGGCGTGCAAAAGATGCTGCATGTGAATGGCCCCTTAAAATGTTTTACATTTGGTGACTGAGAATCCGTAAATTTATTATTTTAGGAAGAGGGACCAAGCTCACAGAGAGATCAAGAACATCTTCTTCAAGGTGATTCAGAAACGCAGGACATCTGGAGAGAAAGTGGACGACATCTTGCAGACGCTCATTGATGCCACGTACAAGTAAGACGCCTCGAGTCCTCAGAGACGTTTCTGCAAGTGTTAACCGTGCGTTCATTCTCTACTGCGTGCTGTTGTCCTGTTGCTCGCTCACATCACGATCAGGTAAACCTTAAACTGCACCTTTTCCAAACCCCCCCAAAAAAATGACTGTGCTCCTTCAGAGATGGACGTCCGTTGAATGACGATGAGATCGCCGGGATGCTGATTGGTCTCCTCCTGGCAGGTCAGCACACGTCGTCCACCACCAGCGCCTGGTTGGGTTTCTTCCTGGCCAGAGAGAGAGCTCTGCAGGAGCGATGCTACGCTGAGCAGAAGGCTGTGTGTGGAGACGACCTGCCGCCACTCGACTTTGATCAGGTGCAAATCAGCTTCTCACCTTGGAAAAAAATGCATTTATATATATATATATTTTTAACAAAAATTTCTCTTCTCTTGCACAGCTAACAAAAATTCTCAGTAGTCAATCCCAGCTGACACAGGGTGGACAAAGGACTATGAAACACTGTTACATCCGAATTTTAACCTGCAAATAAATAAATAAGTAGATAAAATAATACACATTTTGCCTTACATGAGAAATTTAACAATCAAAACATTTTAGCCTTGTCTACGTCATTGACTGAAAATGAATAGATACTCCTCTACTGGCTATTTTTAGGTACTGCAGTTTTAAACGTGCTGGTTTGGTTCCACGGGTCATCATTCACTGACGAGATTAATTAGAAACTTTTAATTCATCTAGATTTTTTTTTTGTCTTGGTGTCATCCTCAGCTGAAGGACCTCAATCTGTTGGAACGCTGCTTAAAGGAGACCCTACGTTTGCGCCCGCCCATCATGACCATGATGAGAATGGCTCGCTCTCCTCAGGTGAGAGTCCACATGGAGGAGTGTTGACGTTACATATTTATTTGTTATTTATTTCTGACTTTAAAGAAATCAAATTGGGAGAAATGATCACCCACATCTACTTCAATAGTAGAAAGTTTTGTTCACTGTCAATAATAATCACTTTAAAATAGGTCAGAAAGACAGAGGGACATTCATTGAACTTATACAAAGACAGGACATGCACTGTGTAAGACATGTTTCTTCTTGTGATGGAAGAAAACCACAACGGACCTTTTTGTGCACTGACCCTTTTTCCAACCTCAGACGGCAGCGGGCTATACCATCCCTGTGGGTCACCAGGTCTGTGTCTCCCCAACCGTCAACCACCGTCTGCATGACACCTGGCTGGAGAGGATGGAGTTCAACCCTGACCGCTACCTCACTGACAATCCAGCTGCAGGCGAGAAGTTCGCCTATGTACCATTTGGCGCTGGTAAGAAGGAAGAACAGTTTCCCGGCCGCATGTATAGTACATAACACGTACATGTTAAATTGAGTCAAACTGTATTAAACCAAATGAAATTCATTGTTTTCTCGTCTGAATTTCAGGCCGTCATCGCTGCATTGGAGAGAACTTTGCCTACGTCCAGATCAAAACCATTTGGTCCACTTTACTGCGCATGTATGACTTTGAGCTGGTGGACGGATATTTCCCCACAATCAACTACACCACAATGATCCACACGCCTCACAACCCCATCATCAGATACAAGAGGAGGAAACCCTGAAAGACTGAAGGACAACAGTGAAGGTTGAAGTGGATCTCCATCCTCCTGGGACTTGAACTTTACTCTGACTAAATATCAAACCTTCACTTTTATGGTTCCTTTATTTAGAGCTGCAGTCCAGACCGTTTACTCAAAGTCCTACATAACCTTTAGATCCACGTGTTTCCAGAGCAAAATACACCAATTGTGTGACTCTGACTTGAACACTGATGTTCATATTCACAAGGTGGACCTGAAAGAAAAAATCTTCGACCAAAATCTTTGAACCAATCCACTAAATGTTTTTTCATAGTTGTTGTGGAGCTTTTGACTGCGTCATATGATCTTATGGGGGGAAAAGTGGATGTTCAGTGTTTGCATTTGCTAAGATAAGCTCGTTATGTGTGAAAGCTCCATAACTGCTATAAAATGACTATTTCCTTTTATTGCAGGAAATTTGCACAAAAAAACCATCAGCACTTAAACTGAATCACTATATTGTTCTGTAATAGTTTTTGTCTGCTGATGCTTTCAAGCAAGACAACTCACATTTAAAAAACCCTAAGTTGCAGCTTCAGCAGAAAAAGAGAAAACAGAGCTCTCTCAGCTGTTGGCAGTTATTTGGCGAGTGGACCGACCTTTACTCAGGTGGTGAAAATCATGGTCATGAAAACTGGCGAAGTCATGGTATGCCGCCCAAAATAAGAAAGATGTAATGAAGCTGTGAGTTGTTGCAACACAAATCTGTGTAACAAACCGTACAGAAAGGGAGATGTTGATCCGCCTGAAAGCAGGTGCAATGAGAAAAGAACAAGAAAAGACGTGTTAGAAAGCAAACAGTATGTTTCACTGCTGCTAAGTGGAGAAAAACACAGTAATATAACATTACCATTGATTTTGCAAACTTGTGTTTGGCAACAATTTGCTTTGGTTTTATTTTCTTTCAGGGAAAAAAAATGCCCATGGACGTCCTGACATTATGATACCTTTTCAAATAAATAAACTTTACTTTTTGCTTATATTTAATGTAGATCTCCATCAGTATTGTCACGAAACAACTCAGAAAAACCAGTCAGGTTACACTTCAACAATTAATGAATGGATTACTAATTTTTATTTTTTTTATTTTTATTAATTGATAAGATTTTTTAAAAAATAATTAAAACAAGCTCTGATTTATGATTTATGAACTTCTTACATATGAATGTTCTCTGTTCCTGTATTACTATGGTAATTAATTACCGTGTCATATCTCTCATTCCTTTTCATCTTACTTTGAGGTCTGTAAAGTATAGTATCCCGACCTCCTCTATATGTATGTATGTACGTCGCGCAGTACTTCAGAAAGCATTTGACCAATCCCACAGATATTTGGCAAGAATACTGATCAACATTTTCTGACATTTAATGTACTAAAGAAGTAATCAATTTAAAAAAAAACAGACAGCTTAATTGATTAAGAAATTAATCGTTTGTTACAGCCCTACATTTACGTCCAGTTCCAGCATAGTGATGATAGTATTACAAAAGTTAGTAATTATCACAGTACTACCATGGTATTTCCAAAAGGATTTTCATTGATTGTAAACATTTTCATAAAAAGGGTATTGACTGGTGGTAGCTTATACTAATTCTAATTGCCAAGCTATTATCTGGACATTACGTAAAATATGGTATTACTGTGATATTACCTCCTTATTACCACAGTAACTGTTATTACCAAGATACTTATTATCTTATTTTATTTCTAATGTTATTTTATTACTTGAAAATCACATTATCACAAATATGTGAAACAAAATTCACATATTTCACAAAACAATGCTATATCTATGTAGCAAGATGTAAAAGAAAAAATGTAGCTGGTAAAGAGAGGAAAAGATGCACTTAACTCTTTGAAATAGTGTAATCCTTTAATTCAGTTTTTGACAAAATACCCAGAAAATTCAAAGCTCCTACACTTTACAAAAATACGTTCTCTACAAATGTCCTCTGTAGTCAGTCCAGCCTAAACAAAAACACAGTGTAGTGTAGGATTATCCAGTAGCAGCCTCCTGAACAGTAAACCCAAACATTCCCTATATTACGCTCCACCCATTCAAAAACACAAACATAAATTAATCACAAGGTCTTAAATTAGCATTAGACAAATATACATGATTGAAGTTTATCCACAACAAAGAGGCTGATTAAATTACAAACAGAGCTGTTTTTCAAGTGCTGGCGACGAAAAAGGCTGAATACAACAATGTCGTACACTCATTAAAAAATGTGTTTTGGTCCAAATGGAAATAGAGTTCACAGCAGAATGATAGAAAACAGCAGAGCGCTCAGCACGAGAAAAGGCAACCGAGTTTCTTCAAGCAAAAGTCAACTGTCAGCATCTATCTTCTCAAGCCAAAGTGCAAGTGAGCATATGAAGAAGCACCTGCAGAGAAAAACCAACAATAAAATATTAAATTGAAAAGTCGCATCATTTCAGTCCAAATGCCAGTGACCACAGAATTTGAGACATAAAAACAACACAGCTGGTTTGTGCCCTGAGAAGTTTAAGGGTTTTCACTAGATAAAGAAAATGTACTCATGCTGACACAAAAATATAAAGTTATTCAACATTAATTTATGCTCACAATATTATAGATAAGGAAAAACACAGCTCGTTGCCATTTTTTAGTCCTTTAGGCGTAAATGTGTATGAACACGCAGGTATTGATCTGTTGAAAATGTCGTCATATGTAACACACTTTACACTTCCTAACAAACCAGGGAAGCAGGTTTCTGTATTCCACAACCGCGATTACAGAAACAAGGATTTTTCTTTATATTCATGAGATTGAGAACATGAGAACATGAGAACTGTCACCGTCACTTAAAACACACGTAAAACCGCTGTGGTGAACGTGTTACCTGATGTCACACTCCCCAGTCTCCTCTGCAGAGCCTCCAGTCTGGAGATGTAGTCAGTGAGCGCTCGGTCTGGGTCGTAGCTCTGCAGGTGGGAACAGGTGAGCGCTCCGTGATCTCCGGCCATGTGAAATCTGCACAGCAGGGATAATAAAATAATGGTATATTAAAAGCATTTAGACATATTTATACAATGTTTCTGTGAAAAGTCTTTTCAAAAAAGCCTTTATTACTCTTATTGGTTCAAAAAAATCTTTAAAAAAATGACTTTCAGAAGTCACTTGAAAGACGTCACTGCACTAATAATAGTAATGAAATTTACTACTGCAAACACAACCAGTTAATAAACCAGCTGATCAGTTATTAGCCTGTACTATGTAAATAACATTTAAACATGAATTATCAACAAGCAAACATTTACTTTTCAAATATGACCTTTTTTTAAACTGTTGCTTTGTCAAACTTGATAAGATTATGCTCATTATTTTGACAAACTCGAGAGATTTCAGCTAAAGACTCTAACTTGTAACTTGTACACTTGTAACTCAATTTGTTATATTAACGACATCATACGGAACTCATACGCTATATTAACGTACATCCCCCAAAGCACACAGGTGTTATATTAACACCCCCCCACTTCACTGGACACTTTAACTTGCACACTACCACCTGCACTGGTCATGTAAATACATTGAATTTTATTTGTATGTATATAATTTTTCTTCTTTATATAGTTTTTAAGTTTTAATGCTACATGTTTAGGTCTGCTTGTGCTCATGTTTATATTTATGTAGGCACCGTCAAATCAAGGCAAATTCCTCGTAATGCAAATTACTTGGCAATAAACCCGATTCTGATTCTGATTAATCAATATAATATACTAATGATGTCAGACTCAGAGTATGTTGAACCTGTGTGGTGTGGAGGAGACGGCTGATCGCGGAGACTCCCGTCCACTTCTCCCCCGGCTGCTGGACACTCCTCCTCCTCCGCTGCCTTTTTCTCTGTACATCTCAGCGCTGCCTGGGTGAAGATATGGCGAATCTCTCATCTCTGTACCTGAGAGAGTGAACGGAAAATGCAGCAAACACTCACATCTCTTCCTTCATTTTATTATTATTAAGTGATTAAATAATAAAATGTTTTGTTTTGTTTTTTTTACTGAATGTCTGTCCTGTTCCATTCTTGTTCAGAATGCCGGAGGCTGTCGTGCTTATCCCTGTCGCTTTGTGCCAACGCTTCACTAAGAAACGCATCCTGCATCATCAGAAAAAAAAATCCCGAACATTTCTATTAAAATCAGAATGAAAGTTAATCTGTTATAAAAAAAAAAAAAATCGAGTTTCCTCAGCTTACCTTGAGAGGGCAATGGAGACCCGAACGGCAGAGCGGAAGCGCATCAGCCCTCTACGGCGCTGGCTGAACGACTCCAGGCTGGAGAGTGACGGCTGCCCACCCATCCTGCAGAGCAGCGACAGCGTGGCTTCCTCACACTCTTGGAAGCCGCCCAGCAGTAACAGCAGATACTTCTTCTGGTAGATGAGAGCTTTGCGGAAGCTTTCTGACCTCAGGTACTTCCCATACATCCTCTGTAAGAAGACAAAAAAAGGAAAGAAAGCACAAAAACAATCAACACTGAACTGAACTTCTCAGATTAAAGTTGGATTACAGAGACTTTTGGCAGCAAAAGTTCACCTTCAGTGCAGCATTGTCAGCCTCAGGTCCTGTTATCTCTCGCAGGGTGTCAGACCTGATCTCTCCTCGGAGTCGAGCCACCTGCGACTGAGCCAGATGCAAAGCTTTCTCCAGACGGATCTTCTCTCGAGTCCAAGCCTCCCTCTCATGGGAGAGCAGCGTACTGGCCGAGTCCATGTTTGATTTTCCTCTCTGGCTGAAGGACTGCAGGAGGGAATCAAATCATCACACTGTTTATTTTCTACTGCACCATTGTTTGATGGCAGAAAAAAATTGAGTGTCACAATAAGATTGATTCTAGTTTTAAATGGCATGTCTAACAACGCTGTACATTAATATACAGTAAATATAATTAGTTATTTGTAGCAGACAGACTTAAAAAGCATAGGATGTACATTAAAAGGGGAAAGTCTTCTGCCAGTTGAAGCCAACCAGGAAGAAAGAATATACAATTAACAGAATATGTCAGGAAAAAAGATATAATATGCTCAGTAAGAAAAACTTAGGTTTCCACCATGGAGACATCCGTCAACAAAATGAGGCTTGAAGGTTTAAGAAGCAAAAAAAAAAAGCTAGCAGAAATTAAATTTATAGGGAAAGTTGAGGCTGAACTTGGATGGGATGGATCACCCTCACTGTGCCTGGAGAAGAAAATAATCAGTGGTGGATATTCAGGATAAGAAAAGTGGTTTATCCACTCCTAAAAAGCCTGACTCCACCCTGGCAGCAGAGTTAAATCAATCACACATTAAGTGTGGTTTGATTCACATTATTGTTCTGACAAACGTGACCATAGTCAGATTTGTTTTACAGCGGCAGCCAGATCTCCATTCATGAATTTGAAGTTATGACAGCTGAACACACAAACATGAAGAAAAGTCACGGGTCTGACCAACTCACTGGTCATCAGTGAACGGTTATCACCCAGTGGTGCTTACCTCTTTAGTCATGAGAAGACATGAACAAATCATAAAACAAAATCCAGACTATGGCAAAAGGCGTGAATAACCATTTCCAATTGTTATATTAACAGATGAAGGTGCAAGATGCCACCCCATGCAAGGCTCATATCACGGCTAACAGGCTTCCAAGAATATCTGGCTTTGGTTTTTGCACTGTACTCATATTAGCTGGTCGACTTTCTAACTCTGTGGTTGCAAAGAAAACTGCAGTACTGTCAGCTCCTGATCTCAGGACTATGTTTGGTTTATGCAAGTCCATTTTGCTGTCATGTACTCACACTGTCTCCTGATCCCACTCCAGTCTGTCTGTAATGCCGCAGCTCTTCTTCCAAGCGGAGCACATGGTTTCGCAGATCGTTCTTCTCTTCAGTCAAACGGCTGACAAAACCCGTGAGCTCGGCATTCTGCCTCAACAGCCGCTCTGTCAGAGAGTTGGAGGAGCTGGAGGAACCACCTGCCAGCAGTGACACACACTGAGGAAAAACACACACGAGAGACAAAACATGTTTAAACCTCGTCAGCAGATATCAAATGTTTGGAAAAACTAAAAAACTGTTAAATAAAGATAATCAGCTCAATGTTTATGTGAGTGAAATTATTTAATTAATTCATCAAATATGTTTTCAAGAGATTTTACTGACCTCAGGGACAGAGGGTAAACCTGGGAACTGCTGCAGCATATTGATGATCTCATCAACACTGGACTGCACCCAGGACAACTCTTCTTTGTCGACCTCTGCAGTCGGCCTGTAAAGAACATAAACAAATTATTACAGAGCTAATTTACATTAGGCCATACATGAAAAAAGACATGTACATCACACAGCACAAAAAAATGATGATAAAACAGCTTCAACAACCTGATATTAAACCATTTGTTCTGATACTGAACATACTATAACAAACAATAATAATAACTGATTATTCAAATGCTAAAATAGATATAATATATATTTTATATATTAAATGTTTTTCCTATAAAAACCAGTTCTTTGATTTCAGCTTACTAAGTGTGAACATTTTCTAGATTCTTTGCTTCTCTAAGATACTAAAGTGAATATCTTTGGTTTGTGGACAAAACAAAATGTTTGACGATGCATTTAAAAGGTGTGGAGAAACAAAGATTATTATTTTACACTGTTTTCTGCATTTTATAGATTAATGAGCTAATTTCATAACCAAGAAAATAATCAACAGATTGATCAATAATGAAAATAGTCATTGGTAGTTTTCGAGCTGTGTTTGTAGGTTTGTGTTTGTAGGTTTGCCACTTCAAACATGTCACATATTCACCAACCAGTAACCATGTGGTTCACTGATAATACTGTATATATTAACATTTTTACAAAATGTATAAAAATATGGTTAATGGCAATTTAAATTACCTGCCAGGAGTTTGGTTTGACATACTGCGGATCTTCGAGGAAACCAGGTGGAGTTTACCTATGACCTTGTCGACTGTGCGCCAGGGACCATGATGTGGTCCACTACTGTGTGATTCTGGAGAGACCTCAAGGTGGGGGGACGTGTTGGAGTTGCCACGTTTAAGCTGGGACATGCAGTCTGTGGTGCGGTAGGTGGAGTCTCTATGCCATGTTACTGGCTGTTTGGATAATTACAATATGGTTTTAATTTTTCCTCAAAAAAACTTAGAAAAGAAAGACTATAAATAAAAAAAAAAATATGAGGATTATGATCTGTGAACTCTTACACTGTGTCTGTCATCCTCCTGAGGTCCACTGTCCTGCCTTTGTTCTCTCTGCTCTCCGACTCGGGTTAACCTCTCCTCCAGTCTCTCCTTCTCTTCTTCCAGGCTCCTCCTCCTCCCCATCTCTCTCTCCAGCTGCCCCTGGATCTCTGAAAGTTGTGCTCTTACGGTCTCCAGCTGAGTCTGAGCCTCCAGCAGAGCTTCCTGGTCACGTCTTGACCTCTGACTTAGCAACATCAGCTCCTCTTCTTTTCGCACCACCTCAAGCTTGTGGACCTCCACCTGACTGAAGAGATGCACCACCTGACGAAGGAATATGGTTAATTTAAAGCAACACCATGTAATATTTCAACCTTCAAATAATGTCTCCAAATATATTTTGTCTAATTATAACAGTTTGATTAGCGCCCTTGTTAGAGCCTGAGAGGGTCTCTATCACCTGGACTGGCACTATGTAACTTTGGTTTGGGTCACACCAACAACCAAAGTGAAACAGTCCTACTGCTTCGACTGCTTATGTCACAGTTTGGAGTCCTTATTACATTTTACACATCTGTGATAGAAAAGTTTTTTTTTTTTTTCCATTCAAATTCAGATGTTCATCTGTTTCAGCAAAATTTACTTATACCACTACATTCAACATTTGTATTTTTGTCTTGAGGCTATTAGTAGCAAACAGAAAATACAAATATCTCACCTGTGCGTGCTTATCATCCAGCTCCCTCTGCAGTCTAACTAGCAGAACCTCGTCACTTTTGAGGCCTCTACTGTCTGTCTCAACTGGTATCTCATTTGAGGAGCTGTTGCTGGAGGAGACACCCGTCCGCAGCTCCTTCTCTCTCCTAAGCGCAGTGCTCATCTCTAGGGTTTTGGCTTGCTCTATTTCAAACTGGACCTGTAGCTCCTGTAAACTTCTGTGGAGACTCAGACGCTCCTGCTCAGCCTGCTGGGAGAGCTGGGACAAGGCCTGGCGCTCCTGGTCCAGAGTCAGGGTCAGCCGGGCCACACGGCTCTTCTGTTCCTCCAGACTGAGATGGAGGTCCTTGAATAAAAAGAGAAATAGAGGTCAGATGGATAAAGAAATGCTCACAAGAAAAAAATGTTTCAAAATTTATTTGCCATTTGCCCCAGTGATTACTCCCTTCTTACCTCCAGCTCCTCTTGTTTACTCTCTTCGTTTCTCCCTGTCCGACATTTCTCCTTCTCCATGGCCCATTCAAGATCTCTGCTCCTCTTCCTCTCAACTATCAACTGATCATTGAGTTCATCCATCTCAGCAGTTTTCTTTGATACCTCCATTCTGTAGACAAGTGATTTTAAGAAAGGGGCATTGCAGGAGGCTATTACCCAGTCTAATGATGAAGTGTGCAAATCCCTGATCTGGAAAAGATCTTGCATGTATCGCCCTCACCTATAAAGTTATAATCTCTAGCTCTACTGTAAACGACACACAATATTCCACAAAAATCTGAAAACAGAGAGCTTAAAACACCGGTAAAAACATTTTAAACACTTAAGGCCTTTTCACAAACTAGATACAGTCAATGTGAGTGAGAGCAATTGTTTTAGGAAAGTATTTTACTTGTGCAGTGAAGAGTAAACATAATTTCTAACCTGAGTGTGTCCAGCTCTTTGAGATGTTTGTGCTGAGTCTTCAGTGTTGATTCCAGCTCCAGTTTAGTCTGGGACAGTTCACACTTCAACTCCTCCACCAACAGCCTGTCAGACTCTGCTGCTCCTCCCTCCCTCTGCTCCCTCCTGCCACATTCAGCATCCAAAGGCACTGCAGGCTGGACGCCTGAATCACAATAATTAATAAATACATCAGTCAAAATTTATACAAACACAAATGTGATTTCAAAATTACTCTGCAGCTATGTGTGATGAAAAATTTTATGCTTTCACCTTGATGGAGTTGCTCTAATTGACCACGGAGCTGATGAATCTCAGAGATAAGACTAGACCGCTCCACGGTGTGGAGATAATCCATTGCGCCCCTGTGGTGGGCATCCTTTATGTGTAAACAAAACAAAACACCTTTTGAGTTAAGGCTCAAATCACAAATGACATCAATGACAATGTCATCTGATGGGTTCTTGGTTTCAATTTATGAAAAACATGACACCAAGGAGGTAGTCCAGAATGTTTCTACTGCATTTCACATTAGTTTTATCAGAAATACAATCAGCAGATATCAAGATGCAAGAATCCAGACTTTTAGTCCTAAATTCCTCAAAAACTCTTTAAAACATTTTTCCCCTTCAGTTATTGACCTGCTCAGACAGTCTGCGCTCCAGCTGATTAAGGTGGATGATGGCATCACTGGTGTCCAGCAGGTCCAACTGGCTGTAGAGGGTGTTCTTCAACACGCATCGTTCTCTCAGAAACACCTGTCTCACTGCATCCAACAACTGTGCACGCCAGTCCACACTACTTGATGTCTGCAGTTAGTCAGAGAATGAGTATCAACATCAACAAGCACACAAACTGAAGGAAGACTCGTCCATTTCAAATGATGAGGATGGCAGCAAGATATCTGTTTCCTCTACCTGTGTTTCTCTGTCTGTCTGCATCTCAGTGATTAGGCCTTTAAGAGACTCCACAGTTGCAAGCAAAGCATCTCTTTCCTTTAGCCAGCCCTGGATGTTGAACTGGTTGCCTGGCTTGCCTTCAGAGAGTGGAAGCTCTGACAGAGAAAGCACCTGCATTCCCTCCTGGTGCACCTCACGAAGCAACATCTAAATAAACAAAAACCACATAGAAATATTCAGAAAAAAATTAAAAAGAACATAAAATATATAATTTATCTTTTTAGACAAATTTTTTTAAGAAGCAGTGGTCTTACTTTGATCCTGTCAGGCATAGGATCATCAGTTTCTATCCTGGCACCTTCTGGGGTTGTTCTGAATTCCTGTTGTAAGCTTGGGAGGTCAAATCCAGTTCGCTGGCTATAGTCTGAGCTGCTGTCTGCAATAGCAAAAAAATTCTCTTGAAACAAATCATGAAAATAGTGAATGAGTACAGATTACTAAATATCTATCAAAAAACATCCTGTAAACAAACAGCAGGGCTGAATGCTATCTCAGGACTAGCATTCAGTTGTGTACTGAATAGTTTCTTGACTATTTTCAAATGAAACATATTTTAATCTATTTGGAAAAAAATGAAACAACGGAGGCATTAATGTAAACAAAATTGTTGTTCACAGTAATGTGTACTATCTTACCACTGGTGTATCCCTCTTTGAATTGTGGTGTAATACGGTCTTGTCTAGATGTGGGAACCTAGAGATCATAGAAATTATTTTTAACATTCCATGTTTATATAAATGATAAATTATGGCTGATTCAAAAACAACAAATGTTCTTTTTTAGTTTTTCAAATGCAAGTACTACTTTTCTTTTTTCTCTTAATTTGTACACAGAAGACCTTTGAGTTCCACAGTTTCTCTACAAATTCTTAGGCATAAACTTGATTTAAAGCATAAAGCATTTGTTGCAAAGACATTTTAAAAGTTAGCAAATACTTTCTCTCTTGATTCCTGCCCTTACCTCTGTAGATCGTAGCTTGTCAATGACAGCTTTAAGGGCGTTGCACTCATCCTCCAGTGCATGTGTGTCCCTCCTCAGGTTGTCACTCTCAGAAATATGCCGAGCCTCCATGTCCAGGATTTCTGCGGCATGGAGCTCCTGCATCTGCACAATCTTTTCTTGAAACTCACTGATCACCTCCTCCATCTCCTCTTTGGCCACAGACTTGTTCTGAAGGCTGATATCAACCATTTGGAGAGGTTCGGTCTGTGTGAACGAGTCTGTTACAGCCACATTTTGGCGTTCAATGCCACTGTTTAGCAGGGAGCTGTGAGATCTGTTGGAGGACTGGCTAGAAGGAGCAGAGTTTTTCTTGGACAGAGATAGTTTATCTTTGGCAGTGCTTCCCTTAATAGCTGACTGTTTGGCTCCTTTCCTCTTAGGCTGGGTGGTGGAGGAGGATGAAGCAGAGGACTGTGGTTGAGGAGATGGAGAAGGAGATGGAGGTCCAGAGTCTGCTGTCTTCAACAAAGCTGCTTGTAATTTTTTCAGCTCTTCATTGAGCTTGGAAATAGACAGCTCACGATCATGCAGTTCACCCATGAGTTTCTCATTCTGTTTCCTGTAGCTGCTAAGTTCTTCTTTGGTGGTATCCTCATCCTTCATCAGTTGCTGATTCTCTTCTTCGAGTTTAGAAATAGAAACTTCTCGGATTTGGAGCTCTTCTTGCAGTTTCTCATTCTGCTTCTTGTAGTTGCTGAGTTCTTCATTGGTGGTATCCTCACCGATCATCAACAGCTGGTGTTCCTCTCTGAGTTTAGAGATTGAAATTTCTTGCACTTGCAGCTCTTCCTGGAGTATCTCATTCTGCTGCCTGTAGCTACTGAGTTGTTCTTTGGTGGTATCCATATTCATCATCAGCTGCTGGTTCTCCCTTTTGAGTTTAGCTATAGAAACTTCTCGGACTATGAGTTCTTCTTGCAGTTTCTCAATCTGCTGCCTGTAGCTGCTGAGTTGTTCTCGGGTGGTATCCATATCCTTCATCAGCTGCTGCTGTTCTCCGTTGATTTTAGAAAAGGGAACTTCTTGAACTTGGAGGTCTTCCCGGAGTTTCTCGTTCTGTTTCCTGTAGTTGCTGAGTTCTTCTTTGGTGGTATCCACATCCATCAGCAACTGCTGGTTCTCCTCTTTGAGTTTAGAATTGGAAAGTTCTCGGTCTTGGAGTTCTTCTTGCAGTTTCTCATTCTGCTGCCTGTAGCTGCTGAGTTGTTCTTTGGTGGTATCCACCTCTATCATCAGTTGCTGGTTTTCTTCTTTAAGTTTAGAAAAAGAAACATCCCGATCTTGG
Source organism: Brachirus orientalis (assembly GCA_016785285.1). Lineage (NCBI taxonomy): Eukaryota > Metazoa > Chordata > Actinopteri > Pleuronectiformes > Soleidae > Brachirus > Brachirus orientalis. The sequence goes on along the minus strand of JAFBJR010000879.1, from coordinate 61,009 downwards.
AGTTCTTCTTGCAGTTTCTTATTTTGCTTCTGGTAGCTGGTGAGTTCTTCATTAGTGGTATCCTCATCCATCATCAACAACTGGTGTTCTTCTTTGAGTTTAGAAATGGAAACTTCCTGCACTTGGAGATCTTCTTGGACTATCTCATTCTGCTTCCTGTAGTTGCTGAGTTGTTCTTTGGTGGTATCCACATCCATCATCAGCTGCTGGTTCTCCTCTTTCAATTTAGAAATATAAAGTTCTCGGTCTTGCAGATCTTCTTGCAGTTTCTCATTCTGTTTCCTGTAGTTGCTGAGTTCCTGGTTGGTGGTAACCATATCCATCGTCAGCTGCTGGTTCTCCGCTTTGAGGTTAGAAATGGAAACGTCTCGGACTTGAAGCTCTTCTTGTAGTTTCTCATTCTGCTGCCTGTAGCTGATGAGTTCTTTTTTGGTGGTATCCACATCTATCATCAGCTGCTGGTTATCATCCTTGACTTTAGAAATTGAAACTTCTTGCACTTGGAGCTCTTCTTGGAGTTTCTCATTCTGCTTTCTACAGCTTCTGAGCTCTTCTTTAGTGGTATCCAAGTCCTTCATCAGCTGCTGATGCTCCTCTTTGGAAACTTGTCCAACTTTGAGTATTTCTTTCTCTTTCTGCTGCCTGTAGCTGCTGAATTCGTCTTTGGAGGTATCCATATCTATCATTAGCTGCTGGTGTTCCTCTTCATGTCTAGAAAGGGAAACTTCTCGGACTTGGACTTCATGTTGAGGTTTCTCATTTTGCTGCCTGTAGCTGCTGAGCTCCGCTTTAGTAATATCCACAACTTTTATCAGCTGCTGCTGTTCCTCTTTGAGCTTTGAAATGGAAATTTCCCGCACTTGGAGCTCCTCTTGGAGTTTCTCATTTTGCTTCCTGTAGTTGCAGAGTTCTTCTTTGGTAGATGCCACATCATCTCTGACTGCCTGGAGCTCCTGAAGAAGCTCTGTTCTGTCAGCTCCTTCTACAGATTTTACCTAGTGGACAGTTTAACAGGCAGTCAAATACTGTACATACAATAATTGATCATTTAAATTTTAAATTAAAATATGTCTCTTACTTGAAAAAGTTCTCCTTTAAGGTGGGCAATGGTCATTTCCCGCTCCTTAAAAAAAATAACACAATAAAGGGCCCATTATAAGATATGAGAGTATCAAAGATGCCAATTTTTTTGTAAATCTTGCTCTACACACATATTTCACTGGACTAATTGACTTGATAAAATGTAAGTGTACCTGTAGCAGCTCCTGCAGCTTCTCCAAACTTTCCCTGCAGCCGTTCAGCACCTCTTTGGTAGCTGTTGCCTCAGCACGAGCCTCCAAAAGTTCCTTTTGGAGTTTGACTTCCTTATTGCTGCTAGTTGATACCTTGGAAGTGACATGGTTGCAGTGTCAGTCTGTAAGCACACTTTCCTCTGAGAAAATATTAGTTTGACTATGTAGTATTTTTTTGTCTTACCTTTTGAAGTTGGTCCTGAAGGCTTTCTATTGTTAATGTTTTTTCCTAGAAAGAAAACCAGTTCATCACTGCCAAACAAACACTGCAAATACAAGAAGTACAACACTGACAAGTTATTTAATGTGACATACTTGGAGCTCATTCTGGAGTCTGCCGCAGCTCTGCTTGTAACTGATGAGCTGCTCTTTGGTGGCCAAAGTTTCGTTGTTTACCTCCTGCAACTCCTGAAGAAGCTCAGATACAGCTGGCTGGTAATCAGCAGAGGAGGCCTGTTGAAAAATTCACCAAGATCCAGATCTGTCAGAGCCACATTATTTAAGAGACGGACTGAGTCAAAATTACATTTGGCTTTTAGTTGTTGAACATTTTTGTGTATATAAAACCTGCATGTGTGTTTAATTTCCACCTTGAAAGAAAATAAAACTGAAACCAGTTGCCATTTTTAATCAGTATGCTTTGCTATTTCCACGAATGTCTGTAGATTTTGTTTCCTGAGACTATTTTTAATATCTCCAACAACACTTTAATGTTGTCTATACTAAATATGAAATTGTTATAGTCTCTTTCCTTTTACCATTGATTTAGAGTGATTAAATATTCCAATGTCTTATGTGAGCCCAGGGATTCAAATTTGAGAAATGTTTTAATAAAAATCAAACCGTGAGATTGAACCTTTTAAAGTCTTATCTAACAATTTACGATTTAATGGAAAGATATGTACAGAATTATTTCCACACTCATTGGCTGAACATATACCTCCACAGCTGGTGAAGTCCCCTGGTGAGGTCCTCTGATGGCCTTCATCTGAGTGAGCATGTCCATGAGTACTGCCAGCCTCCTCTCATACTCCAGTACCTCCTCCTCAGAGCTGGACAGCAGCTGCTTCTGGAGCTCCTGATCTTTCTGCATTTCACTGAGCCCCACCTCCAGCTCCCGAAGCTTCTGGGTCAGATGGACCACCTTCCCAGTGGAAACTTGTCTTGCCTGACCCAATGCACTGAAATCCATTTGCGGAATGCCAAAGTCACCAAAGCCATGTACAGGGGGCTGCATATTGGGCTTCACATGTGGTTCTGCATGTCTCTGCATCTCCTGGTTTTCGTTGGATGTATGTGGCTGCTGCTGCTGCTGGATGGCCTCTAGAGTGGCTTGGCTGACCAGTGCTACAGCCATTTTCTCCCTCAGATTTTCCTCCAAGTTAGAGACCCTCTGTTGGAGACCATCTGCATAGCTTTGACTTTGCTCCACAAGAAGGTGACAGCAGCTTAACTCACTGTCCTTTTTGCTAACCAAGTCCTCAAGCTCTTGGATGCGGCACCCTAACTCTTCCACCCTGGACATTGCACTCTGCTCTAAAGCTTGCACTTGGGCCTGCATGACTATAAGACTTGCAGTTTTTTCTCTTAGAGTTTCTTCAAGCTCACTCTCTGAATTACCCAGTTTTTTTGTTTCAGCTAAAGCATCTGCACTCTCTTTCAAGCACAGATATGTCTCCAGAAGCTTGTTGTGCTCTGCTTTCAGTATATTAAGTTCTGTAGTGGCCAGTTCCATTCTATGTTTCATTTCATCATACTCCTCTTTACTGGCACCCCAGATGCCACTCTCTTTCTCACCAATGATGTCCTCATCTTCCTCTGCAGCCTGTTTTTGCTCAATATTGGCCAGCTCCTGCTGAAGTTTTTCTATGACTGCATTCAGTTGGTCAAGCTCCTCCTCATTATTCCTCTTCAAGCGCTCTTGTTCACTCTGCAGGCACTCAACCTGGGACTCCAGATCTTTTATAAGGTCATCTCGCTCATGTATTTCCTACAGAGTAGAATGTAGACATTTTTGATCCATGTAAAGACCAGATTTAAAGTGTAAATTTCCATACAGTTATATGGTTTAACCTTTGAGTCGCTGCTGTGCTTCTAGAAAAGAATACATAAAAAATAATATAAATACTTTACTTGGATTGTTCTGAAATTGGTCAGATTAGACAAGTGGTGCATAGAGACTCAGAGGTTTAACTAGCCAGCTTAAATGAACAAATGATTACATCACAACAAATGATGGTTCTGTGGCTCTACTTACCAACTAAAAATATAAAGAAAATGAACCAACGAAAACAAAAGTAAAAATAAAATTGAAAAGGAAACCAGAAAACACACACACTGATGCACTACCACAGAGCTATGCATATTCGAAATAGACTTAGACTTTATTTCGCATATGCATATTGTGTTACCTTGTTATCAGAAGCTGTTTCCGTGTGTCGAAGTTTAGTGAACTGTTCATTAAGAAGTGCTATTTCCCTGTCCTTCTCCTCCATCACCTTCAAAATCAGAGATTATAATGTGATGGCTATTAATGTAATACGACACACGGAAAATCCAACTCAGAGTCAGCCTTGTGGTGGACTACTGAAATTTCAAAAACTCAAAGCTGTCAAAGAAGTAATGTGTTGGAGGGGTGTGCTTGCATCTTGCATGGCAGGATGATGAGCAAAAACAATCCTAAAGATATACAAATTTAAATTAGCAGCAGTGAGCAAAATGTAAAAGCAAAAGTATTAATCCATAAAGAAACAATTGTATTATATACAGTCTATTATATCTATTAAAGAATAAATGTTAAAATTAAAAATTAAATTTAAAAAATTTGAACAGCCAGAAATCACTTCCACTTAGATCTTTAGCAAATGACATGTTTACCTGGAGCATGGTGTCCCTTGTTTCTAGGTATTCCTGCTGGCTGCTGATCTCCTTGCTCTGGATCTCCAACTGCATGTGGAGCTGCTGCACCTCCTCATTCTTGTTCTCCAGCTCCTCTCTAAACTGTTCCAACTGTTCCTCCAGGTTACAGATCTGAGGCAACATGACAAATAGTATGGGGGAGAGAAAACAAAACATGTAACTGTTTGAGCATGAAAACATCAGTTCATAACCCTGGCATTTGTATTGCATCTTGAATCTTGATCAATGGTTCATAGCCACAATTTTAAAATGTTCACTACTGAAGATATAAGACATCATAAAAACTATATTTAATTTATAGGTTGAGACCTTAAAGCACAAACTGAACATCACCACTACCTCTTTCTCTTTCCGCTCCAGAGCTTCTCTCTCTGTCTGTAACTGAGTCTCCAGCGAGGAGTGTCTGGTGTCGGTGATGGATGCATGCTGCTTCTTTTGTTCAGCCTGCAACACAGACACTGTATTCAGCGCTGCAATGTGCAGACAACAAAGTCTTGCACTAGAACACATATAAAAGGAAGCTGCACAGGCATGAAAACAAAACGATGCAATTAATCCATAATGTATCCTGTAGTGTGCCAGAACTCAATTTGCAGTCTGTTAACTGAGTGAACAACAAACACTAATCTTTTTGTTCACCCACCAAGACCCTCTGTGAACACTGGGGGGCAATCTTAACAGTTAATAGCCATAGCCAAGTGTCATCATCGAAAGCAAACTGCCGAGGCAGCTGAAGTAGACCCACCCACATATTGTTCTCCTTCTGTGTGCACCCAGTCCCTCCTCCTATGTCACTGTCACTTCATCTGCATGCTCTCACACACCCCAGCCTTGCTTTACACGCTATAGCTTGTTTTTCCCTCTGCTTCAGTCTCAGTGCATCGTTCATCTGCCCTTCCCTCTCTCCTTCCCTCCTCCCCACCCCCCTTTCCTAACCTTCTCCAGGGATTCAGCGCTGGCCAGCAGGGCCTGCTCCAGCTCATGGATGCGGCTCTCCAGCTTGTCAATCTCTTCGTCGCGCTCCCTCAACTCACGACGCAGCTGTTCTGAGCTGAGCAGCAGCTCACTGCACCAATCCGCCTTCTCCTTCAGCTGGGAGGTCAGCTGCTCCACCTGGTAGTAAGAAGAAGAAAAGAGAGAGAGATAGGGATGTGGGGGGATTGTTTAATGAGATTCGTTCTCAGACACCACTCGCAACAACATAGCTGATATATGAACAGCTAGCTGGGAGGTCAGCTGATCCACCTGAGAAAGGAGGGGGCCAAGAGAGAAAAGAGGTGCAGTGACACAGAGAGGAGAGGGGGACACAAACTACAGTGCAATACAATCACCACAAGGACAGCTGGCAGGTAGCTCATCCACCTGGGAGATGACAGAACAGCAGCACATCAATGAGCAGGGTCAATGAGCAGGAAATGGTGAGGAAGAAGGAAAAAAAAGTCATACATGCTTACTGTAAAAGAAAATCTATATGATAAAAAGAACGGAGATTCAATTTAAACTCAGATGAAACTGCAGTTAGACTGATGAAATGTATCACTTTACTGGCAGTACTCCATCAAATATTAATATGACAAGAGTGTAGCATGAGCTCTTCATGAAAGTACTTGAGCTCTCAGAATGGGTTATTTATAGTTATGCAAAATATGGTGAGAAACCTACTAATTTTTAATGAATAGATTTAGTATTTATGAAATGTTTGGTACAGCTACTTTGTGGAAGATGATTATGACATAATTAACTGAACTGTAAAAATCTACAAAGGCTCTTGTGATTTAGCAAACAAGATTAAAGCAAGTGGATGGCTTTAAGAAAATAATAGTTTATTATGATTTGAATAGTTTTTTTAATTGAATTTTCCATGGTTGCACATTTTTCTTGAAATAAATCTTGGCTTCACATACAAACATAAAATGTAAACAAGCTTAAATTCTGATTATTTTACTCATTAGAACCTAATTGAATTTCATTTTCTTTTTTAAATGTTTTGCTGTTGAGTTTTAGATGGGGGCATTGGATGGAGAGACAGGAGGCTGTGTAAGAGTGATTCTAAGTTCAGGCACTTCAAGAAAAAGTAAATCCATAGAAAAGATTCAAACAGGGAAATACAGAAAAAAGTAAGAACAATGGAGGAGGTCATTACTTGCTACAGGGATGTGCAGGATTATTTAAAATGCACTGATCTCGGGGGGGGGGGGAGTTGATTCTATAATAAACTAGAGGCAATACCTTAAAGGTTACTCCATCCACCTGCAAAAGCCACAGGAGAGAAAAACGGACAAGCATAGGGGATCAGCGGAGGGATATATCAAGGGCAGAAGGGGAGGAAAAAGTACTTTGTGATGAAAATAAAGCATAAGCTGCTGGAAATCATACATAGGAGTATCTTAGGTAAATTATCCTTTAAGTTTGAAGTAGAAGTGAATATGGGGTATAAAAATATATCCCATAATGAGAAGTGCACAAAATTATAGCACAAGTTAAAGCTGCAATATTATTTGTCTTTATCTAACAGATGAGATTTAACTAGTCATTCTGCCCTTTTAAAACAGCCAATGTTTGGATATCAGTGAGCATCAGGGTAATTTTCCCCAAATGATTGATCAGGATGGGCCAGTAGACTGTATTATAGATTCATATTTCAGAATGGTTGATTTCCTAAATTTGGTTCTGTTCTTTTTCTTCACTTAACCAATAATTATTTGAACCTCTAAGATTCTTCTGCATTAACAAGGGCAATTCTTTAAAAAAGAATAATTTGTGATTTGCACAGGTATACTTTATTTGTCTGAGGAAGCAATTAACACCTCAAAAGCTTTGATGTCTTCACGGAGTTGATCAAAACTGTATTCCTCCTTGCCCAGAGAGAGCTGGAGGCTTGATGGTTATTTGGATAAACAAATGAAAGCGTACTCAGAGAGAAGCACAACACAAAGGGCAAGTAAAAATATACAATATTAATGGTAAAACTGCTGTGATGAAATGTCTCCTTGTGACAAGATTGAGAAAAGACAGGTTAAAAATCATTATTCATAGAAATATCATATTTCTGATATCTATCCCTTCAAGTTCATCTTTACACTCTTTTCACATCACTTGATTCAGTCATATCCATTAATTGATTGTTATGAAAATGTACAGTGATTTTAACAGAAATTATATTTATTTGGAGTACAAATGTAAAATTAGCTTGAAAAAGCATCATCAATACCTGACACCAGTCTTGAAACCTGACAGCAGGGGTCATTTACATATTATCTAATTGTCCTTGTGTCAAATATCATGTGAAGCAGATAAACGGCTTAGTTACTTGAGGAAAAGCTGTACTACTGCATTGATCACTGCAATGATATCCACTTTTACACGACTTAGGAAAGGAGGGTAAACCTTAATTTCACTCTTACTCATTCACCTGCGAAACAGCGCTTTGGTGTTATTTTTGAGGCAGTACAAGTAACTCTATCAGCTATATTGTGTTGTAGCAACAACAACAATATGCTCAGAAAATAGGAATCTCTATTATAGCCTGGTCCACAGAGAACAGAGCTTTCTCCTGTTACCTCTTGGTTTCTTTGCTCAGAGCCAGTCTGAAGCCTCTGCGGATTCTTCAGCTGCCGCTCCAGTTTCTGGATCTCCTGCTGGAAGACATCCCTCTCATGTTCTCGGTCCACAGCTTGTTCCTGGACACCATTTAAAAAAAAGAATATATATATATATATATATTGCTTATAAAATGCATATTATCTCACAAAAATAGAGTAGTTGATAAAATAACACAGTTATTTATTTATTTTCTTTTGTTACTTACATCAAGGAACTTTTTGTTATTTTCCAGCTGTTTCTCCAAAGCTTGGATCTGCTGCCGCAGGTCTCCGTTCTCCATACTCTGAGCATGCTCCAGTTCAATCACCCTGATGACCTGCTCCTCCAGCTCTGCCTCCAGCCGCTTCACCTGCTTCAGGAGGTCAGTGTTCTCCTTCTCTGCCTGACGCTGGACCTCCACCTTCTCTTTCATTAGCTTCTCTGTCTCCTCCAAGAGGTCTACAGGACACGACAGAAGATGGAGAAGAGGTTAGGTATAACTGACTTGCACCTAAAGGTGACTGACTTAAGTTACTCAGTCATTCAGGTTTGATTTCAATAATGTGCAAGATGCTGAGATGGATTCGAAGACTCTGCAGTTTGTGCGAGTTGTAATTAGATTTCACACAAATTTATCTTTTTGCAATGCTGAGTTTCTTTCCTGTCCAACATTGTGGTTTTCAGAGAATAATTTAACTGTTAAATTTGTAGGTGTTGTGGATGATTTACAATTCCACTCCAAATAAGTGAAATCAGACTCTTCTCACATCTCAGTCACATTCCCAACATAATGCCAACAATGAACACCCATCATGATGCCTCTTTGCCCTTCTGCCGTCACCAGTGAATAACCCCCCCGCCGCTTCACCCAGGATGAAACCCCACAGGATTAATGCAGAAGTGTCAAGGTGAAAGAGTGCAAATGACAGATAGATCAAACACATGGACAGTCCAGACATAGCAGTATCCATGCCCAATAAGCATTTACAGGGAGGGGAGAGGGAATTCCTAAACAGCCAAACAGCTTACTCAAAGAAATGCTGTAAACACAGCAACTACAAATTCAAAATATACACTAAATTGTTAACAAAGATCAAGTGAAGATGTTTGGCAATTAGGAAATAATATGTTTCTGAAGATTACTTACATTTCATCATGCTAAAATGAGAGCTAACAATGACTTCAAGACATTAAAAATAACAAACCAGGACAAAATCAATTAAAATGAAAAGCCAAAGCGAAGGTTAGTGATCAAATTGAGTGAGTCTGTGAGCCCAAAGCAAGCAAGCTCCAAGCTGTTTTGGTGAGTTTGGATTTGGGTTAGAGAGACATTTATACTGTTATTCAGCTATGGTGGACGATTAAAAGAAAAAAAGTCATGACTGAGCCATGCTCAAAGTGGACACACCTGCTTCAGGTGCTGCAACCATTGCAGCTTCAACTAGGCCTACAGGAGAATAAGAAAGCACAGGAGTTTAACATGCTCTTGTTTTTGTCATGAATGGGAAATATTTTAGAAAAAGGAGAAAGAATGGTGAAAATTGACTGACAGTGCTTTTCTGTCTGCCACAGAGTAAAATGTAAAGGCTTCAGAAAGGTGCTGTGAGAGTGAAAGGTTTTCTAAATAGAATTAGTGCCTTTCGGTTTACGCCCTCAGATAAAAAAATACTCACCATTTTATCAGACAATGAACTCATGGAGCACCTTTTGTTAATCCAGGGGTACATTTTCTTAATTATTAGCAAATAGAGTTATCAAATTCAATGTTTATGGAGCACCTCTTGGACAATACCTGTAAATGTATGACTTGTGTCACAAGACAAAGTAGCAAGAAATGAAGATAAGACATAACAGGTGACTCAACAATGTTACACTTAAATCATTTCATAAAAATAAATATTTTATTGGCTCTCTTACTCTTAGTCTTTTTTTACCAACCACTAACAGAGCAGCCCAAAGTGTCTCACACTCTAAATGCTTTAAATCATTTTCACTGGGTCACAGCAAAGCAAGAATTCAATATTAAGGGTTGTGCACCTTTAAACCAGCTTTACAACTTTCACAGAAACCAATATAAATGGAGATGTAGACATTGTATACTGTCAGTGCAATGTACAATACAGTATACCCCTAGTTAGAGAAAACAAAAGATGATAATAACTACTGTAGGACAAGAAGCAGACACTAGGTTAATGATTCATAACAAATCAAAGTGACCACAGTAGTTCAAAGAACAATTTATGTTTCAGTTAGGGATATAAAGTTTCTACTTTATCTTTTATTTACTTTATCTTTTATTATACAGACTATAGAAGATTCACATAATGTCAGAACATCCTAAATACATTATTTTCAAATATGCTTTATTCAACCATGAGTATAATGACTACATGAGTACTGCAGCTTAATAGTATTTTCTCATCTTTATTAAGGAGACTTGTGAGATACATACGGAGCTCTCGAGGCCCAGCTTCTTCCCTCATTGCATCCTGTTGCCGTGACAGCAGCTCTCGCTCCTGTTGCATCTGAAGCCTCTCCTGCTCCAACTCCTGCAGCCGGCTACTCGTAACCTGTGGTATTAGAGCATGGCCTTTTCTTAAATACAAGTTGTTGTCAACATTACTTAACTTAGTTATCTTATATAAAAGACCAAATCCCATTTGTTATTAGTGAAGTTGTAAAAGTGGATACAATTTTTTTTTACTGTAATAGCAAAAATGGACACAATATTCATTGGGACTATTTTCACGTGTGGATTTTGTATAAACATATTTTCAACAGCAGGATGAAAGATGTACAATTGACTCAAAATAAACATATACAGTATATTACTCACTGCAACTTGAAGACATTTTAAATGGATACTAATGGAGATCTATGAAACATTGAAAAAAATATACATATAACAGAAAATATATCTTACACAAATCAAATGGTTTATTTTAATGAAAAGAAAATTCATTATATAACTACATATTTCTTTTATGCACTCTCACTCAAAACCTAGGTATCCTTCACACTTTGTAATACAAGTAAAAAATTGTATGTTTTCTCTACTGGAAGAGACTGGATCCAACCGACGTTGTACTTAAATGTGACTCACAACTTTGATGTGCTAGAGGTATAAAACACAATGACCTACTTTTAACATGGTCAGGTCACGTGCTGCCTCACACAGAGATTATTATTTTTCATCCTCTCCTCAGGCCTCACCTGCAGTTCTTGTTCAAGGCTCATCTGAAGCTCTTCCTTCTGACGCAATTGTTCGTCCAACACAGCTCGCTCACCTGTGTAGCCATCAATTAGACCTGCATGTGGTCAAAGTGAGGGAGGAGGAATCAATAAACAAAAGTATATACAGGGATTAGTTTGGGGCTTGTTGTCAAGGTTCAGTCACACAGATTCAAAAGGTATTCATCCAGATGAATGAGCACCTCACAGCAGGAGACAAAATCCAAGGTTACTGTCAGCATAAACAGAAACAAAAATATACAAACACAATGACATGCATAAACATGCATGCAAATGATGAGATGAATACAAGGGAGAATGTCTGACCCATTTTGCTTGACAGGAAGTACATGACTGAACAGTAAATACAAAACAAAGCTCTATGATTACAGTACCGCTCTGTCACAGGTCAGCAAGCATTATGCACCAGGATGGCATTCAGTTCATAAATACAGGAAAGGAGGTATGCAAACCCCGATACACTGGCCAGACCCCATTCATTCATTTATTCTTATACTTAGGTCAGTTCTGAGGTTGGTTGAATCTGTAAATTTTCTGATTTTACTCAGCTTGTTTTCAGCTCCTCTGGGGCTCAAAGAGTTCTATCTAATTCAAAACTCAGACAGGCAGAAGGTACTGTAAATGTTACCTTTGTTGTCAGAAGATCATTGTAATTCATAAATGTCAGCAGGAACCTAAGCTGTGTGTGAAGTTTGCCTAAGGAAGGAACCCTCCCATGATACACAGCTATGAGATGCACATGATCACTAGCTAAAGAAAACACTGTCCACCAAATGCATAGAGCTCTACTAGAAATGAACAGTTGCTTTAATCTACAAAAACACATCACTATGATATTACAATCATTAATAACTTAGACTTCTGGTTAAAAGGCAAATTTTTCAGTCTGTTTCCAGGCTTCACTGATATATAAATCATATCAATTGGTACAGATATTCCCCTGTCGAGTCAGTCACTTTCATTAACTCAAAACCAGTTTGAAATGGCCACACCCTGAGCTTTTCCTATGTGTCACATTCACACAATAGAAAAACTACCTCTCTTCCATAAGCATGAGCAAAGCAAAGCTTTTAATGAGGAAGATGCATGCCATGTCCCCAAGTAAGAAGAGCAGCTCTGTAACTCTTTTGAATAAAGACTGGTTGACAGTTGGAAAAAGCTGCAACTACTAGTGAGGCAACAGAAAACAATTAGCAATTATTTTGAAAATCATGAATTTTTTTCAGAAAATATCAGGACTAGCTATAAAAAATGCAAATGGGAGACTCAAATCTTAAAAATGTTATTTTTAAGATCTTAAAAATAACATTTGAGTTTAAATGATTCATCAGCCAGTTTGATATGTGGTCTCCTTTAAAGGTCAATATTTTAAAACAATAAAGGTTTATATGATTATATGATGGGAAATATTTGCTATTCTTCACCACCTCTGAGGGATTATGAAAAACAAACAGTATAGAAGGATCCTACTGATGTAAAAGACCACAGATGATTAAAGAAGCTATAAACTCACCATTGTTCAGTGTGTCAGAAAACCAGAGTGTAAGCAATGGCTGCTGTACCGCACATTTAACTTGAAAAGAGCAAAGTCGACAGAGTTAAATGTGTGTATGTGAGAGAGAAAGTGGATGTGGTTGTAACAGTTGCCCCTTACAGACCAGCTGTCACTGACAAGAACGGTGCAGTGAATTAGCTGCACCCCCAACCTTAAAGTGACGCTCTACTAAAGATTTTTCTTCTCACAAAATCATTTTCACTATTTCCATTCATAGTAATGTAGATGTTGGGCATATCCAACCAAATGTGCTAACACAAAAAAGAGACGGATTCACACCACTAATTTGTCGATTTCTCACAGCAGATGGTCACACTCCTTTGCTCACTATTTCGAAACAGCTGATCCCCTCACTCTCAGTAACACCTCCCCTCCAAACCCATGAAAACACGTATTTTCACTTTAGCTCCTTATGCCTTTGATTCAGCTCTGTTTTTTGCAGCCATTAATGGCTCATCCACCACTATTCACAGAGAAAATGCAAGTGATTTCACATTTCTTCATAGGAAGAGAATGCTTTGAAGAAAATGTCTTTTAGAAGGCCTATAAACCTTCAACACGCATGCTGTGCCAACCTCCAGGAACACATGCAAGCTGATCATGAACATTTAAAACAAACTACAATAACTTTATATAACTCAAATAATATTTTGCTCATTTGATCATTTTTTTGAAAATCACAGTTGATTTAACCATGTTACAAATGAGAAGCACAAAGAAAACACACACCTTCAGCCCGGTGAAGCTCTAGAGCCAGCTGCTCTCGTGCCCGGGCTTCCTCCATCAACCGCTCCTGCAGCTCCTCCTGCTTCTGCAGCAGCTCACTTATCTCCTGGTTGTGACGGAAGGACTCCCGCATCAGCTCGGTCTGGGTCATCCTGGCATGTTCAAGCTGAGAGGAGGAAAGAAATTACTTGTTTCTGCATTGAATCATGTTAGCAAACATTTTTTAAATAGATTTGATGTCCAATCCTTTTGACCTAAAGGGGGTTTCCACCAATGAGCACATGTACTCAGCTGGTGAAGTCAGTTCGATAAGGTCTGTTTGCAAATGGCTTCATCAAGGGCTCAGAAAAGTTTGACAGAAATTGGTATTTAGGAGGAAGATTAATCAAATAATTTGTTTGTATTCAGAGTTTGACCCATACTTGGGCATAAAGGTCATGATATCAGGTCACCAGTCTTTTTATTTCTGTATGTCAAGTGTTGCCACTTTATGAAAGTGATATGTAAACATGTCTGGATTATCCTTCTGCAAACAAAATGTCTATCATGTGAAACTGATGAAATACTGTATATTGTCTGCAGCAGTACTGAGAAATACAGCAGCATTTACAACCCCATTACACTGGAGAGGAGAAACAAACATACCATGACTGATTATAGTATTGTAATTTATGGTAAATGTTAATTAATGTTAATGAAACAAGATTACGTTTTTATACGTTTTTATAGTATATTTTTTTACAGTATTTTACAATACATACATGTAATACATACAGTACATGTAACACATTTTGTATCTAATACTAATCAAATCTTCCAGCCCATTTGAAAAAAAAAAAGAAGTTCTATTTCAAATTTATTTCTTTAAAATATTTGCAGGAAATTGATCTAGAATACTTGCATATTATTTAAACAAAAAAAGACAGGTGGAAAAAAAGTCAAAACAAAATGACCAAAGCAGCTTTTTCTGCTATTAAATCATTAAATCATCTTAACAAAATAAATCTTCAGCATGTTCAGACTCACTTCATATATGCCTTCTATGGATTCCCATAACTCACTGAGCAAAGGTCTTACTGAAAGATTACAGGAGACAGGAAGTAATAAAATGACCCTGCCACATTGAAGTCATACAGTCTTTCACCTACTGACTCAAAAGCAGCACAGAAGAGATGCTGTGGTGTGTGCCTGCTTGGAATGATGTTCAATTCATGTGTAGACCTGAACTACAGAAAGCAGGCTGAAAGAAAATGTGCCTATCAGATATTAATAAGCAGGAGGCTACATGTACTATATACTATAAGCCTAGAAGACTCTTAAAAATTGCACAAATATGTCGGATCAGTGTAATTTGAAAACAGTACGGTTGTGGGTTAAAAGGTGTAAAACTTACTGAATACGGAGGTGTAGGGAGGGAGATTTTGGAGATAACCTTAAGCAAGTGACCATTAGTCCTGTGATTGACATGTGAGATCTGCGTCTGGACCACAACAGCATTCTTCTCATTCAAGGTGCTGCAGAGTGGGAATGGTCGTGGAAGCGGGATGCGAGATTCCACCTCATACACATCTTGATCCTCCCCCTCCATCCACGTGCTCTTCTGCATACTTGAGTTCCAGTAAGCACGGTAGGAATCCATGGTATAGGACCGATGATCAAAGGGAGAACTTCCAGCCGTATTTTGTTATGGCTGACCTTTTTTTGTAGGATCTTCAAAAGACATCTTAGTTTGCCATGATCCCTCAGACTAGGCTGAGCAAGCGGAAATGAGAAGAAAATCCAGTGGGAAATGAAGCACGGTGTGGATAGCTCCAGGCAACAGTTTCTATGTTTTGCCCCATGCAAGGAGAGTAAACAACATTTGGAGAGGGTGACATTTACGTCATCTCAATCACATGATTACAAGTGGAGGTAGAACAGGTTCCAGGTAAATATTGAGACAGAAAGCTATCCAGCGACAGAAAGTTTTTAGAGTCCTTCATATCATCCACGGCAGCAGGTGAACTCCAGAGCTTGGTTGAGCAGCTTTAAAGGGCATTCCTGAACATAACTGCAAGAGGTATGTAAACCTAAAGGCAAGTATTTCTCCTAATTGTGTCCTTTTTTAAGATCAGCCTTTCTTTGTGTTATTTCTGACCATCGTTCTTCAGAGTACAACCATATCTGTAATGCTCACAGTGCCATGTCAGCTACAGCTCTCTCTCTTTCTCGCTCTCTCTCTCTCTCTCTCTCTCCCCCCTCTGGAGATTCTTTGACAACACTATGTCGACGTAGCAACCTGAGCTAGAGGGAAGCCTCCCAGGGGCCCCTTTTAATTGTTTAGACCAAGCGGCAGCCTCTCGAGGGTGAAATGACCGTGTTCTTTTTAGAACTGGCATTCCCTCTGCCTGACCATGCTCCTTGCTCACTGTCAGTGAGGTTTACTTACCCCAGGTAGGCTACTGTCACTCTGCTACACTCACTCTGACTCTGTCAATCCATGCTTTTTTTGAAAAGATTTTTAAAGTTGAAATCCCAGTTGTCCCCACTCAGAGTAGAGGATTTTTCTTCCACTTCCTACATCGGTCACACACAGCAGGATACTGCTTAGCTTAGTGGGAGGGAAGCAGGTGTGGCTTTAATCCTGAGGGCTAGTTTGTTTCAGGTAGATCTGTTAATCGATCTTACACACACACTCCCCGTAGACACAAATAACCACAGACAAAACACACCCTTTTTACAAAAAGTTGTCAAACTGGATTCTCCTACGTAGCCACGTTCTAATATTCTGCTTCTTGGTCCCACCTACTGTCTCAGTTTGACATGTCAACGATCATATTCACTGTTCATAAACAATTTCCACATCTCACTAAAGTGTCTCTGCGGCAGATAATAGGAGGTGAGCAATGAGTAAGCGAACACCTTCCTAGAGCAAATCATTTACAGCAGTTGACACTTAACATTCCTGACCAGCTTGTTACATCAATCTCTGTTCACTTACAGACAGGACATAATGATCCAGCAGTGCTCCTTGTTAGAATAATGTATACTTAATCAATATCAACAGGAAAATCATTGAAGTAACCATTAGATTCTTTATTGATAACAACTTTGTTTTGGTAATTGTGTGTACTTAGAAGAGATGCAAATGGTGTCACATGTAACTAGAGTGGGTCTTTACCTGGATTGCAGTTATTTTAATTTTCTTTTTTAATTTATATCTTGTAATTGAATGTTTTTAAGTTTACTGAGGAAGGTTTTAAAAAACATTTTCTATTCACAGTGTGGAAGCTTGATGTTTTGGAGGCACATTTTGGTATTTAAAAAAACCTACTTATTGAATTTCAAAATTGCTGCCAAATTATACATCAACTTATCTGAAATCTGTGACATAGATGAGAAATGTGTTTCATTAATTCATTGTAATCATTTTTATAATGGCACACTCACAAAATTCCTTTTTTTAATGATTACTAATCTATGGCATCATTCAAAATAAATATAAAAAGAAACCAGTATAGGATAGGAAACAGGATAGCCAAGCAAAGAGCAAAGGTTATATGTATGTGTTTGTTTTTTTTTGTTTTTTTAGGTCAAATTGCGGTGAATTAAGCCTTTGAACATCACATTCCATTGAACATCACAGGCCAAGCATCACAATGTTGTGATGCTTGGCCTGGAATTTCTTAAAAGTTATTTTTAGACCTCCAAGAGAGAATCCATTAAAGCATAAATAACACAAGAAATCTCAGCCAATGAGAAGATGTGTTGTAGTCAGTTACAGTAACACATCCAATGGCCTACTTAAAGTGGCCCCTGCTTCTCTGTGGGCCGACATTGAGGGCACGTTACACAGACACCATAAGAGGGGGTGGAGTTGCTCTGTCTCACTGGGCTAAGATGGGCTGGTCATGCAAACAAAAGCTCAGTGTAAATACAGCTTGTATCTACAGGCAACGACTGAGAATGAGGCAGCTCTTTTGTATCTGAATTCTAGACAGACCAGCTTTGTTGCCATCCACATTCTGCAGCCTCATCCTCATTTTACCTCAAACCGGGGGGGGGCTAAATGTGTCACTAGGGCTTTCTGTTTATTGGTAACCTATATGCACCAACATACACAAACAACTGTACATGACAGGCCCTGTCAGTACCCATACTGAACCATATCAGGCTGTAGATATGGGCATTTAAATGTGCCAAATGGGTGGCATTAAATGGTTGGTAAGAGATTCATGGGCTTGTTATTTGGTTATTTTTTAAACTAATCCAAGAAAAGCAGATTTTAGGCAAAATAAATTGATATATAAATAATGGGCTCTTTGCCCAGCAGCTTGTATAAAAGCTTGACACAACGCGTTATCTTTGACAGAAACAGTTGAGTTCGGTAGCTCCGTCATAGAGGATGAGACAGAGAGGAGAGAGATCCAGCTGCGGTCAGGAGAGAGAGAGAGAGAGAGAGAGAGAGAGAGAGAGAGAGAGAGAGAGAGAGTCACGGTGGAGCGGGGGGGGGTCCACTGCCCCAGAGTGGAGGGACAGAGTACTGGTGAGAGAGGAGAGAGACAGAGAGTTGTCTTTTGCAGAGAGAGATGTGAGGAGAGGAGAGGAGAGGAGAGGAGAGGAGAGGAGAGGAGAGGAGAGGAGAGGAGAGGAGGACAGGAGAGGAGAGGACAGGAGAGGAGAGGACAGGAGAGGAGAGGAAGAGCTGAGGAGAGGAGAGAGGGCCCAGACAAGACTGTCCGCTGGCCTGTGTACAGTTTTTATCAAACAAATCAGTAAAGAAATCTGATATGTGAGCAGCAACTCCAGAGCTCTAATTGATTTATTATGATATTATTAGGATAATAGCCTTGTTGCAAAATATTTTGTAAAATAAAATAAATGGCCTAGTTAACATAAACCAAAAGGTAACCACAGTGAGCATGTCAATCAGAGCAGTGAATAGGAGCAAAACACCAAAAAAGTTGAGCTATAGTATTTGGCTTGTACCTGGTTGGTGGCATCTGTGATGGCCATTAACATCTTCTCCAGAGCCGCTTGGAGCCGGGTACCAATGCCCATGAGAAATTCCTCATTCTCTAACTGTGTCTCGCATCCAAACAGCATGCTGTCCATCATCTGCTGGGACACCTCCAGACTCTCTTCTGTCTCCCTCTCAGTGGACCACAAACTCAAATCGTCTGTACAGGTCTTGATGCCCTGGAGACTTTCAGCAATTTGACCTGGTGTGACCGGAGGACCAGAGAGCAGAAATATATCAAACACAAAGGCCTGATGTTTAATGCAAAGTTCGACTTGAGGCATATCAGGAAATAGATGAAGATATTTTCTGCTGCTAACTTCTACAAAGTGGATGGAGTATCACAGTTTCACACACACCTTATAATCAAGTAATATACTGTAGCTGTGAGTACAAAATGTTGAAGTACCTTCAACTATATTAAACAATTAACTCTCACATACATATAGCTATAAGACTATCAGTAGTCAATAGTACATACAATAAAACCTAGTAATAAAAACAAGTATAACCACCTTGTACACCAGTCTACATCCATGTCTATACAGAATTATTTAATATATGTAGTGAAGACACTTTAATAAGTAATTACTTTTTCAAAATAAGTGTATGAATTCTTGATTTATAACCAAAAGCATGATTGTGACTTTTGACCACTGAAATCTATTTTAGTTCATTCTTCAGTGTAAGTGAACTTTAGTGTAGAATTATAAAGAAAAATGTAGACAGAAAGGCAGACAGAAAAGCAGAAAACACAAAGCCTCAAGCCACAGCCTTGACTGGCATTTAAGCATACATAGGTTATTGCCTAACATAATGTGCAGGAGTTGTCATGGAATCCACAATAACCATCATAATGTGAAAATGACAGAAAGTCAATCAGTGAAAGTCAGTTATGATAGGTCAGATGGATTCCAGTGATGTGGCTGATGTGCAGTTCTGCTATATATACTATGTACTGTATACACTCTCACCTCAAAGTTTGGTGCTTTTACAGTATATCTTATATGTTGCTGCTTTTACATAATTTGAATGTTATTTACATACAGTAAATGCACAAATTGATAAAGTGATGTCTCCACTGCACTCAAAAGTTCCCCTGTAAGTACACCATTCAACAACCATAATTTGCATGCAAGCCTGTGATAATCCTAACTGTAACAGCACTCAAAGACTGATAATTGCAGTAGTGTGGAACACTGGGAAAGGGGTAAAATGCAGACTTTTGAATAAATAATAATGGGTGGTGCTTCAATATGTGTGGCGTCAAAGGCACCTGTCCCACGTGGAGTCTGGCAATGCATTTTTCACCAATTTTGCAATTCTATAATTATTGATATGACACTGTTAAGGGTCATTTCCCCAAACAATGTCCAGGCAAGTTTGATGTTATTTATGACACCTGAATTGCTGTCCTTGCTGCTACTGTATATGTGATCACACTTGGTTTGTGCATCAAGACTGCAGATGTGTCACTTTTTAGTAAACTGAGTGTTGATAAGACCAGGATTAAATCTTTGTAGTCATGATGTATTTCATTTCAACAGACATTAAGAACACAGAGGGTAATATTTCACCCACTGAAACTAAACTGTGTCTAACCTGTGTCTACTCTCCATCTGGTTATATTTATACAGACTTAATATAATAATAAACTTAATAAATAATAAGCTTTGGGATATGGATTTGGAATGGCAGTCTGACAATTGCCCTGGACACTGAAGTGAAGAGGGAATGGTGAAGCTATAAAGTACAGTGTACAATCATTCTGTGCACTTATTATACAGTGTATTAATTACAGTTTGAAGACATTATATATACATTTTTCGGATAATTTTCCTTGAGGAATGAGCTTCATATTTTATGTAAGTATTTCTATGATTCTGTAATACTTGCCTGCTGCAAAAGGCCTGAAGGTCTGCGAGGTGCTGGGGGGCAGTGCAGGCTGTTGCCTTTCACCAGAGGCACCACAAAGATTTTGCATGTGGAGGCCCATGGTTTCCTCTGCTGCTGCCATTGTCTTCAAAACATCCACCAGCACCTGACTAAGTTTCTCGTTGGCTTTACGCAACAGGTTTCTAAAAAAAGGAGGGAATACAACAACAATACAGAATAGTTTCCTGAAGATCTGGAGTGGACATCAAAAAGGAAATGACAGTTGACTGACAGTACAGATTAACTGTCTCTGTCACTCTGTCAGACTACACAATAAATATTATTCAAACTTAGGCTGTAGTCAGTATTAATCTTCTCCGATTTATGCATAGTAATTAGCAAACATACATCAGGTTATCATAAGAAAAATACATGCACATACTTGATTTGATTATTTGAGAGTATGAATGCAATACTACCTTTCAACATCTTTATCAGAGGATTCTCCATCATCACAGGATGATGAGGATGATGATGATTTGTGCGCATGAGTCTCCTTCATCCTCAGCCCACCAGGATCTTCCTCCTCCTCAATTTCTTCCTGATCATGTCTTCTCTGTTTTAAGGTCTGGACAGGTAGGAGGGAGAACACAGACAGCAGCCCCGTCATTGCAAATTAACACATGGATGAACTGATTTCTTAAAACTCATGTGGAGTGGACAGTGAGGCTGAATATGTGACCATCAGTAAAAGTGAATTCAAATAAGGCACGCGTGCACACACACTGCCCCTTTACAGGCCCACAAACAAAACACGCACTTCTTTCTCCCTTGGAGCCAAGAGAAACACTACTATCTTTGTGCTACTATGGCAACAGGTGCAACTAGGCACAGAGACAATAGCGCCACTGCCTGGGAGAAGAGCATAAATTCAACTCTGCTTCTGAAGTGCTGTAGACACGATGATTGCAGAGTCTACAGATGAGTGAGACTGTGGTCACAACATGAAAAATAATCACTTGTTCAGCAAATGTTTTTTTTTAAACAAACAAACAAAACTTTAAATGACAACTTCCAAAAATGTAGTAAGTAGTGACATGATAAGGACAGAATTGTTTACTTTATGTTGGAAGTATAGATTGAAGTCAGTGGTTGTACGAAATTGTATCATAGTTTAGTAAGTTGTTCTGTTGCATGTATTTTTCTCTCAACTGTAAAAAACTATAATGTATTCAATATAATATTAGAATATGTTCATGACTGTGATATTTATTTATAAAGTCTATAGACAAACTAACTTGACAAAAGTAAATGTAATTATTGCTTATAATAGTTTCATATTTACTGTAGGTGCATACAAAAAATGACAACAATCACAAGCCAAATGTAATCATCAATAAAAAAAACAACTTAAATTCTAAACATAATCAATTTTAATGGGCTGAAATCAAAGATTTCAGATAAAAATGTCTTAATCTGCTTTCTTAATCAACTTTACTTAAACTATTATTTACTGTGGAACAAGTACACATCATTTGCCTCGATGAAATGCTTGGCATTGCTAAATGAATTAGACAGAAATTGAGTTAATACAGTGCATGTGGACTTCTTAGCTGGGTGTTGTCAGGGAAGATATTTTAAATTAATCTGAGGTAACAACAGAAGCTGTAGAACAATTTTTGAATCGCCAGCAAGTGCATGTTGCATCAACTCATCTCACAAATAACACTAAACCTAACAGCAACATCTAACACACTGTTAAAGTCTAATCATGCAATAAATGGTCTGTGAAAGACCCTGTTATTAGCTGTTAGAGACACATGGACTGCCCTGAAATAAATCTGAAATCTCCAAGAGAAAATCAGAAAACTTGGACAAGCTGGATGATGAAAGAATGATTGAGAAAATAGTAAGAAAGGATTTTCCTTCTTTAAAATGTTGTAGTTATTACTGATTCTTAAAAGAAGTTTCAATGCTTGTTATTTTTGTGGGAAGGTAATGATAAAAAAGCTAAAATAACTAACTGCACACAGCAAACTCCCTGTTGCAGTGTGCTGTATGCAATCTATGATATTTCAATGCTATGATACTATGATGAATTCATTTTACCACATCACATTCATTTTTAGTGGAAAATTAAACTAAACTTTCACCTACCATTCATGGGAAATTTGTGCAGTATGTAAACACACATGTTAACAAAAATCATACCATTCATTTTCAATGGGAATATTCTTAGCACCAAGACACACATTTTGATGTATGATTTGCCTAGGTGTTCTCAACAGCTATGTAGTTTTTAATGGTAAAAAGTTTGAATAGCAGCATAACAATGTCAACTTGAACTACTGCTATTTATTTAAAAAAAACAAAACAAAAAAAAACAGTATCACCAAAATTTCTGTACCATCAAAGCTACGAGGCTTTACTGAATACACAAATCAATTTATTTTGTTCCTAGTGCCAAAAATGTGGAAAATTCAGCTAGTAGTGTATACTATTGGCCACAACATTGTGCTGCGTTTCAGCACTGCATCACTAATTATGATGTTTTGCTCTGCATGATGTTGTACCTTCAATGGAGAAGTAGCTTGTTTGACAAGGTCTAATAATAAGCTGGATTATTTATCTCAATACAGAAATAAAATGATTTATCAAAAGATTAATTGGTTTTTGTGTAATTTTCATTGTGCTGTATTTACCACTCCCCCTTCAGTGAGAGAGAGAGAGAGAGAGAGAGAGAGAGAGAGAGAGAGAGAGAGAGAGAGAGAGAGAGAGAGAGAGAGAGAGAGAAAGAAAGGGTTTTTTTTTATTTGAATGGCCTGTTATGTTTTGTCTCGTTCTTGTCCAGGCCACATCCAGGAAACGTGGGAGCTTGTGATGGGCACACAAAAGCACTTTTTTACCTATAGTCCAACAGCATACAGCTGTCTCACTTCCCTAGCTCTTTGTCACTGTTGTGTTTCTGTCTTGTCTCCATCAGTCGTGACATAAAATGCATCAATTGTGTGTAGTGTGGGAATGTCACTGGGGACATGTAAACAAAACTCAGATATACTGAGAAACATAAAGACTCATGCAAACCTGATGGGCTTAATCAATATTGTAGTTAGAAGTAATTTGACAATGGTTTGAATATAACACATGTATATTTGTTTATATTTAGAAGTTATGAACTACAGCTTTAATATTTTATTTGAAACTTTAAAACCAAAACATGTGGCTGTACAATTTTACTCAAGAATCCTAGCTCAAAAAAGGCACAATAAAACAGCCTTAACCTCATTACTGACTGTAGCATATGGACACAAAACCATTGTGAGCTGGCAAAGAGCATATAAAAAACATTATTCATAGATAGAAAATTGATGATACTGTAGATATTAAGTCCAACTGATGCAACACCTGCATTGAGAAAACAATGACAGCAGAAATAAATTTTCTTAGATGAAATGGATAAAACTTGTTGAGTGTGGTCTAAGTAAATCAACACATTAGGGATGGACAGCCGAGTTTAAGACACAGACCTGTTTATGTGCTATTTCAGTTTTCTGCAGAGCCTCCTTTAAATTTCGGATCTCCATATTCTTCTCCTCCAGGTCCTGTTCCAGTCTCTCCCTCTCCAGCTCCTCCAGCCAGGAACCCGAAGATTGGGTCTGCATGGAGGTGCTTGCCTGGCAGTTGTGCTTGTTGATGCGAGCCATCTCAGTCTGTTGTGCAAATGCTACTGACATTTGAACTATGACCTGTTAGAAAACAGGGATACAAGGGAATTTCATGTGGATTCTGTGATGAACCTATTAAAAGTCTATCTGCTTGATCAGCATAACCCTGAGGATCTGATAGAAATTAAGAAAAAAATAACTTCTCTCTACTCATCACATCTATACATGTTTAAATGTTTTTCAACAAACAGTACAAATCCCAGAGTTATTCTATTCTAACTATCAAACAAGACAAAGAAATTCAGTAAAGTTGAACATTGCAATGAAATGTGCTCTTTAAAGAAAGTTTCCCTACCTAGCAAATATTCACATTTAAGAAGGTTAAAAACAATCAATTATGGGCACTTTTATTTAAAGAATTTTTACACTGCAAATTAATTATGGAATCATTTATTATTTCTCCAGCTCTAAATATTTCTAGTTATATATCTGTCTGCTGTTACTGATTTATTGATACTGTCTAAACATGTGAATCTCAAATAAAAAACAAAATGCCTGAACACCTACTTTTGCAACCTCCTCCTCGACTCTCTCCAATTGTGGATTCTCTTCCAACACAATCTTCTCGGCAGCCCTGCTCCTCTCAGTGGAGTTTACAGTGGCGATACCGCTGAGAACCTGCTCTCTCACTCCTCTTTCTTTGTGATGTTCCTCTCTCCTCTCCTGCTCCCTTTCTTCTCTCATTCTCCTGAGCTCACTGTTATGCTGCTCTTTGAGAGTGGCCACCTCTTGGACATACTTATGGTAGAGTGCTTTCTTCAGTGCCTGCAGCTGTGCAGTAAGACCTGCAGACTTGGTAGACAAATGCACATCCACACCTCCCTCTGACAACTCCTCTTGTCCCAGGTCCTGTGAAGAGTAAGAAAACAGGAACAAGGAGAAGAGGATGAGTTGAAAAAATTAAAAATCAAAGCACCAGATAGGAGTAAACCCTATGTTTTAAAGTGATAACATAATAAAATGTATGTCAAGGCAGTTCCTGAAATAATCAGCTCTACATCCCTAGTTAAACCTAGCCCACCACTACTAAATACACCATTCTGTTATTCCTGCCACCCTAGGGACGATAGGGTGATAGAGAGATGTTTTGTAAAGCATTACAGCTACTTTTCCACACAGAACACTACAACTCTGTCTAATGACTATTACTTGTTTCTTTAATACCACTCGCCTCAAGCTTATCGTTTCCAATTCAAATATATAGTGTTTTTCAAAGTATATTTCCCAGTATTTTCCAGTTTCTTTTAAGTTCTTGCTCCTCCTGTGCGTCTGTCAGTCCTCCATTTTCTTCCTCACTGATCTCTGCATGAGGATGTCAAGGGCTCAAAGGCATGAGTCACAGAGTTTTGAGGTTAGAAGGATTGAGTGTGACAGACTATGAAATGATGGAAGTTGGAGCGATGAAAAAGAGA
Organism: Brachirus orientalis; assembly: GCA_016785285.1. Lineage (NCBI taxonomy): Eukaryota > Metazoa > Chordata > Actinopteri > Pleuronectiformes > Soleidae > Brachirus > Brachirus orientalis. Next base: position 35,672 of record JAFBJR010000879.1, on the reverse strand, counting down.
GACGACTTAAATGGAGCGCAGTCCATTCACCCAAGACAGAATCCTCTTTTCATGAAGCCACCAAGAGCATAGTAAGTCCACTTGGTTCACAAGTTACACACTAAAATGACGGGTTATATAATCTCTTGCTCTTTTAAACACTGGATATACAGTAGGTTCGTTCATGATGCTGCTTCTGGAGCAAAGCTCGAGATTTAGAGCGTGTTTTAGCCTAGAGGCTGCGACTGCCCCTTCTAACAAGCCTTACTGTCATAGGGTCTTTGTTATGATCAAGCCTAGGGGAAAACCTGATCACAACAAGAATGTGGAGACTCCCTCCCAAGAATCCAACAGTAACACATTAAATAAACCATTTTAAAGGTTTAAATAAAAAAACAGTTTAAGCTCATAGCAACATGTTATGCACATGTTATGTGGTGATTCAGATGAGGCCAAAATGTAGCAGCCAAACCTTTAGTTCCTGGCAGTGCTCCTCAATCCTCTCAGGACTGGACTCTGAAAATGTGGACAAGCTGAAAATAAAAGTAAACGTCAAAGTAAATTAGTTGATCTGTGAATTAAATATAAATTTAAAAATGTACAGATATAAAAATCAAGGTATCCAGATGTTATAGAAGATTATTATTAATATATTACAGGTAAGAATTAATGTAAATATCTAAATTGAATCAATAAGGAACATAAAGCTGTTTTCTGGGGTACAGTTACTGTTATCCGTAAATACACACTAGTTTATCAAGTTCAACAGCAAAATGACACAATCCTCAAACATTTATATAAATCAAGCAAATAATTCAAAAATTGTTGAACTTAAATGATTTAAATTGTGAGCATTTAAGTCAACATTAAACCCATTTGATGTTGAAAAACTAGTCTTTGAAACAGCAAAAAAAAAACATAGTGAAATAATGAGTATTGATGCACCACAAATTTAATAAAATATTAACAATAATTTAATTACCAATTCATTTTTGGATTACTTCCTTGATAAATGAATCATTATGTAATAATTCCCATTTCTAGGTCAAATTGGCATCTTTTAAATTCCTGGTTTTGTCTGACTAACAATTTTGAGTGGACCTATACTTATAATAATACTGTATGTGCAGGTGGATATAGGCAGCGCTGTTGTATAGGGGGGAAAGGTAATGCCAATTCTAAGGGCCCACAGCCCATCAGGGCCCACACACAGCCCCCAGTAGCCTCTACGACTAAATTATTATGCATAGGCTTAACTAATATATATTCATAGTAATGAATCTGAACTAAAATTAAGCGACAAAGCGTCACACAATATTTTAATTTTAATAATTTCAATAACCCCCTTGGTTAAAATGATTTGGTCCACTGACACCGCAAGTTCGAATTGAGCACGAGCGAACTCTAGCAGGGACTCCCTGCTGGAGTTCACTGCCAGGGAGTGAAGGAGATCAAGATGATGGCACACAAAAAACACAAATCTGGACATCAGAAAAGGCTAAAGGCCAGGGCTAGGAGCAACAGACCAGGGGCCCAGGACATCAATTTCTTTTTCTAAGAATGGTGAGAGTAAAACTACTGAGGTTGCCTACTTGTTCATTCAATCATCGGGTGAGAGGCGGCCAGGCGGGCTACACTCTAGGCAAGTCGCCAGTTCATTGTAGAGCAGCGATTCCTAGTGTAGATAACTGAACATTACTAATTTGGAGGCTATCTACAGCGGACTGTGTGTTTCACACATTACTGTCGGACAGCGCTCCAGTAAGCACCAAACACCCGCTCAGTTACGAGGCATTCAAGTTCTACTCAGTAATTATGAGCATTAGGCGAAGGTCAATAACGTCATCATGATGTGTTCAAATGTGGTCTTGTAAAAATGTGTTAGTAGTACATTTGAAAATACAAAAAAGCTATGTTCCAACAAGATTTGTTGTTGTTTTCACAGTGATATAAAATAAAATACACCATAATGGCTGACAATCACAAAAAGACAATTTAGAATTTTGGACAGTTTACACTGACTTTTGGATGGTTTAAAAATATTTTTTTCAAAAGAGCTTGCCCTCCACATACAATGGCAAAGTGAAGCTGTCTGCCTAGAGCTATGGTAGCCTACTGAGTAAGTCCATTTAGATTTTGTGTATTCTTCATCAGTTTTCCCATGAAACATAACATTTAATATTTACAAAAAGCAATATATAATGGAGCAATAAAACTTTATGCTCTGCTGCTCCAGAATCAGCAGTGGCCACTTTTTCCGAGTTTGATCCAGCAGCAGACCCTCATCCCCAGAGAAATGGGAATAATTTACATAATAATACTCATTGTTGAGTGATTATACACCAGGCATCAACAGAAAAACAAAGAAAAACATCATAATACACAGTTATAAAAAAAGTGTCAATGAATAGGGTAGAGGGCCCCACGCCGATATTCTTTCAGGGGTCCCAGAATTCCTAGCAACTGTCCTGGATATAGGTAATATTGTTGTAGAGGATTCCATTTTAGAGCACTGTATGTCTGAAAATCTATTAAACATTACGAGGTCTTGAAAACTACCCAGTGTATTTATAAAATCAAACAGTGGAGGGCAGTAGCTTTTTTTTGTACTCACCCGAACTGATCTAGTTAGTTCATTTAATAAACATTACTCTATGCTTATAAAAAATTTGTACATTCAGAGAAATAAATCGTTAAGTTAAATAGTTACACACTGGTGTATACTTCTTATACAAATGAGAGCACATATCTATACATAGACTACATATGTATAAATACATATTTATCTGTGTTATATGCAGATACCAGTAAAGCTTTCCTCATTTGAAGTTCACTAAGAATCTAATTCAGTTTAATCTACTGATTACTTCATGTCTACTCTACTTCCCTCAGGAAACCATCTGCTATGAAAAGGTTCTTTTATAGGATAGTGGACTAACAAAAGACATGAATAACGCTTTAAGTAACCTAGTGAATATTTAATTAGTCGAGTCACTAGGCAAACTAGGCAAGGTACCGTCCACATGTTACATAGCATGTTTCATACCAGCTTGCATTACAGGTCATCTGTCAGGGACCATGTAGCACAGTATGCACCTATTTGTAGCACATGCAATTTGAATCTATCAAATTCATATCAACAACTATTTTACAGGAGTTTGTATAGTTTTCAGAAAACTGAAAACCAACACAAGAAATTATGTGAACACTGGAGCAAATTCAAAGTTAGATTATCATATTTTGTTTCAAAAACATAGAGATTAAATGTGAAAGTAATTAAATTAATTTGTTTTGGAGTCCAAAATGACTCTGTGAGTAATTAGAATTTTCTGGTAAAAATGGTAAAAAATTTGCCGCTGCCTCTGTGAATTTGTTTTGTTATTACAGCGTTATCACCTGTAGTGGCTCTGAGCTCCTGTGACCTCGTGCAGCCGCTGCTGCAGCATGAAGAGCTCAGTGGCATATCGCTCCTCAGCCTCTACGGCCTGCTGATGATAGTGAGCCCTGAGATGCTCTATCTCTTGTCTGTGACTCTGCTCCAGCTGCAGCTGCTTCTCCTGAGCCTCAACCTTCAGCCTCTGTAATTCCTCAGTTATGGAGGTAGATGGTGCACCAGTCTGCTCCTGTGAACCTAACAAAGGTGGAATGTGAAATTCCAGATGCTAAACTGGACAGCACTTAGGGTTTGAATTAATTAAATTAATGATCCTTCTTAAAAAGGTTCCTCTGCACATCTACATTAAGTTAGAAATGTGTGGATAGAGAAACAACAATAAAAACAAACTACTGTGTATTGGCAAGAAAAACTATTACAAATAATTAAAAACAGAAATTAGCTGTATGTTTCACAGAATATGTACATTCCATTTGTGGAAAAAGCTTTCATGAAAATATTGTTTTACATACAATTTACCTTTGCTTGAAGAGGAGCTAAAGCTGGCAACCAGTGCATGCAGGTCAGAGATCTCCTTGTTACTGCTGCTCTTCAGTTCCTCGTACGCCATCTGTAACTCCATCATCTGCGTCACCGGCAGATTAGTTAGTATCTGTCTCTGTTCACACTATCCTCCTCTCTAGCCATTAACCAAATTCAGCCTACAGGTTTTACCTTGTTCCCATCAGCACTCAGCAGAGCCTGAAGTTGTGACAGTCGTACGTGCTCCTGCTCAATCCTCTCCATCACCTGCTGAAGACCTCTGTAGAGCTCTACAATTTCACAATGTGTATTTTTTAGAACAGATGAAATTGTTCTGAATCCCTTTTAATATTCTTTTGTTTTGTTTGATTATATTAAAATGTAAAGTGTTTAGAAATTTTTTTTATCTTTATAGATAAAATGCAGTGGTGGATTATCTTTGTTTAAAATGATAAAATGATTTAAAATCTATGTTTAAAAGCTGTCATTTTTATAGCTGTTGTGTGAAACTTACCTCTGGCCTCAAGTATAATGGTGGTGGATTCACTTGTTTCTGGTCTTTCCTCTGAGGGCAGCTGCCAACCCGCATCATCAATAGTCTCCAAAAACCCTTCACCAAATGTCTTTCTTAAAGACTGAAAGTGATACGGTATTATGATTAGATTATGTGAAAACACATCATCATGAAGTTTATTCACAGACATTTCAAAATTCACCATTTGCATTTTATTCTGTATATACTACATGTATACACAAAATTACCAGAATGATCTCAGTGCACTCTTCTGACAAATCTTGTAACATGTTCTGATATCTGAGGTTTTTTTGCTTATCTGTGGAAAAAAAGGTATAAAAGACACAATTAATATTTAAACCTTTCTGAATATTTTTTTGGCAGACACACATCCAACTGTGACAAATTTATCAGCCAACCAAAATCCCATTCTATTTGGATCTATTACGAATGACGTATCAAAGCATCACAGGGGGAACCACTGCTTTGCTACAAACACAAAGGCAATCAACGACACATCTGCTCACCAAGAACACTGTGAACGTTCGTGCTGGCATCTGTCTCCTCCTGCAGCAGCTCAAGCTGGGCAGCATGGATTTGAGACAGGCTGATGCGCTGGGCCTCCATCTGCAACCTGCACTCACCCTAGACACCGGAAGAATATACCACAGTAAAGTTGGAATAATGTACATAGAACATTTGAACAATAGAACAAGTGTTTGGTGTTTGGTAATATTCCTAAAACTTGTGAACTTGACAACAATGAATAGTACTGATAAACTATTACTACTGCCTAATACTTGTATTCGGTAAATTCATTTTAAAATGGTCTAAATTGGACAAATTGTTCATCCTTGTGGACATTTGTGCCAAACAACTCAAAAAACAGTATAATGCCTCTGGTTAGCACTATCACTGGATGGAGAAACTAAAAAAGTAAGAGACTGGAAGAATTGTAAGATTTGTACGATAAATGTCACAGACAGTTCAAAACTATTTAGGGTGTGAAGCTAGACAAGGGAGCTAAATAATCAAATAACCTAATTTGGATTCTATGTCTGAGCAGTGGCACAAGCCAGCTGTTTTCAGGATGAGAGGTTTGCATTTATTAATTCTGTATCAGACAACAAAGGGCACGTGATGAGGTCTCTTTCTCCAACTATGCATTATGCATTAGCAAAAATCCGTCAGGGATACACAATAATGAATTTGTGATTCTGTTACCTTTGATGCTAGATGTTTTTTTCAAGTGCACCAAGCACTCCTCATTTTAATTAAGCTGTATTTAAGATGCTTTGTACCCCTAAGTAGTGTATCTGACAGTGTAGGGAGGGGAGTCCTTTCAAAGCTGTAAGCACTCACATGTTGCCCAATAACATGGACCTAACAGACAGTCAGTGTCTAACAAATAGACAGCAGCTAAGTAATGATATGCCGCTACTACACACAAACAGAATAAGTTTAATGATGAAAATGATACTACAAAACTAATAAAACCTATGAAAAATGTCTGAATTCATTGGCATTTGATTGGATATTGTGGAACATCAAGAGATTAAGGATATTTTTCATTTCTTCTACATTACTTATTCTTAGATAGATATGTAATATAAGTAAATCAACACATTAGCGATATGTGAGATTGGGTGGACTGTGCAAACCTGCTGTATGAGTCATATAATGATACTCTGCAGCTCTCCACAAGTTTCAGAAGTAATTTTTTTAACAGCCATCTAAGGCCATCCAACTGTTCATGACCATCCTCCACTCACCAACAATGTAATAACGTGTGTTAAACCCTTCTTGTCACAGCCGTACATGTTCTGGGACCCTTCTCACAACTACCAAAACCTTCTTCTTCTATCACCCTCTCACTTTAGGGGTCGCCACAGCAGATCGCCTGCCTCCATCTTGCCCTATCCCTTGTGTCCTCTTCTGTTACACAGATTGATCTGTCATGTACTCCATCACAAAATCTGTGAACATTCTCTGTAGTCTTGCTCTTTTCCTCCTGCATGGCAGCTCCATCCTCAACATCCTTTGTCCTATATAATCACTAACCCTCCTAAACCAATTCAACCTTGCCTCTCTTACTTTATTTCCAAACTGTTCAACCTGAGCTGTCCTTCAAATATGCTAATTTCTAATCATGTTCATCCTGGTCACTCTCAACAAAATAAATCTCAACATCTTCAGCTTTGCCACCTTCAGCTCAATCTCCTGTCATTCAGACAGTGCCACTCTCTTAAAGCCATACATCACAGCTGGTCTCACTACCATAGTGCAGACCTTCCCTTTCACTTTTGCTGCTGTCCTTCAGTCACAAGTCATCCCCTGACATTTGTCTCCACCCACTCCACTCTGTCTGCACTCTCTTTTTTACCTCTCTTGTGCACACTCCTATGCTTTGGATGGTTGTCCCTAGATATTTAAACTAATCCATTTTCTCTATCTCTACTCCTTGCATCTTCCCACAACTATTGACACCAACCATCCTAAACAGCTGCTCATTTTCACTGCATTCACTTGAGAGATTCAAGTGAAACAATGTGGGATCACTGATAATGCAAATAAGCAAATATAATTAAGTATGAAGAGGTGGTGTGCTGAAAAATACAAAACTTGAAAATTAGCATCTATTTATTGAGCCTTATAGCATATGGGGTACTTCAGCAAAATCACAAGGAGGATGTGAGTTTAAGTGACATTTACATGCTCAGTAGTCTTGTCTTCCTCCTCTACCCTCTGGCACACAACAGGCTCATTCTGATGGCTGTCCGTCCTATGAGTGCTCACCTTAAAAAGAAAGTACATTTTGCAATTCTTTTTTAATATTATTCCTATGCAAATACAGGCAAATACAGTATGATGACAATGAGGACAGGATGCAGCATTATGGATCACTTCCTGAGAGGGAAAGGACTAAAAATGGTTCACTACATTTTGTAATGAAAAAGTGACGTTTCAGAGTAATGTTTATTAAATGTGGGTATTGTTGGTTATTGTGTTTGACTATACAGAATCTCATTTTAGTACTAGTGTTGAATGTATAAATACATTTTTGGAACATCAAACAGAAACAGTAACTAATAAAAAGTAATTTATCCCATTTCAATAATGATCAAAAGCAAACATTACATTTGAGAAATCAAAGATAAGATTTCAAGTGTTTTTGGTTGAACTGAAAACAAGATAATCCAACCCAGGAGGTGACAATACAAAACACAGATGTGGAATGGCAGTCAGACACTGTTCACTGTCTTTTGCCTGGTGTAACTAAGACACAGCGTGAAGTGACACAGACACAGAAGTGACTGGGGTAAAATGGCTTCTCACCTCAAACCCTTCACTCCCTGCAGGATGGAGAGAAACTAGAATGTACACATTTCTACAAAATGGCAATGATTCAAACCTATCAGAAAACTTGGGGCGTTTATTTTTCGATAATCCTGTTTTCAGCCCAAACCAATGTGGGAATCAGATTGTGGACTAGGAGCATCAAATGAAACAGGTCATAAATATTGTATGGTACACCTTTAAAAGTAGAAATGAGCAGAATATAGATACGTCTTGACACCTCAATGCTTTGTGCAGTTTGTATTTTCTGTATTTTCTCTTTTACAGTATTCTTCCCACAGTCTCCACATTTAATCCCTATGATTAATGCTCTTCACAATTTTAATAAAAATATATCTTTTAACACAACAATGTGACTGTGCAGCTCAATGCTACCTTTGGGAACAAGCTTGCAGTCAATTTGTAATCATGACTGTCACTATAGAGAAATCATGATAGTGCTTAGATGCCTGAGCCATTATATCTTCCATGTTAAAGCATTATGTGGCTGTGAATACAGTGCAGGGAATTTTGATTAAGCTAGAAATGACATTAGATACCATAGGATTCATTGTGAATGTGATAAATGCTGCTTAAACTGCACTTTATTTTGACACAGTTTTTGAAAAGCCCCTGAATAAATCATATCTATGAATAAATCTGACTTACACAGAGGTAGAGAAAAGGCAGTGCGACTGTTTCAGTGAGAAGTGGTGCAGTAGATGCATGCGAGTGCCTACCCGTTTGTTGATGTAGTCTCTGTCTCCCTGGTACTCGTCAGTGGAGTCCTCCTTATTGGGCTTCTCCTGTGAACATGACATAACCTGCCTCTCCATCTGAGGTTGTTTCTTCTTTGCTGCAACTCTTATAGCTCTCTCCTCCTCCACCGCTGCCTCCTCTTCATCCTCCTGTTGTCTTTCTTCTCTGCCGTCTGACAGAGAAGTGCCCAGTTTGCTATCTTGCTTAAACCTCTGCCGTTTCTTGCGCCTGTTTGACCCTGAGGCTGTGGGCTTCTGCATCAAGGATTGCCCTTCAACAGGTCCCTCCCCCAAGGACTGAACTGCTACTGCAGAAGGAGGCTGTGAAAGTCTCTGGAGATCCAGGGTCTGTTGGATGTTGTCTCTCTCAGCTTCAGCTGCCTGCAGCAGGGACTGAAGAGCCTTTATCTCTTCTTTCAGAGATTGAATCTGAGTGTGATGATCCCTAGAACCCTGCTCTTCCTTTTGGAGCTGCTCTTGTTTCTTTTCCAATTCTTTCTCTAGGCTTTCATTTTGGGTCCTGACCTTTGTGTTTTCTTTTCTTACTTTTGTCAGCTCTTCTTCCAGCTGCTCCACTTTGATCCCTGTGAACATCAGCTGCTCTGTAACTTCTGAAAGCTTCCCAGCTAGGCTTTGCTTCTCTGTTAAAGTAACATTAAGTTTCTCCATCAACTCACTAGGATCTTTTTCAACAAAAGCTTTTCCATCTGTATTTGTTTCCACCATTTTGATATCTCTGTCGCTCTTCAGCTCCTGAATCTGTGACTGAAGGCTGGTAATTTTCACCTCAAACTCAAGTGCCTCCTTTAGTGTCCTCTCTTCTAAGTGTGTCTTTGCATCAATGAGGCACATGTACTCTTCCTTCAGCTCCTGATAGTTTACCTCAAAATTCTTTTCAGCAAAAGAAAAAGTCGTCTTTTGGTTTTCAATTTCTTCTCTAAGCAAATCTACTTCTTGTTGTATTTGATTTTTCTCAGTTGTCAGTGTCTCAATTTTTAAGCATTTAGAGTCCAACTCTTCTTTTAAAGTCTTATTAGACTCTGTTAAGATCTTATTTTCTAACTCAACCTCCTTCCACTTGTTCTCCCAGGACTGTTCTTTGTCTTTTGTCTGCTTTTCAAGCACATCTGTCTTTTTTACCAATGTCTGAATTTCATTCTCCATTCTAGCTTGTTCTTCTCCTCCCTTTCTCAGTTCCTCAAGCTCCACCTGAAGCTCTTGGAGCTGCTGAACAAGCTCCTCTGTTTTGGAACTGTGCAAAGCTTCTTTTAGATCCTCTTTCAAGCCAAATATTTGATGCAAAAGCTCATCTCGTTCTGTGGCAAAATTATCCTTTTCTTGTTGAGACAAATGCAGTTCTTCTTCGTAACTCAAGCGTAGCTCATCTAATGCTTTCTGATGTTTCATAGCAGCTTCATTAAGGAGGTTTTCTGTGTTCATGAAGCTCTCCCTCTGTAGCTCTTCCCGCAGATGGGTGAGTTCTTCCTCATGGCTGAACAGAAGCTGAGTCCTTAGCCGTTCCAATTCTGCTTCCTGTGACTCGGCCATGCGGTCTAGCACTGCATCTTTCTCTCTTTCTAGCATCTCCAACTTGATCTTGTAGTTGGTTACTTCTGATTCGTGTTTTGTTTCTGTTTCTTGTGCAGCTTCCTCAGCAGCAGCCAGTTCACTCTTCAGACTGTCAATCATCCCCTGGAGGTGCTTCACTTCATCTTGTAGACTTTCCTGAGATTTGAGATTGTGGGAAAACAGCTCCACTTTTTCATTAACAGAATGAAGATTCTGAAGAAGATCCTCAACCTGAACCTGCAGGTTTAACTTTTCTTGGGTAACTTGACTTAGCTCATGGTTAGTTTTATCATGCATTGCTTGGGATTCTTCTAATTTCTCCTGAAGTGCCTTAATCTTCACATTGAGACTGTCAATGTCAGAAGTGCTAAAAGTGGAATTCTGAGACATTTGTGATTTCAGAAATTCAAGCTCAGTGTTATGTAGCTCTGCCATTTGCTCCATTTTAAATGCATGTTGCAAATTAAGCTCCTGCTTCATTTGGACAATTTGCTGGCCATACATCTCATCCAGCTCTGCCCTGAGAACTTCAAGCTTCCTCACAGTCTCATCCTGCATTTTTTGGATGGCATCACTTTCAGACAGGTTGCCTCGGTGAAAGCGCTTCTGTAGGTCCTCCACTGTGCCCATGAGCTGCATGATTTCATTAGATGACATTCGCTCTTTCTGTCTAGAGGATGAAAGTTCATCTTTACAAATTTTCAACTCTTCTCGCTCTTTCTCAAGTTCTAATTTACAACTTTCCATTTCACCTCTACAATTTTCCAAGTCAGACTTGGTGTTCTCCAACTCGTTCAGGCATTTTTGAAACTCTGATTCTTTTGCAGACATTTGCTGCTGGAGATCATGCAGGCATTTTTCAGAGGACTCAAGCTCATCCTTGAGTTGTTTAAGGGAGCAGTCTCTTTCTGAAATGACTTTCTTTTGCTCTGCTATGATCAAGTCATTCTCATCTGACTGTTGTGTAATATATTCATCTGTCCTTCCAACATGAGCCAGTTCCTCTCTGAGCAGGACCAAAGACCGCTCGTGCTCTGTGATTATTGCAGTTTGCTGAGAAATTAACAGACTTTTCTGTTCCAGAGTTTGTGCAAAAGACTCCTCAGCTGTTCTCAACTCTGTCAGCTGCTGCTCCTGACTTTGTGCAATTACCTTTTCTTGTTCTGCTATCAGCAGGTCCATTTTGTTTATTCTTTGTGTAAATGACTCATCTGATCTTCTTCCTGACTACAATTAAAACAAAGCGCAAAACAAAGAACATAAAATAAATGACTAAAAAAATATTTGACATGCTACAGTCAACTCCTTACCATCTCCATCTCCTTGAGTTTTAGTTGCAGCTGGCTGATTTGCTCCAGTTGTTCAATGCTGCTCTTCTGATGCTTTCTGACCTCAACGTTCATTTCCTCCAACTGCTGTTGGCAGTGGACAAGCTGCTGCCTGGCCTGCAGAAGATCAGCTGCTGTACTGCTGTGGCTGGTGTTCCTCAGTGTCTCACCCGCCTGCAGCTATGATTTTTAGCCAGATAAGAGGGAAGTCAGGATCCACAAAAAAAAACAAAACACACACATTTTCTCTCTCTCTCTCTGTATATATATATATATATATATATATATATATATACATACACATACATACATATATGTATGTATGTATATACAGAGAGAGAGAGTGAGAGAGTGAGAGAGTGTGAGAGCGAGGGAGAGAGAGAGAGAGAGTGAGAGTGAGAGAGAGAGAGAGAGAGAGAGAGAGAAAGAGAGAGAGAAAGAGAGAGAGAGAGATTTACAGGCTTCCTACCAGCTGGAACTGAATTTGTAATTTTTGGCTTTGTTCTGTCAGTTCCAGGAATTCTTTCATAATCTCATCTTTCTCTTCACGAGCCTGCTGAAGGTTAGTCGTGAGCTGGGTGATGATGCCATCTCGCTGCTTCAGAGCAGCTTCAAAGTCTTGCAGCTATAAAAGTAAAATGGCAAAGTAATTAGACCTTACATACAATTTAATGTTGGCTTCATACAACAGCAAGAAACAGATATTTTCTGTGGTTTAGACTTAATGTACAGATGCTGAAGTCCAAGGGTATGATCTATAATACAGTAATACGTATCAATCCTATATCTACCTGCTGTAATCCCTCTGTGCCAAAGGCAGCTCTTATTTCCTCAAGCTCTCGACTCAGCTCCTCCACTGCCTGGGTTTTGGCAGCAAGTGCATCCTCCATATCCTGGATTGTACCTCCCTTTGTCACCTGTTGGAGAGACTCCACCTCGTCCTGAACAGGAATATAACGGTATGAGGTAACATTGCCTTTCACAAGGCCTAGGTAAATGACCCAAACAAAAGCTTTGAGACTGAACTTAGCTCTTAGTCACCACCAGAGCAACAGCAGTTAGTAACAGAAGCCAGGAGCCATATCAATAATTGTGTTGCAAATATATTCATGACTGGATAATGGATAATAAAAAACAGACTCCTGTGACCAAGATCGGCATTACAGATGTTGGTGAAAATGCCCAGAAGAACCACAACTCAAAGCAGTTTCGTAAAGTCTGTCAAAGTAAGGCAAATAAATTCACCTTAACATCTGAGCATTGTTAATAAGAAAACAAGTTTACTTGAAGGTCTAGCAAAGTTAAGCATCTTGTGGTGTTGTGCAATTCATGTTAAATTACAGCCACACTGACATGATTCAAAAAATATTTAGTACTATAGATTCATTCTGACTGGGTTAATGCACCAATACTCATCCTCAACACCTCATTATTCAAGTTTAAAGATTTGCTCTCTCCTCTCCCAGATGTACGTGTTGATCAGCATATTTCTGTCTGCTTTGTTCAAGAAGAAAGAACAACATCTCCTGTTCTCTCTCCTTCAAGCACTTGGCTGTCACATCATTTCCTCCACTCAGCCTGCCTCACTTCACTGTCCTCAGCTTTCAGACATAATGTCCAACTCAATGTCGTAAAGTCATGCTTTAAAATGATGTTAAGATAAATGTAGATTAATATCGTAGTAGTTCTATACTATGATCATCAAATACCAAACAGTACATAGATACTGTTTATAATCAGGTTAAGTATAGCATGTAACAGACAAGGTTAGTGGGTTACAGGAAATTTTGCAGAAGACGACAATGTTAAGCAAACTGTGAGTCAATACATCAGCCGAGTGTTTGCTAGCAGAGTCAGCAGTGCCAAAAGAACTGCCTGATTAGATAAATACTGTACCCATATAAAATCCTTTGGAGACATCATGAGACTCTCGGTCATCTCATCATGGAGCCCATTTACCTGATAATTTACAATGCTGTCAGTGATGTTTCAAAAACTGCAAAGTCAGTGTAATTTCAGAAATCCTCCCTCTGCAAATTCCTATGAAATATCTTTCTTTGAAGGAAAATCCTGAAATGTGATTGAAAACACTAGAATACCATACAATTCTTTATCATGTTGTTTTATTTTTCCTTATTTAATTATATTTATTTGGCAAACAAGCCAAGGTCCCAAATATGATGACTAACTGAAAATAGTAGGCTGAATAAACAGCTACCTTCTTGACTTTTATACTACTATAGTTTTATCTTTATTTTGTAAATTGAAGAAAATATGAAGCTCCATATATTAACATGTAGAAAAAGAACAACAGCTCCAACTAGAGGTAGGTAATTAGCCTCATTCTAATTCTTCACATGGTATGATCAGTGGTGCAACCATCGATTCCTAATGAAGGCTCAACACGAACAATCATATGTAGATGTGCTTAATGTGCATTAACGTTAATCTGAGAGTGTGAGAAACATCTTGATTTAACATCAACTAAAAAGAAAGATCTTAAAACATCTTAAAAGTCATGATATATTCACTGAGAAAAGTTGTCTAACCTCTGAGGAATAATCTTCGGCAGTAGTGGACACTTCACTTTCTGGCTGAAAAAGAAAACATTAAAAACAAATTAATCAACACAAAAAAAAGAAAATTGAGTAAACATAAAAGACCTGAGATTATTGTGAAATGAAAAGGGTTTCAAGTGGTTCCATTAGTCTTCCCAGTCTGCAATACAATATAAAATGCAAATTCTCAAATGTTCAGTCATAACAGTTTCAAACTATCTTCCATCCTATTTCAGGAGGCACTTTGCATTCAAACAAGGGTATAACCTATGTCTTCTATACACGTGTTTCCCACTTGCACACAGTAATGATAGCCAGTATGGAATTCTATTTTCAAGTTAATTCCTCAGTCATACAATGAATCTGTGTAGGGGCTGGAAAAACAGGAGAAATGAGATACCTTTAAGTGAAAGCTGAACTTGACCATGAACCCAAACTGTGAGCAGCAACATGCACAAAGTCGATTATTGGTACAAAAGCAGTCCCAGTTTGGATTGCAAAAAAACAGGAGTTGTTAAGTTTAGAGGGAAACAAATCCTACCCCATTTTTTCAAAGCAAATGGTAAACATTTGTTGCCAGGACTTTTGTCCAATTTCTGGTTAAAATGACAAACACCACCACCATTATTTTATAATATCAGTATTAGGAATGAGTAGCTAGTAACATAGCCATCAATTAAATGTGACAGGTATATTTAAATATTTTTTTTAACTATTCTTCTGTTATTTTTAAGATACAATCTGTGCACATTATTTGGGATGTCATCATAAATGTATTATCTTTAGTCAGTGGGTGTTATACCTTAATTGAGTAATTTGATTATGACATCTGAAAGAATTCAGATTCAATAGGTGGATAAAATGCTGTTGGTAAATTTGATAAAATGCTACTGTACCTAATTTCTAGACATGTTCACTATATGTGGGCAGAGCATCTTTGATAAGAAAGCTTGATTATCTGATGTCTAAGAGACATCAATGAGTCAACACTTGCATTTGCAATTATGTCATTCATATGACAGTAAAAAAAAACAGTAGTGACATTAAAAAAAAACTTTGATTTTACTGCGTTTCCACAGCAACTCTTTAAAAGCACAGAGACAGAAAAATCATTGCAAAAATTCCTTCGAGTTATGAACAGATCCAATACCAGGACAGTTTTGTCTCGGGTAAAAACAACTGTTGTGAGAACATTAACAACGATAAGGAGTGTATCAATCAAAGTGTTTAAACAATGTATCTGCATTTATAATTCATGAATACTACCTTGTATGGTTTCTCAAAATGTACAACTTTCATTTGGCACTTCATAAATACAGTTTGTCCCACTGCTTTATGAAACAAAGGTAAAAGAATTATTATATATGTACATACAAATTAATAACAACAATCTGCAATAATAGATAAATAATAACATAAAATGAACCCTTAATGTCTGATGAAAAGTGTTGCAAGGCCACTGGAATTTGGTCACACAAGACTGACGCATCTTAACTAGTTTGAAGGCAATTGTCTGTTTTCATGGCAACCAGTAGTTTTGTGAGCATGTATTTCATCAAATGTACAGAGGGTTAAGGGAAAAAGAGGCTGCAAGGTGCCGATAAAAGAGTGACTCAGTTTGCTCAAATAAAAAAAAATACATATAAGGGCCTTAGACCATGGTTTTAGAGGTTTTTTCATTTTACAGAATACATAGTAACATCTGGAATATTGATAGAATATATTTCCATTTATCCATAGGAATTCATTAAGGTTTCAAGGTCACATACTAAAAGCTTAAAAACCAATTACAATTTCAAGGCTTTTTTTATGTGCTTGTGAAGAAATATCATATAGTGCAGAAAGACAAAATATTTGGAAACCTTGTCCATCTTGGTCACAAGATAGCAATTTATTTTTATTATTAATTTATTTCAACTCGCCTTCTTAGGTCATGTGTATTTTAGTCAAAAACAAAACAAATGAAAGCAAAAATGCTCCATTTAGACCTGGACTCTTTAAGTATAATAAACACAACTTGTTATAGCTTATTAAGCTCTAGGAAACAAAAACTCAGAAGAATATTATCTTTTCCACACAGACGCTGTAAGATAAGTAAAAAATATTAAAAACTAAAATTAGAGATTTTCTTGGTGCAGGAGAGGCATTTATAACATGAATAAGTTCAAGTACAGCATCAAAGAAAGAAGAAGGATAGGTGAATGTAAAAACTATAAATGAAGTTCTTTCAGCAAGGCTGTGGTTTAAATGGTTAATATTGGTTAATAGGGAATTAACAATCTTCTGTTTAGAATGTGACAATCCTTTTTTTGTAGAGAAAAAAATTACAAAAAGGAAGTATCTACCTCTATATTGTAGGTCTGGTCATGCTTCACAGTCTCTCCGCTACGCAACGTCTTTGCAAAGGTAAACTCTGTTGTGGGTGGGTCTTTTTTTCCTTCTTGTGATCCATCTCTTCCTCCACCTGAGACCTCGTCCACATCTGCAGACTGATCAGGATCGACCTCCACTCTTCCATGTGAGTCCCCCTCTGAATCCTCTCCTGACCTCTTTTTTTTCTTCTTCTTCTGTTTCTTCTGAGAGTCTGCATGAGCTTTTCTCTGGCGGTACTCAGCCAGCTGGAGAGGAAAGAGGGAAACAGGCACTGTTAAAGATAAAAATCTAAGTTTTCTTGTTCAAAAAGTCATCCTTGGATGTAACAATGCATCAGTCAAGCTGTTCAGAATTAGTCTAGTCTACATTCCAAGTCATTGCTTCCAGATTTTGTTTGTCTAACCCTGACACTAAGACATTAAGAAAATAATCATGAAATGTATCTAAATCAGTATTTTTTGTTTATCTAAGCAGTAAATGCAATCTAATATATGTGAATATAAACCCACTCCAAGTCTACATAGACTGGGGAAAGTCAAGCGAAACATCATGTGCCTCCAAAAAGGCTTGTTCCCAGCTCCAAGTGAATCCTCGCTTCCTGTGTCCATATGACCCAACACATGCCTCTTGCCATGCCAGGTGCTAATCCTAACTAAAGCGATTACATGTTTAAACTATGTCAATCATCCAACCAAACAGCCAAGAACATGTTTTCCTGAACATTGTTCAAATGATTCTCTCATTTTCTGGGCACCAAAACAAGCCCTTAAACACTGAGGTCTATTTTAAATTGTGAACATCTACAAACATTTTTGAAGGGTTTAAAAGCACCAATCTCCACAAGAGAGTACTTATGTATAATGATGTTTTATATTTGCTGTTGGAGCTCATACAAATCTGTAATTTTCTAAACAACAGTGTCACACTGATTGTTTTGGTCTCAATCACAAACTATACATTTTTCTCAAACTAAAGAAACCAATACTGTAGTTACCTATCCATTTTTTTTCCCACCCTGAACCAAAACATTAAATGTATTTTTGAATAACACTCAATACAAAACTATGTAATGTGGCAAAAATTATGTGAAAAATTAAGTTAATTTTCATTTTAGTAATGTTATTCACTTATTATCATAACTCCTCTTATCTGTTGGATGTCTATGCATATATGTAGAGCATGTAACAAAGTGAAAATGCATGTTTCTTTCAAGTAAAAAGTTCAAGGAATCAAGAATCAAGAAAATTCATAAACCTAAAGTGATCAGCTGGCACACACATAATTATGAGATGAGACTATACATTGCATGGCCATGAGTGCTAATTTCCAGCTTCCTCTCCTTTTCTTTCTCTTTAAACAGTGAGCATTTCAGATGTCAATTATAAATGAACAGCAGGTGTCAGAAAATGCATGGCAGACTAAGCTGAGCAGGGCTGACAGCAGGAGCTACAGGTGTCACACCACAGGTGCTGCATGGATTGTCGTAGATATTGATGGGCAGTTGCCAAGGATACCGTGCCACTGTCTGCTTACCTGTCGGTGAAATGGCTCCCTGCCATGACAGACAATTGTGCTTTAGATGTAGACTACAATCAATAGTCAGGTGATTAATTAGAAAATATAATATTTGAGAAGTTGGGAGCAGGAATTTTTTTATTTGCTGCAGCTCTACTGTGCTTTCACCAACAAAGAATTAGAGGTAGGAATAGCTCAATTTCACTTTTTTAGTTCCGAATACAGTAATGATTTCACAATGGAAAAGAATTAATAAAATATAAGTCTGATATGGACTTCTATCTTTTCAGTAATACTGTCCTAATGTATTCATCACTTAATTACACGCAAAAACATGCGTGCTCCAACTGTGGCAGACATTTGCAGCTCTCTTATGTCCTTGTCACATGATGGTGGCCTTTCTTTCAAGTTCCTGTAAAGTGATAAAATGAAAATATCTCTTTTTACTTCCTCACCACAGAAAAATATGTTACTAACGCCACCAATTTTGAATCATTTCAAAAGGTCTTTAAAAATTAGGTATCAAATTAGGTCAAATTCAGCAAGAGTTTCTACACCGAGATGACAGGGGTGTGTCCACTGAAGGACACACATACTGGTTTATAATCTTCAGTTTATTGAGGAACAAATCCCACAAAAGCTGTTGTTCATCAGTACAAAATATTAAAATAAATACTCTGGCATCAAAAAAACCTGTTTAACAAACATGTAGAGAAAGAACAATGTCACCAATTCGGCTGCAATTTAACAACATACTATACTGTACACAAACACACAGCTGGTATAGCTACAGTCCTTCTCTCCCTCTCCCTCTCCCTCTCCTTCTCCCTCTCCCTCTCTGTGGTACCTGCAGCCTCACAGCGGGGCTGCAGGAGTCTGGTTTTTTTTGTTCTTCTCTAATTCATCTCCTCATTTCAATTTTGGATAGTAAATAAAAGCGAAAGCTTTTCTGTATTTTTGCATTAAAGCAAGACCCATTTTCAAGACAAAGACATCTTGGGTAGCTACCAAACCAGAGGTAAACAGGTGCAGTTCATCAAAACTGAAGGGGGGACCTTTTTTAAGTACTCCATCATTCTTTATTCAACAGTTATCAGTTTTCAGACACTATTTGACAATTATTATTCAGTTCAATTCAATTTTATTTGTATAGTGCCAAATCACAACATACTGTACATACTAATGCTGCAACCTTTAAAATACTAAGAGAGAAAAGAAACCCAACATTTCACATAATGAGCAAGCACTAGGCGTCAGTGGGGAGAAAAATCTCCCTTTTAACAGGAAGAAATCTCCGATAGAACCAGACTCAAAGATGTGCAGTCATCTGCCTCGACCGGTTGGAGAGAAAGGAAAAATGGGAGAGAGAGAGGAGAGGTGGGAGACAGAAGAGGAGGAAAGAAAAAAAAGAGGGAGGTGAGATAGAGACAGAAGAGAGAGAGACCGGGCTGTAAGTTTAGACAGGACAGTTCTGAATCAGTTATGTCATGTTTATAGAACTATGGTATCATGATAAGTAATTATACCAATATCAACTTTTAATCAGAGCATAATAACAATGACAATAATACTGAGTGAAGAGGAGAAATGCTGCTTTGCTTTTTAGGCACTTTACACCTAAACAACCAATACCAAATAAAAACAACCAATACCAATTCTGAGTATCATATCAGCTAAACCTACTTATAGCACAGCACCAGGTAACTGCTACAAGTCCTGCAGGAGCAAAACCAGCTTAAAACAGGCGGGTTTTTAGGACTGGTCTTGTTTGGTGATTCTGTACAAAAGGTTAGAGGTGGACACAACAGAGCTGTGAGTGGGTGTCATGATCACATCCCCCACCTACAACACAGCTTAAAAGCTCAAAGGGCTCTTGAACTGTGTCTCTGCACCACCTCACATGTTCCAACCCTCACATGTCCAAATATACCCGCCTATATGTATTTTCAGTTTTATCAAATGCCAGGGCACATGGAGTGTGACATCAAAGAATAGGAACTTCTTTCTCCAGTCTTCAAATGACAAATGACATGGTTGTCCTTTATTTCTATGTGATACTTAGAGGACATGCCAGCAGAAAGCACATCAAAACCCACTGTCTTTTAGCAAAAGCCTGCCTCTCACTGAGCTCCTTATTGTAGCACGCTGCCTTGTTTAGTTGAGCAGAACAGAGCGTTGGCTGAACATATGGACTAATGGAGCCTGTGTAGCTATATCACCATCTGGGGAACAGAGACTACGTAGGTGTATCACCATCTGCTGTCTGAAAACATTCAACAAGTGCACTTAAAAAAAAATCTAATAGTAACTGACTAACAACATCAACAATGATTTTACACATGTATTTGTGACTAGATCCACAAATACATGTGTGTAATTTATTGCTAAAGGACGTGGTGTTAATGGTACCACAATCATTAATGTTGTGTCTGTCACAATGAACAATTGTGTCTCTCAGTTGTAAGTCATTCTGGAAAAACAAGACATTTTTCAGAATATAGTGTTTGAAAAATATGTTTGAGGATATTTTGCATACACACAGTAACAGGGTTGACAAATATTACAATATACAGTATCATTGTAAATTGTTTATTATTGTAGATTAATCTAGAGCATTTCTACATAGAGAATTTTTCATTATTCACCATGCATGTTTAAAAATAATTAATCCATATTTTGCATTCCTGCTAATACCACAGACACTGGCTGGCTGTTTTTTAGGCTTTTAATCATTCCTGTCAATTGTCACTAGCGCAAACTTTGTACCAACATGTGCAGAACGTAAACATTTATTTATAATGGTTTTGAAATAATAAAAATAAAAAAGATGAAATCCTTGGGCCTTAACCTCTCTTGCCCAGAAGGGAAGTTCACACAGCTTCCCATGTCATGTCATGTGCCAATGACCGTGCCACAAACACTGTATTAGTCAACACGTAGCTACACAAGGGTTCTGCTTGGATCATCACCAGTAAAGCTGCAACTAACAATTATTTGCATAAGCATGAATTATTTCTTCTAATATTTGACTAGCTGTGTGTAAATTTGTAAAACCAGAAAATATTCACGGTAAGGAAAAATCAGAAAGCCTGTTTTAAATATATATATATATAAAAAACATTAATCAATTATCATAATAGTCAATAATTTTGCAATTAATTAAAAATCAATGACTTGTAACTCAACTCTAATCACTAGTTCCACAGGTGGAGCTAGATCTGAGAAACAAGAAATGTCAAACACAGTCAGGACAATGATGCATATACAGTACATTTGGTCTCCACTCAACTAAAGTCTCATTTCATTTCTGAATTATTTCCTATAACAGCAATAATTCAGTGTAGTAATGACAATAAAAAAAGAAAGGTAACGTATAGAGGCAGGCTAATTAATAGGTTGGGCCAATATTTGCCCATTTAATAATTTAATGTTAATTATTAAATTACTGTAATAATTTTAACAATTAGAAAAACCTATATCGGTTGACCTCTAGTTACATGTAAATTAAACGAAAGTAATTCACTACTGCAACAACACAAGCACAGCAGAGGAAGTGCTTCTTAAAACAGCTAATCACAATGTCTCTTATTAACCTAATTAATGATAATGAAAATAGATTTTGTTCTCATTGTTAAAACAAATGTTAGTCCCAAAACCATTACAGACACACAAATCTCCCTCACTTCTCTCTGAAATATCTTCTTATTTTTCATGATCCTCCATTTCCTTTCCAGGTAATCTAAGCCACAATCAATTTCTAGTACCCTTATAGCCTCTTACTGAGGTGCTTGTGCACCATCATCCTCCTAATGATAGCAGCCACAGTCCCCTTCCTAGAAACAACAGACTGCATTGAGTAACAGAGTCATGTCTTTGAAACATCCTCTTGCAAAAATAATAAAAAGAAAATTTAAAAAACAGCAACAGTGTTTTACATGAGGCACACAAAACCCTTTGTAAGGGAAACTTTGTAGAGAAACTCCCTCATCATGTACCACATCACATTTGACTCGGGCTAAATTATTTTTCTCTTAACATTATTTAATTCCAAAATCAGTAACTTTGACTAGATTCTGCGTTTTGGCAGCATGTACAACATCCTAGGTTTAAAAGTAAAATCATGGTATCTTCTTTTGTTTTTGTAGTTTGTTCAAGTTTGTTCTTTTGTTTTTGTAGTTGTGTTATAAATTACTGCAATCCATAACAAACTGGAGTTGACCTGAAAGACAAGATTTAACACTACTAACCTTGTTAATTGGCACAAAACAGACTGACATAAGAACTGTAGTGCATAACGGAAGAAAATAAAGGGTTAATAGAAACTGCAAAACACATTCTTTAATCTTGTTATGAATAAAGCAAACTATTATATAACTATTTTGCAGCAGAGTATTTTTCTACCTGTACAATTCTCTATAAGATACTAACTGTAATAAACAATACAGTGTCAAGTCAAAACAAGTCTTAATATCTAAATCAAAAGGAAGCACTCCAGAATGCTCAATCACCACAAAATTTTCTAGAACAGCACAAAAAGTCAGTTTGGTCATACTCTAGACTGTAGCTAATCTAAACCAAGCAGCTGTTAGACCTTCACATTGAATTAATCACCTGGAAATCCATCCCCCAAGCAGGACAAGGTGTCAAAGACAGGGGTTTCAAAAGTATTCGTCTGAGTTTGTTGTTAAAATAGAGATGATAAATAATTTAGCTTGAAAGTGAAACCTTCCATTTCAGTCCATTTTCATTTCAGCCAATTAATAAATCATGGTGGTCATAGTCCATTCATCACTGTGCGATGCAGGGTATGTTCATGCTTAGTCACCTGGAGGATTTACTATTCAGGCCTTAGCTAAGTAGATCAACTTGTACTTCTTTTGTCCTTAGATCCTCAAATACTGCCTGACAGTGACACTGACCTTAAGGTTGTTTGGAATAAAGGCTACTTAGAAAACTTCTTTTAATTGTGTCTCCAATTAAAAGAAGTCTCCATAATTGCATTTTTCAATATGATAAGATATTTATTTGAGGCCAAAATATACTGACAATTACCTGTTACAAGCACAGACATAAGTATATTATTATATTATATTATATTATATTATATTATATTATATTATATTATATTATATTATATTATATTATATTATATTATATTATGCCTATATATTATTATATATATTATATTATATTGTGCCCAGCAGAGACATCAGAGAAGCAGGGAAACAAATAAGCATGAGGTGCTTAGATAATTCTGAAAATGCTACATCAACAAATGGACTGGCGCATGTTTCTCTCTGAAGGAAGAATAAACATCAGTGCTGTAGACACAGACAAAGTACCAACAGAGAAAAAGTTTAAAAAGAGCAAAAGAGGGAAAAAGCCTGAGATGAATTGCTGGAAATAGACGCCCCTCTGACAACCATGGCCAGTGTATAAGAATTACTATGAGATTGCAGATTGCAACAAGCAGAGGACCCCTCCACTCAATGTCCCTTTCCAAAGTGAGTCTGTGAACTACAGTAGCTTTCGCATTTACCAGAATGGATGCTGTAACTCTTACTTTGCATAACTCAAAATGCCCAATATGCTCTGGCTGTGTAGGAACTTGACGAAGCCTAATGTTCGCCTCCATAAATAAAGGCCCTTGCCTGAACTACATAAAAGGCTTATTATGTGAAAATAACCTTATTTCTATTTAGTTGTATGCACCTATACAACAAACATATTTATGGATTATAAATTTCATTTAATTACTGCCAATAAACCTTTTAGTTCAGTATGTAAATTTTATGTAACTTTTAGTATTAACGCCTCTATGTTTTAATTAATGAAGTGTAATGGACTACACAAACAATTATATAATAATATATAAAGCATAATTTAGATCAATAAGTGGCACTATATGACCTAATAATTAAGATGTCTTGTACACCCTCTGTAGAGTATGTGTGGAATTAAAAAAAAGACCAACTAAATGTCATAAACTAAATGAGCCTGCAATTTCTTTTTGACCTAACACAATCACACACCATCTTGTGCTCATCATAGTGGATGCTTTTCAAGAGTCTCAAAAGGATGCAAGATGAGGACATATCCATCATGCAACTCAAGTTTTGCAAAAGAAACTTAATAAAGCTACTTTCTTTTTCTTTTCCTTAGAGACAATTTTAGAAAACAGCAATACATTGTCAGTAGTGGAACAGTAGCTCAACAACACCAATCCACAGTTAGCAGTTTGCTCAATGTCTAGTGTGAGTCAGCACTTGTTTGGGACAGACATTATTTCAAGCAAAAGACTCAGACTTCAACATGGATGCTTTAAAAAACACCCAGTACCTGAATTTGCTTTAATTTTTCATTATTGCTTGCTAATTGATTCTGACATGCACTTTATTAGCCTGGATTTAACCAAATATTAAAGAAACCAGTGTTCACTGAAATCAGTCTATATATTTTTCCCCTGCTTTTGACTCCATGTCAGTGAGGTACTATAAAGAAAGAAAGTGTGAAATCCTCCACAACAGAGACCCCTTTTGTAAACCAAAATTCCAAAGCCATAACTAAGGAGATGGTCTTTCCTGAGGTATCTCCTATTGTGCAAACCTGAAAGCCAAAACACCAGGACCAGTGTGTAACTAGGAGTGACCAAATGACGAACACAACACACACACACACACACACAGAGGTTTCACTACAGTTTCAGGATGGAATGTTTTGTTGTATTTTAAATTCAGCACATTTTCAAGTCATGACCCTCAACATCAAGTCCTACTGTAATGTCTAAAAATTTGTGGGACAAAACCTATAATTTCAAGAGTATAACATATTATATAGCATTGGTAAAAAGTAATAGTGGTAACAACTATTAGGAACATGATATGAAATTGATTTTAGAGTGATTGCAAAATTGTCCTCTCTCACATAACACTTTTTTAAATCCTAAATTCAGATTTGTTATGGAGTTACCACAAAAGTCTAAATATTTCTTCCTTGGGTCTTAACCTCAACCCAGAAAATTTAATACAGATCTATCCTTTACTTTCTGCACATCACACACTGCTCATTTATTTGAGTTATTTGAGTTATTTGAGTACACAGATAGCAACAAATACTGCAAGGTCATGCAACACCTCACCAGTCAGAGCAAGGCTGATGAGTGAATCATTTATTTCAATGCAGCTTACCCCACCAAACAGTACTCATATATGTGACAACATTAAACATGGCATAAATGTATGTTTGTAAGGCAAAGTTGGTTCCTTCTTTATAGCAACAATGTTTTGCATGTTACTGAATATTTGAGTGCTGGGTGAGGGGTGTCCTGAGTCCTGACCTCGTTCTTGACGTTGCTTTTAGATAAAGTCAATAATAAGAAGAAACATTTGGGATGTGGGGCAATGTTTGCTTTACCTCGTGGGGATATGTCCTGTAAATCCTGTTCCACCAGCCTGTCAGCCTCACACTTCGGCTGGCTTCTACGTGTTTTTCTCGTCTTCACTTGAGAGTGAATAGTAGCACTGACAACAATGCGGCAAGGTTTGTTGTTAATGCCTCTACAGTCTGGAAAAAAACCTAACTGAGCTAAACTCAGTTGGATTAATGGGTTAGAGCCTGAACAATACTTTTTTCCTCTCATCAGTCATAAGGTATAGGCACACCAATACTTACAACCTAGCATGTTATTCTTTCACTATGAACACCAGAAATGTGCTGTATATAGCAGGGTACAATATGCTCTGAATTGTGTTCCATGTAGTAGCTTGAGCATGCAACATATGACACTGTCTATTGATGGACCTATCATCTGATAAATCATTAACATTACAATACCAAAGATATTTCCCATCAAATACTCCAAGAGCAGCACCATATTCCAACCACTTCACGAGGGACACCTGTTCAAATTATGGTAACGCAAAAATCTAATCACATGGCAGAAAGTTAGTGCATTAAGGCATGTAAACAAAGTCGAAACCACCTAATGTTCAAAAAGAGTATCCCAAAGGTGGAAAAATGTAATTTAAGTTGCTTTGAACATGGCATAACTGTTGATACCAGATAGTCTGGTCTGAGTATTCCAGAAACTGCTACTGCATCTACTGGGTTTCACACACACACACACACACACACATTTTAACAAACTGTGTTTAAAGGTTTACAAAGGTTTAAAGACAAAATATCCATTAAGCAGCATTTCTTGGGGCAAAATGCTTTGATGATGACAGAGGACAAAGAAGAATGGCCAGTTTGGTTCTAAATAGATAGATAGATAGATAGATAGATAGATAGATAGATAGATAGATAGATAGATAGATAGTGTTGTAATTCCGTTGTAATTCTTGTGCAATAGAAACACTATGTTGCACTTAAACTATGTAAAATACAATGCATAAGAGATTAAGTCCCAAATTTATAAATACTCAACAGCCATAAAGGAAGGCAACAGTAACTCAGTAACCACTTGTAACAGTACAGATAAGCAAAAGACCATCTCTGAATGCAAAACATTCCACAACGAATTACACTGCTACTCTATTGAGTGTCATGTGTACCTATTAAAGTGGCAACTGAGTGCATATAATGTCACTGTCTACTATACTGAGAAATATCCATCAGAAATTGATATAAACCGGCACTATAGAAGCTATAAAATATCTGCGCACATAGGGTGAGAGTATTAGCAAACGTGCAACCTGTATTACATGCATTTAACTTTTGTGACTGCAGCTTGACAAAGGACGGGGTGGCTAGTGGTAGCACACTGACCCCCTGGTTGTTAGAGCAGAGCGCATGTTCGCTGGGACTGACAGCTGAGACGGGGGTTGCGCGAGGTGGGGGAGTCAGGGGAGGGGGGCAGGAAAACAGCTGACAGAGCCAGCTTTGAAAACACAAGTTGTCAACAGCGTTAAGTTACAACTTGACAGCAGTGAAGCAGTGACAGCAGTGTTAACAGAGTTGACCTAGCACCAGAAAGTAAGAGCAGTCCTACCTTAGCTTTACCGGCCTCCAGCTTCTTTTGCCTCTCCTCGTCCTCCATCACGGTTGTCCCTGTGGCGAAAATAAGAGCGAAGCTGCGTCATACGAAACACCCACGTGAAAAAGGGTGAAGTTAAAATGCCTCGCATTCGCTCGCTGTCACACACTTCTAAATGCTTCTCACTAAGTGCTATCTCCTTGCTGCTAGACCGCCGCCATATTTTCCACGTAAACATGACACCCAACTATGATGACGTTGTGTAGGCAATAGTATCTACGCCTATTGACGTTCCTTTAGCGGTGCCTTCACGTGCCGTCGGAAATGTCGGAATAGCTTCGAAGCAGAAACGGAATAATTTTTTGAAAAAAACCCCCAAAAAACTCAGACACTTATGAGTGCGGGAAGGAAAAAAAAGAAATAATTTAAACTAGATTAAACTCACCAAACTGTTTCGAACCTAAAGGAAAATAAAGACAATCCTCGTTGCAAACCACTACCCTTTTTTTCCACCATAGAATAATTTTTGCTGACAAAGTATTTATGTTCTGACAGTTGTCAATGTGCTTACCCACAGCACATAGTAACAATAAAGTATTCAGATATTACATGTTTATCTGGCAGATTAACAACAGTGCTTTTAGTTAGGATATTTTGATAACAGTTATTCAGTACAAATGTTACTTTTCATAACAAATAAAAAATATTTCTGTCATTATTTTTTTTTTTAAAAATGTGAATGTTTTGATTTATTTGTTCCAATAGGTTTTGTGGACCAAATATAAAGAACTTATCTTTTTGAGTTAATGGGAAACGATGAGCAACAGCTTTCACTATTTATTTTTTATTTTACAAACCAAAAAACAAGAATCCACACATTCATTTTGCTTATATTGCACAATTACAATAACGATGTCTAGATACATGGACATACAAAAAAAAAAACAAGATTTTTGTGAATGAAGAAGAAATGTGCATAATATGGACACATTAGTTGATAAAAAAAATCTAAAATTAATAAATTAACATACACTACTGATCCAAAGGTGGTGACTGGTAGTGTACTTAATTAAATAGGTACAATATTTGTACACACAGGCAGATTAAAAATGTTTACACAGTTCTACAATTTTATAAGAGATACTAGGCAGGAGAATGATGTATTCACGTCAATCTTTGCTTAAGAAAAACAACCAGTTCCACAATACAGAAATACTCCATCTAAGTAAACAAATACCAAAGCATTATCAGGTGCACATAGCCTGTTTACTCTTAAAAAATTGTTTTGTTTTGTTTTTGTTTTGTTTGTTTGTTTTTTTGCTAGAAAAGGTGCTCCTTTCTTACTGAATTACATTATTAATTCTGCAGGCATCAATTTGTAATCAGCATTTTACTGTTATGGCTGCATGAGCTGGAGCTGTTTTCACTACTATATACAGTTAATTCAGTCCATTTCTTATCCATTTCTTACCATACTTGGGGTCAAGGCCTCCAAGGATCACAAGACAAATCTGACAGGTCATGAGCTGTTTAAAGGGAAGGGCTAAATAAAACAATGTCTCTGATTCACATGTCTAATCCTTCTTCTAACCTTTCCCTTATGCTGTGAATTGTAATTGTGTCCCATATATGTGCAGTCTGAATTCTGAATGTCTGCCCAGTTTCTATGGCAACGGGAGAAAAGGTTGTCCCACCTGAGACTAAACAATAAATATTTTCATTTCAGAGCTTTAAGTTGTCCTAGTGTAGGCTTTGTCTCGTCAGGATTTGCAGCACAACAGATATTTAGGTGAATCATAATATGCTTCATAACTAAAATGGACTTAAACATTTGAGCTGCCTCTTCTTACAGGGGCAACAGGTAACATGAGAGACTGGCGTCAGTTTCTAGGACAGATGGGGAAGATACAGGAAGGATGGCCAATATTTTACTCCCACACTCGATGTGGAACGGATCTAAGTCTACGAATGATTCGCAGAATATGATGATGCAATGTCACTTATAATTTGAGAGCTTGCTTTGCAGACATTTCAATGACATTGAACCCAGAGAATGGTAAAAAACAAGACTGGTGCTCAGACTAAAGTGTCATTTAAATGTAATCATCCTTATTGTATGAAACACTATATTTATTGGACATGTCGGCAGCAATTCAGAGTGCTATAGCAGGATTATTTATTATTATTATTATTATTTATATTATTATACATTATTAATATTTATTTATATTTTTGTCTCGTTTATTCGTTTCTCATATTATACTGTATGCTGAAATATGATTGTACAATGTCTTGTAGATCTTATAACTTTATTATAAAGGTCAAATTCATCCTGTAGTCAAGAAATGTGGAACATTTTCTCTATGTTTTCACATTTTCTTTGTTCATTCAACCATGCCATTATATTTAATATAAATTCCTGCCTTCCCTTGAATATAGATTCATAGATAACTTGGATAAATTTAATAAATGTATCAAAGAAAGCAAACTTTTAAAAGTCTCCTGAATCTAAAATTCAAAGTGCTCATCTTCAGAGAAAAAACAAATACACTCTTTGCCTGTTTTAATCAGACCCCTGGTGATTAAAACCTCTTTCTATCTGTCCTCCTTTTACTTAAATGTCTTGTTATAAGTTCCTAAAATGTTGAAGTAAAATTGTTGGCTGGAGACATACCGGCAGTAGTGGAAGCAGCAGCAGGAGATGATGCTCTGTGTCTTCGGCTGACAGGGGCTGAGCAGCTTATCGTCTGGCAGATCTTGAATTCCACCCATCTTCTTTTGGACATTCTTACCAATTGGATCCCACCTGTGAACACTCACTGTTCCTGCAACAGCAGCATCTGCAGGAAGCACCTGAAAGTTTCGCTGGTTTCTAAATTATTCATTAATTATAGGAGTATACTGTGTCAGCAGTTACCCAAGCAACTTTGCTAAAGCAACCACAACAAATGGACCATGCAGGACAGGATTCCATGTAATATTAAAAACAAAATAGCTGTGATATTTATGCCTGAAATTTAGTGCATTCATTAAATGGGTTTAGAGTGAGCAAGAACGCAAAGGTGTTCAAATGAAAGCATATTCACACAACTTAAGAGAGATGCATCATGAATATCAAAATAATAATAATACTGTTTAAATAAGACCATGGTTGGGGGGAGGAAAAAAACAGAAATCATAAGGTGAACTTCTCTACACAGACACTCAAACATTATATGAAAGTTTGAATATAAACTATAAAATATATATAAATAAGATTTTAATTTGTGAATTTGAATGGTTTTTGAAGATGTAGTTGAATTAGAAACACATTTGGTGTGCTCAATCGCATCGTTTTGCAACTACACCAAGATGTGCAAAATGTGTAAATGAAAAATAAACAGTTTCCCTGATACAAAACAAAATCTAGATGTCTACAGCCTGTCAAAAATTTTGTTTTGACCAATGCACAACACTTCAGTCTTACAGCAGCAGAGTGAAAGCTCATTTGCATAATGAGGATATCACTGCTCTGTATTAAAATATTCATAAGTGGAGGGATTCATCAGTAAAAGGAGAGGAATGGGCCAGCACGTTGTTCAGTGCCATGCTGTGAGGCACAGCACATGGTAAATATCACATTCAGTATGCCACATTCCCGTTCCCGTCTCTGCACATAAAAACTTGACTTGTTCTTTTAATTTAAGCCTCTTGTGAATACTTTTTGTTAATAGTAAATACATATTAGTTCAAGTAATTGGACCCAGCTGTAGTTTAAAAGTTTACTTATTTTTAATTCTTTTAATAATTTAGCTAAATAATAATAGTGTTTTGAATTTGGAATTATACATTGTGAGTACAAGATCATTTAAATGCAAATGAAGAAATAAACAGAGATTAGATTATATTGAGATTATATTATTATTGCAACAACTAGTGTCCATTAGCTCACACAAAATCTTAATCCATGTTGTTTTTGATCATATCAACTATTAATGAGAGCCTTAAACCCACACTTAATGAGCTGGACTTACTCAGTTACAGGGAAAAGCCTTCACTAGCCTAGGGTCATAACAAGTTTTACTGTATACCATCCAGTCCTGCCTTTTCATTCTAATTTTATTTTTGTGGATTCTGCTGCCATCGTGTGGGCATGTAAGGTAGAGTACATGTCCACCACCTTCACATCTTTACCTTTGTCAGACCCAGGCAATGTGATTCTGATAAAAACAAAACAAAATAAAATCCAAATCTGGTTTGGTCTGTCAGTCTATGGACATCTTAATGATAAACTTACTTTATATTTTTTTTTTAATCTAGCCACACTAACATAATATTGTGGATTGTGCTGCCATCTTGTGGGTATGTAATGTACAGTCCATGTCCACCACCTTCACATCTTTCTTTACCTTTGTGAGACTCAGGCTCTGTGATTCTTATGAACTACACCTCAGGTGTCAGGATACTGTGACAAAATACAACTGATGATATGATACAATATGATGATATGATACCGAACTATCATGATATAATAATGATAGTTATAATAAAGTAATAATAGATACAATGCAGTCATAAGAATTAAACAATAGATGTAATGTTGAGAAGTATGCAAATAAGAACATTATTCACAACATCACAATGCCAGAGTTTTTTTATTATGATGGTGAACTTGATCAGTCCACAAATTGGCAGCTTTAATGTGTTTATATCCCAACTGCAAGGTAAATTAATATTGTGTCTCTAATATTTGTATCTTGTAAGACTCAAGAAGCAAATGATATTCATTTGTGTCAGTTACTTGTGAGCCTGTCACATCACACATGTGGTCTGGATAAGATGTCCAAATGATTGTCTTATCGGACAAAAGAGTGTACATTGCAGTCTATTTGTAAATACAATACAAGTAACAATATAATAATAATATTAATATTAGCACACGAAAATAAGGAAAATCCCAATATTTTTCACATTCTTCCCTTTCATTTATATAAGTGTACATCCAGAAACAGACCTGAGGCATTTATAATGTGATTATCAAAATATTTTCTGTTAAAAAGGGTTACTATCATCTTAATTAATTAACAATTCCAATGAGAAGTAATTGTGCAGACATTATATTGTACCTTATCATAAATAAAGGTGGGATACATCATTATTAACCAACTGGAGGTTAATGTTATGAGGTAAATTTTTAGTTCAATGTAATTTTAAAAGAAACAGTTTATGGTGCATTTTAAAAGGAAAATGACAACTGATGGGTTCATGTGTGGAAAAAATTCACCCACTAATACTGGAAAATAAAGTGTAGAGATGCAGAGGAGAAAATTTCAAATGACCACTTCAGTTTTATAAAACAAACAACTCCTGTCTCAATAACCCGTCTCTGTAAATGTATTACATCACAGCAGCTTATCCTCAGCATACATTAGTATTAAATCATCACATGATGAAACCTGCAGATCATTTGATTCTGAGCCACATAAATCTGCACCCTATATCTACCAGCTGCTGCTTCTAATATCTTGGATGTGATTGATTAAAAAAAAAAAAAAAAAAAAAGAAAAAGCATACATGACAAAGACAAATTATTTATAGTTTTTACAAGTAGGAAAAAGTAGGTGGCTGAAGAAACAAGAGAGAATTTTCTCATTAGAGTTCATCCAGCTTGTGATTTTCAAAAATATCTAACGCAAAAATATCATCTGGATTATTGAGATTCAAGTAACAAAATTAAATTAATTGAAGGTTCAGTATTTGCAGAAACCGTTTGTTAATAAATAACGTTGACTCCCTGAGGTGGTTTACGATAAATCAACAGCTTTCAGTTCTTATCTGTCCCTCTATCTTCCTCTCTGTTTCTATATGAAGAGGTCACTCTGCAGGGGGCGGCTGATAACTGGGTCTGCGAGCAACCCGTCCCAGTCTGTCCACAGCAACACTCTCAAAGGCCCTCCTCATCAGGGGATACTCCTCCAAGACTTCGTTGAAACTGTCCACACTCAGCGAGTAAAGACGACAGTACGTGTCAGCCCTCACGCTGGCTGTGCGTCGGCCCTGAGTTAGCAGGCAGATCTCTGAAATGAGGCAGAGTTTGATCATTAGAGCATCAAATCCTTTCATATACTGGAAAACACGAGTCTGCATTCTTTGATTGGGGGATGATACCACGCTGGACCCACTTGCAAACCAGTGTAAGGCATAAAAGGTGGGAACAGGAGAAAATCAAAATCTATTCTTCACTGCCTCTTCAACATATTTTTAACATATTTTTTTTCTGTAAATGAATCAGTTAAATTATACAGAAAAAAAAAAAACAGCCCGTAACTCCTTTATTAAATGGTTTAAAAGGGAACAAGCAACTTTTTTTTCTCCCTTGCCATTCCTGGTCGGTCACTGCACATAAGATCACAGGTACTTTTCCTCAGAGCCAGTGCTGTATCCAAATAAGTACCACTGCATGAAAAACATGAAAGACAGCAGGTGTCACTGTTTTGGATAGTACACTGAATTATACAGTGTGTGTTGTAAATCAGAAAACCCTGCCCTATTGGTGAAGGGAATAACGAGACAGTAAATCTTCAAAGCATCATTTTAAACCTCATCATCACAGTTTCAAGTTCCGATCACGGCCTCGGATTATCAGATTTGAAAATGTGCTGTTTTCTTGGTCTTCCAACAAAGGGATCTATTATTACATAGTATTTGTGTAACCTGTGGCCTTACAACTGTTGTGTCACAGCGTCAGCTGTGATGTGTACTATTTACATATTTACACTATTTGCATATTTTATAACATTTCTAGAACAAACAAGACAAACTCAAGAGACTGACTGCTCAGAGAGCCAGTCAGATTTATCAAGAAAGTTACATAATGAGAACCCAAAAGTGACCTCATTTACCCCCAAAATACGCTCCATCGCTGAGATTGATCTCTTTACTGCCACGTGGGATGACAGTGACAGCACCGTGCTGGATGAAGTACATTTTCCGACCCAGAGTTCCTTCTCTTATAATCAAGTCTCCGGGTTGAAAGACTTCGAAACGCAGCTTGGTGAGAATCACAGTCACAAAATGAGGGTCAGTGTTGGCAAAAAGTGGCATGTTGGCAACCAACCCACGACAGTTGTAGCTGACTATCTCCTGCATGTTGAGGGGTGAGAGAGAAACCAGAGGAAAATATTCAGAAGACGTCAACATTACACTGGGATATCACCATTTTCTTTTTCTTAATGCATATAATTTACTACTACTGGGTTTTGGTTTAGAGTAAGAGGAAATATTAAAAAAATGTTTTCTCCAAAATAAACACAACCACAAAGATTCAGTTTAATAACAGATAATGGCTAAAAGAACCAACAAACTCACATTTGTGAAGCTCTGAATGTTGAAACACTGATGCAAATGTCCAAACATTATTAACAGCCTATTTCAGCTTTACATTAGAAATTTGAAGCCCGTCTTTTAGTCAGCATTTTAACCATTTTTGGCAAAATTATAATTTTTGACAAATTACAGACAAAAATATTGGAACTTAAAAGAAAAAAAAAGAGTACAAAAGCAGGGAAATTGTTTGATAATAAAAAATTAAACTGTTGCAGCCCAAGGGTTTTAACAGAAGAGCACATGTTCTCACAAAGAGCGTATGTTTTTATTCTTTATTTGTTGATTTTTGTGGTATGATCTGATCTAATTAAGAGCTATTAATTGATATATTGCAAATGATGAGCTGAAAAAGTTCATTAAACAATCAGCTGATGAAAATGTATTTTTTATATAAGTATTATTTACAGCTTGTACCATTGTAAGTACAACATAAAATATATAAAGGTTTTGGTTGGACTCTGGGAAATCTTTTTTTTTTTTCCTGACATCTCATACGCTAAATAAAAATTATGAGTAATACCTACATTAATCTGTTTCTTTTTTTAGCAGGTCAGTATTCATTTATATTCAAGGCGTACAATTTCATCTGTGTGGACAACAGGGAAATTAGAAATGAGTAAATTAGAGGTTCACTGAATAACACACCTCCTTGAGTGGATCACTGAGTTCTCCAAAGATGCTGTCCTCGTCAAACATCTTGCCCTGGAACCGCTGCTCGTAATAATCATGTATCCTCTGTCTCATATCTGCGGGCAGTTTATGGAATGACATGTACTGCTCCACCTGCTTATACTAAAGAGCATTTGAGACAAGTTATGATCTTACCTTCATGGTGATTCAATAGAAATTCCACAGGCTTGCGTTCAGTTGTCACATTTTCTACCATGCGTTTGCTGAATTTTTCCTCAGTGCGTTAATTATTTTTAATAATTATAATTATTATTGTAGTTTTAAGAGGATTACAAACTCATTTGTAATGGGCATTAGCAAACAGTGATCCAAAACAAAGATGCTGCCATTTGTCAATGAAAATCCTCTGAAAAGGGTCATTGTAAGGCCAAAAAAAAAAAAAAAAGAATCCGCTAATACACATATTCCCTTGGGCAGAGGTGTCAACTTATATGTCCTGGGGAACAATGAGTGTCTAGTCTGAACAAGGGGGACGGTTCAGAGGAAAAAAATGGGTAAAAAAAAAAGAACTGTTTAGTAGCGAGAGGGCAATATGAGCCTAAAATTATGACACAATAATCCATTGTGGTATCGCAACAGAGATATTCATGATGATATTTCACCGAATTTCAAAGTCAAAGTGTTTCTTTTAATATGGAATAATGTATACTTCACAATAAAAAACATATTTCTGAAAAATAAATCTATTGACATCAAAAATAATAATTGAAATTAAGTAAATAATAACAACAAAAACTGTAATTAAGACACCACTAATGTCCTATTATAAAAATATTGTTTGCAAACATATTTAG